>OX402005.1:14980570-15418070 GCA_947859395.1 Eupithecia insigniata
ATCGAATATAACATTGGCCTTCCTAGCTTTTTTACAATATTATTTTTCACCACTGGTATCCAATACGTATTTTTTTTATGCAAGTAGTTAGAACCCAAAGACGAGAAGATGAATGGATCCCAACAACATACTCAACACTTTATGGAAAGTGTAAAAAGTACGTTACGAATTTTTTTTTTAGCAAACTGTTAATGATATGTTTATTTTGTTTATGTTGAATACTAGGTCCCTTTTTTACCCCAGTTCACTCTAGCTGCTAGCCTATGCGATGTCATTGGCCGTCAGACAGCTAGCCGCTCATGTAACAGTGAACGTATGTTCATCTCTTTCTGACAACGGGGTCCTATATATCTCTGTGATCTTTTATCCTGTTCAGTGATAGAAATAAAGTTCCATAGGTTCTATGTAGGTAGTTATAGTAAAATATTGCCATGTTTTAATTTCTTTATAATGAGTATGACGTCTCTATTTGTTAAAACTCATTGATTATAATAGCATTTGTTAATTAATAATTGTTTCAGTTTAGTTCTAAATATATGTATTGTCGTCAAGATCTTTTAATGATTCCGCAGTTAAATCCACATCATGATCATTGGCCTGTTTTACATCTACGAAAGATGATTTTAGTGACATCAGTCTAGCTGGGAGTCAGCTGTGCGCACATACATCCCCGCACACACACACTGATTCAGTGCCGTTTTCAATTTTAATTTCAAATAAAGCCTCTCTATTGAATGATTATTGAATGGAGGAGGTACCTACTAATGTCATGACTCCTCCCACATTTTTTAAGAATTAAGCCCCGGCCGGCCGTCTTCAGAAACGTGTTCGTGATGATGAGCAGAACCTGCAGTTGAAGCCGTATCAGTGAATTATCAATAAGTCAATAGTGCAATGTTCTTTTAGTCATGAAGGTTGAAAACGACAAATGGCAGTGATACCTATTGGCACACAAGCTTAACTACCTAGCTAGCCTAAAATGAGAATCATTCCTTATTTTATGATCGAATACAAGGGATGGCTACACTTTTGGGCAAGTAACATTTTGATGCCAACATAATGGACTTCAATATCGTTGATATAGCCGGGAATGGACGACCGCGACGGGGCAGCCAGCTGCAGCGGTGCCACCAGATCCGACAGAATCTTCTAAAGGGACTCCATAGGAGGCATAGGGCTCTATAGGACGGGTGTTTCATAAAAATAAACAAAACTTAAATAGATATTGATTTAATATCTAAAACCATAACATAGCACTAACTAATATGTAAAAATAACTATAACATATATTAACTCTTATGGCTAGTAAATAACATGCAGAGAAGCTTTGGCTCTCTCGTACCTTCTAGTAAAGCTCTTTCGGAAGATCTATTTTTAGGAAGACTTATATGGCATAAGAGTACATTTAATTTGTTATAATAAGGCCTCCCTCCGTGGATATCATCCAGATACTGACCGTGGACCGGACGCCCTTTATACAATTAAACTAAAATAAAATCTTACTTACAAATTACTTGAAGGCACTTGCTTGCTGGCAAGATATACTAATTGTCTAAATAAAATAATTACGAAGTACATCATCTAAATTAAATACTGCTCTTGTTTTTTTTAAACCTACGTTTTTATTTAATAGATGTGTATAAATATTTTAACTTTAGGTTTATTTCCGTAGAAAACGCTCACGAATCTGCGCCGCGTTGTAAAAGTTTAACATAGTTTGTCAGTGATTGTCAGTCTAGAGCAGATAAATGAGCGTACCTAGTATACCTAATATAACGGTCTATTTGAAGTGTCAGTGACAGTACTATATGTACATACCTTGCCTACAAGATATACAATGTAAAGGAAGACGTTGCGTACATTAAATGCAATCGGAAGACATACTCGTACATACGACATGAAATAGACATGTTACATATGCCTATATAATACTAAACACGCGTTATCATCTCAACAAATATAATAGATTCCGTGGCCACACTCAACGATTACGATGATGGTGTAAATAAACTAGGAATGTTATGTTACCTACTAAATATTTCATATCAGCTTCGATGTACTATCAATAAATGTTAACTACAACTACAAGTTTAATCTAATGTCTTTTATAATTATTTTGTTTGAGGTTAAATATTTTATTTAAATTTAATTTTTAGCGATATATTTTCTATAATTAAGCTAAGACATGGATATTTTATTAGGGGATAATTTATATTAAATATATTTTAAATATGTACTTAAGTTTTATAAAAAAAAATAAGGTTATTAATATTTTTAATAAAATAAAACATTAAAATATGTACTGCAATCGGCCATTTTGACTGAAACACCAATCACAGTGCATGACGTCACGCTTAGGTAAACTTCACGTCGTCAGCTGTATTTTATTGTTATGAA
This sequence comes from Eupithecia insigniata, assembly GCA_947859395.1. Taxonomy (NCBI): domain Eukaryota; kingdom Metazoa; phylum Arthropoda; class Insecta; order Lepidoptera; family Geometridae; genus Eupithecia; species Eupithecia insigniata. The sequence continues at coordinate 14,982,968 of OX402005.1, forward strand.
TACGCATTTGGATTGATTTCGTATTCTTTCACGAGTGATTTATGGACTCCACTCTACTGTAACAAAGGAACCAAGCTTTATTCAGGCAAATAGCTCAAATTTGCTTAGCATTGATGTATTAATGTTGGGCGTTTTCCTCGGAACAAATAAGGAATTTTGCTCGTCTGAGTTTAGGAACGTGAAAACTTCCTTGTAAGTAAATTTTGTATTCACCTATATTTATCTTGGATACAACCAACTTAGTTCTATTCAAGAATAAGATATATTTCGAACTCGTGTGAGTTTATTTTATTTTACTTTCATAGGTTATCCTACCAATATTATAAATGTCAATATATTCTTGTACACTATACAATGTCTTGTCTAATAAAAGCGTCCTGACGTGACTGAAAAAGAGGCCCTCATTTTGCGTCAGTTTGATAAATTCAGGGAGTTTATTAAATAAGTTCTGACCCATTGCCATAGGCATTTTGTTCGACACTCTCTGGAGTCTATGCTCCGTTGGTGCAAAAATTATTTTCTGTCTTGTGCTTCTTTGGCTTTTCGTTTTTCTGATTTTGTATTTGTCCATATTTTGTCGTACATATTTTATAATTTCTAGTATATATTGTGAGATTCATGTCAATATTTTTAATTTCTTAAAATGTCCCTGTATTTTGCTCCTACTAGAGTTCTGATTGCACGTTTTTGCATCTTCAGTATGCGTTCTGTGTCTGTTGAAGCTCCCCATAGTATAATACCATATGATATGAGAGTATAGAATACGATCGAATCGAATTGAATCGAAGAATTGAATCGAAAATACGAAGATCCAATCAAAGAAATGACGAAGAAAACGACAAACACACAAAAAACATACCTACAGCTGAACATAGAACCTCCTTCTTGTTTCGAAGTCGGTTAAAATATCTATTATAAATAAATTAAAACACTTTCTAAAAAATGGATAAAACATGCAGATGTTCTGCATGTTTTATCCATTGTACTGATTGCAGTACAGTTCAGTCAAAGAAAATGAGTGTTTGCATCGGCAAATCTAGTGCGTACTACATATAAATGAACACCGGACGGTGTCTGTCGTTGTCTGACGCGGCACGTGTCTGATACGCTCCATGTCGGTAGATATAAAAGGACCTTAACTCTGTTAGTCGGGCAAGAGAGAGAGTCGCTTTCTTGCGATGACACTGTATGTAATGTACAGATACGATGAAGGTAGCTAGATGTTCACTATACAAGGAATACAAGGTTTAGATACCTCTTACAGTTGAGGTTCCGATGTCGAGCCACCCGCTCCTCCGGCTGAGTGCTAATTGACAGGTTGTTAATGCGCCGCCTCATTCAGCAGCTGATGTAGGTCGTGCAACAAGTGTGCGAGTAGTGCGTGTGGGGTGGCGGGGGGCAGGTAGTGCTGCGGGTGTGCGGGAGGAGGCGGCGCGCGCCAGCACACCACGTGCTCGCGGCCCGTCGTGCGCGACGCGTGCACAGAGAACAGCACGCCGCGCGACCAGCACGCGCGCAGCGCTGACAGCACCTGTTGATCGAGACTGCTAGGTAAACTGACCTCAATCCTATTGGGGGACATTTTAATAGAATCCACTGGAAAGCAGTCAAATAATCCACATCTTAAGCCGTAAAGAGTACTCACTAGCGAGCTATCAGTGTAACTAGCCCAATGCAGTACCAACGTTTCTATCGCTACACTAGAACAGTTTCTAGTGTAGTGTTGCAGCAACCCGACTGTGATGTGTAGTGGCCATTAGGTCACAAACGTGCAATACTTACAGTTCACTAGTGAGTGCCCTAGCGAGACTTGAATAGACGACAGGAGCGGTGGTGTTACCTGGTGTCCCCGCTCGTCGTCAGGCAGCACCGAGTGTCGCGGGAATCCGACGGCGTAGTACGGCGAGCCCGGCGCCGGGTGTTCGGGACCCTGCACCCCGGACTGAAAACTGGACACAATACACAACGTCAGATCCTCCCCGGTTGTGGCTTCATTAACAGAATCCTTCAAACCTAACTGAAAATTCGGATATGCTACCTTGACAAAGTATTACCGTATCTAGGCAATATTGGAAGCATCAAAGAGCGCACCAAAAGGTACAAAAGCAACAGCAATAGCCGGCTTTATCGAGTGAGCTCCGCGATCTGAGTGAAGGCCCCTATCCAGTGACACGTAGCCGTAGCCGTAATCGGCTTGGACATCATCATTAACGGTCTACTCACTTGTATGTGACGAGTATCGAGTTGTGCGGCGTGCACTGCGGAAGAGCGACCGCCTGCAGGCGCCACGCCATGCTGCCGGGGGGCTGGCCGGGGAGCGCAGGCGGCCGCGGGGGCGGCGCCGCCTCAGCGCTGTACGCGCGCCCGCACACCAGGCACTCGACGTACACTCCCTCCTGAGATAATCATTCACAATATTGAATCATTCACATAAAAAACATCGATGTGCTAATTCAAGCAGGGATGCTATGAAGAAGCATCCAATCATTTGAAATGACATTAATTGCTGATGGACGCTTATAGGAGTGTTGTAGAATGACCATCAGAACAGTCTTTCCTTTCACGTCTGCCAGTCTACTCTCTCCTAATTTATGCTTCATACATTCGAGTTATCCAAGAAAGAGATCATAATAAAAAATCGGTTCAAATGTCGTAAGGGATAGTGTTTTACAATGAATGAATGCAGAGCTTACATATTACGGTAGAGTGACTGACCTCAGTCTGAGTAGCTCGATCCACAGCAGCTCTCAGCTGGTCTGCAAGACAAGACAGATGCAGCATGTGCTGGCAGCCGGCGAGCGCGACCACGCGGGCCCCCGCGTCCCCCCCGGTGACCCCGCGCGCCGCCAGCGCCCGCATGCACACGGGACACACGGCCCCCCACTGCGGACACGACACGTGCCGCGCCCAGGAGCACGACCTCACACCCACGCCCAGGGCTCGGAGATCTAAGCAGGCAGAAAGGCGCGGCGCACCAAAACAGGTATAATTAGAAAGGAGCATCATTAATTTAAAGAGCAAAAAGATAGAATATTAGGAGCAATCTGCATCACTACACTCATACGTGTACTATTTGTTTTTGCAATTACATACAAGTTTTGAACATAATATCAAAATATGAAATTAAAGTGTTCATTGATTTTGTTCCTTTAAATGTTTGAAATAAGAATGATGCCAATTATTTTGTAATCATGACAATTAAAACAGCTCCCTAATTTTTGGATGACTTGTACACTAAATTATGAAATCGAATACAAAATTAAAAAAAGTACACCTCCATGACCCATTTTTATAGTTACACGCTCAAACACGTCTCGTTTGATCAAGGTTCGACGATACACATTGTAGCCCACGCTAAAACAAACTACGAATCAATATGAACTCTATCGATATTAACATATTTATCATTAAAATCAACGTTATGTTGAAACAACATAATGTTAAGCAACAATAATGTTAACCTAAGCAAGGCTTATTATGATAGAGTATCACATAAGATTCTTTTAAATAAACTAAATGGCATAGGAATCCGAGGGCCTGCATTAAACTGGTTCAAATCTTACCTACAAAATAGACAACAATATGTTTCAATAAACTTTCATGACTTTAACAGTAACAAAATAATAAAAAATACATCTGATAAACTTCAAATAAAAAACTCAATACCACAAGGAAGCATGCTTGGCGGTTTATTATTTATAATATATATTAACGATCTACCTCACATTATAAACATCAAATCAATATTATATGCAGATGACATCACATTAATCTTTCCGTGTAATAATTACAAAGAATTAGAAGAACAATAAGAACAAAATCTTAAATCTATTAATAATTGGCTAAGTGAACACAACCTAAAACTTATTACTACGTAGACACCGCACCAAAAAAAACCATTAGAAATCTCAAATTGCATAAACCATGTAGAATCAACAAACCTTTTAGGAATAGAAATGGATACATGTTTAAACTGGAAAAACCAGATAAAGTAGCAGGAAAAATTTAAAAATTTACATACGCTCTCTACGAGCTAAAATTCGCCGAATTTCATCGGCTGACATTTTTGCAATTATAATATAATTTTTGGTGCACAGATGTGACCGGAAAAAAAAGCAAGAAAGAGTTAAAAACTGACCGACAACTTCATCGTCGGCAACGTCGGGCTGCGGCTGCGGCGGCTCAAACACGTCGTCGCTGCCGCCTGAGCAGTTCAGCAGCTCGCCCACAGAGCCCCGCTGCAACAACACATACCTTAATGCACACAGATCATACGGAAAGGGGAGAAACCCCCCCTACTTAAAAATTGTCTAGAGTTACCTGCAGACTGTCTTTGCCCTCGTGGCTGAGGTAGGTGGAGACGGTGACGACGCTGTGTCGATGCACTGAGCGCGTGCTGCTGTACTCCGTACCGGTGAGAAGGGCCCCCCTACCTAACAGTTGTCTAGAGTTACCTGCAGACTGTCTTTGCTCTCGTGGCTGAGGTAGGTGGAGACGGTATCTACGCTGTGTCGGCGCGCCGAGCGCGTGCTGCTGCATTCCGTGTCGGTGGGAGGGGGGGAGGAGCGCGTCCCAAGGCCCCCTTCAACTTCCATGTCAGGGGGGACGGACTCCGGGCCCGCCGCGTGCTTGTTAGTACCTGCTAGTTAAAATTATTTATTTATTCGATAATAGAGGAACAGCCTGTGGCTAATGTCTATATTACATGCTTTTGCGTTAATAGAATAAAAACTCGCTGCTGTCTCAGCAGAGGCTAGTGGCAGGAGGGATTATGTCATTCAACAATTTGACAATTTGTGTAGCCGAAAAACGATCTGTGTGTTTTGACAGCACATACATACAGTGCTTGCACTCACATATTCATATGATTGAATGTTGCAAGTGAATGGCATTTTCCCTAAAAAAATGGGTAACTAAAGCAAACTTTCATTTTAGCAAACACGTCATGTATATACATAAACACATACTGTTAGATTTTTTGTAATTATCTTATTCCTATTTACCTACTGAAGATATCAATTGAAGCATTGGGTGCAACAAGGGCGTTCGGGACCTTAAGTCCTTTTTGAGGTTATTGCATCAAATTATGGACTATATTTGACTTTATGCGATATTTGTATTTTTATTGTATTACTTAATTTTAATTAGTTAGTGTAAATGGTTTTTATAATCGTTCTAATTAAATAAATAAATTGAAATTGAAATGGACCTACGTTATGGACAATACCATCTAGTATCTTGTGACAAAAACTTATACCAATCTACCGCTTCTTGAATGCGTGTCAATCATTAATTTCAAAGGTGGCGCTCCGCCCGTTGCGACTTTTGCTAACTTGTGTTTTTTTACAACAAAAGGAACGTAGTTAACCCGCTTACATTCAGAATGAATTCGTCAAACTACGAACGTCTTTAAAGTAAATTTAAAGTCAAGTGCGAGTTGGACTCGCGCACCGAGGGTTCCGTCATTATAAGGCCTTGTTTCTTACCAAATTTCATGCATCTAGGTCAACGGGATGTAGGGACCCTATAGATGTTTTAGTCGTTTGCAAAAACCAAAAATTTTTTTGGGAATATACTGCGTGTTTACACATAGGTACCTACGGGACCCTAAAAAAGATATTCGAATATAATTCAAAGTTTTAATATTACAACTTCTTTTACCTACCTACTATTTCAGCCAGTCATCTTCAAAGCGGATGATCCCAGAACAAAAAGGCCTGTGAAGAAGTGTGACTCTCTTACCAAAATGTATAGAAAAAGTTATTCGCGATTTCTGACATTTCTAGTACTCAAACCTGAACCCGTCCAGTAGACTTTTAATCCTTATAAGAAACACGATCGATTGGCATAAAAGCCCTTACTGTCCCGTCTCAAAAATCCACCCTGTATAATGTACTGAAATCAACATTCACACGACATTAAAAAGAAAGGAATGGACATGACAGGATTGGACGCCCAAAATATTTAACCAAAGAAAAGGAACAAGAACTGAATGTCGAAAAAGGCATGAATTAGGGATGGAATCTAGATTTCTGATGACTGGCGAAGAACATCAGTCGAATTTGTAAGGAGAATATTCGGCAGCGTTTAAATATATTATAGATTAAGATTGTAATTTTTAAAGCTGTGAACAATAATAGATCTCAAAGTACGTAGGAATATACCCATAGGTGGGCACAGTCAATCCAAAAGTTAACTTGTAACGAAGTGTTACATGTTTTCCATGTTAGCTTTCTAGATTCAAACAAATCTTAGTTGAATTCATAATCTAGTTATTCATATTCGATCATTTTATAGTTCTTAGTTGGAACCCTCAAAGTTACGGTGGCAACATTGGTAGCTTTTGGAGGAAATTATGGTCATCATTCTTGTTATAATGAGATGACATTCATTTTTATTTTTGAGGCTAGATTATATACGTGAGTTTCGTTAATTCTAGACCAAAGGCCTAGCGCACTAGCTAAAGCCCTAAATCTACGCTGTTTCCCGCTCATAGGGAACACCGTTTGGATTAGTCATCCTTTACAACATTGGGACTGAAGCCCATAGCAACGTCCACATCCATCCCTTGGACCATTGAGAGGTCACTACTGCTCCGGGTCTCTCCGTCGTCTGGTCACTACCAGATTGACGTCTCGGAGCCTGCACCTCGGAACAAGGGCTACACTGGCAGCGCTCTAGCTCCGTGTAGAGCATCCTCTGCGGCTTTCCTCCTCTCCGGTGGTCCTGCACCACAGGGGAGTACACGACCAACGTCTGCGCAAACGGAACTTTAGTACGAATCAACCACGACCCCATAAATTTATGTGCCTACCGCGAGCTAGTTTACCTTTTCTATTTTAATTTGTAATTTAACTTCTTTCATCCTCATTAACTTCACTTCCTTTTGTAAATTTATATTATTTTATTAATTAAATTAATTTTATATCTGTCGCTAGTGGCTAGTTTCTCTTGCCTTCACCTGCTAGGTAGGTAGGATAGGAACCAGGGCTCTCTCCGGCACGAACTTCATTTTGTTACTTAAACAGTTAACTTCGATAGTCGTTCAATTTTAAAATAATTTTGATAATAATCAAATAAACAATTGTAATTTTAATGGACGAAAAAAATAATGGACTATCATGTGTCAGATTTACGCCTTTCTAGCTAATAATAAAAAAAAAATTTTACTTCGGCACTTTTTCAATGAGCCGGAAATGTTCAGTGCTTTTGTTTATTTTTTAGGATTACTTTTTATAAAACAGTATGGTATCACTGTTATTTTCAAAAAACATCTCATTGTTCGGTTAGTACAAGTTTGCCCTTTCATTACATAATATTTTAACACTACACTCGTCAAACTTGTAACTCATTCTTTAGTTATTCAACCACCCCTGACATAACATTTTTTTGTTAACATTTTTTGAAGTGAACTCAAACGTTAATCCGCTTGCATTAACGTTTGAGTTAACGCATTGTTAACTTCGTTAATTAACGATTAACGAGTAAATGTTCACATTTGAATATACCAGTAGGTAAGTACGTAAAATCAGAGCGATAAAATACAAAAAGAGGTATACACGTGGCCGAATCAGTATCCTTACCCAGTTTGGGACTAGATGATGCTGTGTGAAATGTCCAGAAATTTTTATCTATCCCATAATATTTGACGTAACAAAGACATATTTTTAATTATATGTTTTTTTCCGGCTAATTGGGCCAACCTGGGTGGATAGTCTTAGAAATCTTCGTCGGTTACATCGCTACTCACCAAGAGGTGAGATTTAGGTAAAACATAGGTCTATTACGGACGATATACCTATAAAATTTAAAATATGCATAAAAAGTTGTTTGACTCTAGAAATCTCCTAAGTCTCTCGAGGCTTTTAGAGAGTCAATAAAAACTAACTCGCAGTGACTTCAGTTGTTCCGCGATCATGGCGCATGAAACAGTGCCGAAATAATGGAATACTCAACTAAAAATATCCGCGTTATAAATGACTTCAGTGTTGTGAATAACCATGTAAGTTTCAAAAGTTTTATCGAATCTTTGTTTTATGTTTGTCTTTCAACTAATACACATGAATATGTTTTTGATTGCCGCGCCGGCAGTAAACGTCCTTTCATTGGGAAGGACTCCGAGGCGAGACGATTGCACCATCTTATTATTTATTCCACCGCCGCGCAGGTGCATGTTGATACACATGATGACGTTCTATTCTAAAACATTATTACTTAATTATAAAGTTAATTTACATTTGTTATAATATGTTGTTTTTTAAAAGCAAGGAAGCACCATAAGGGTTGTATGCAGTAGAAGTGAGAAAGAAAAATAGACAGACAGTTCCTTTTATATACATAAACATTTCAAAATGTTTGGCTGTAAAAGGGCCTAGAATTAATAATAATGTCAGGACAAAAATAAAAAAGTATAATATTAAAATACATGTCAAGAAATGTCAAATGCCGAGTGAATAAGTTCCTTTTGGGAAAGGGTGCTCCATCTTAGGTCACATCTTCACTTTCCCAAGTGAGATGGTGGTCAAACGCTTTACCATTATCAATAATTAAAAAATAAATGTGAATAATAATGCAGCTGTATAGAGGCTTTGTCAAAATAAACCTAGTAAGTTTATGGTAATGTACACAGTACAGACTCGTGCTCGGACGTTCTTAGGCCCTACCTTACCGAGAGTGTGCTGGCTGGATAACTTACTGAATATGTTCAGATTGTGGAGGATCTGGCGGGCGAGGTTCGGCTTGCGGTCCCGCGGTGAGGCGCTGCGGGCGCCGGCGCGCGGCAGCGGCGGCGGCGGCGGCGAGCGGCCGGAGCGAGCGGACTGCATGGAATGTGTGGATTGCACTGAGTGCCCGGACAGAGTGGACTGCACCGAGTGCACGCTGGAACCTGTGTGCTGCTGCGGGATGGAAGGCCGAGCTAGAAGGAAATTGTTCCTAGTTAATATTCAGCTCTGAGATTCGGGAAACGTCCGAGGTCTGAACGTACCAGAACACGTGATCAGGTCCAACAGTCAAATATCACAAAGTGCTTTATTTCCTTTAGACCTCACAGGACTCTTGGACACGTCACAAAATTAAAATTACATAAGTAAAACAGGGAAATAAAATGATCACTTTGAATTTTTGTTCACTTCAATCTTTTTAAGGTAAAGTAAAGAAGCGAACAAGAAACCTTTACCTTGTTAGGTTGTTAGTTTTCGAGTTGGAGCAAAAGTCGTCCCATGCTTTTTTTATCCTCTAGATAATCTGATATTTTGTAATAAGCCTTTTTACAAAGGATATGTTTGATAGTTTGTTTGAATTTATATATTGATAATTTTTGCAACTCACTCGGAGTTTTGTTGTAGAAGCGTATACATTGCCCTTTAAAAGATACACTAATCTTGTGCAGCCGAGTTTTGGGCAAAGCGAGTTTGTTCTTATTTCTAGTATTTACATTATGTATGTCGCAATTTTTAGGGAATCGATCGATATTTCTATGAGTGTACAATAAGTTTTCATAAATATATTGACATGGTACTGTCATTGTATTTATTTCTTTGAATTTATCACGCAGGGATTCTCTAGGACCCATATTATAGATAGCACGAACAGCCCTCTTCTGCAGTAAAAATACGGTGTTAATATCTGCAGCGTTCCCCCACAGTAATATGCCATAAGACATAATACTATGGAAGTAGCTGAAATAGACAAGTCTAGAAGTATCAACGTCTGTAAGATGACGGATTTTTTTGACTGCATATGCTGCAGAACTAAGTCTCTTCGATAGTTTATCTATGTGTGGGCCCCATTGAAGTTTACTGTCTAAAGTTATTCCTAAGAATACGGTACTGTCTACAATGTCTAAAGTTTCTTCTTTTACGTTTATATCAGCCTTTACTTGTTGTACATTTAGAATAAATCTAATACATTTAGTCTTGGTTTCGTTAAGTAAAAGATTATTGACACTAAACCAATGGACTACTTTTGATATTGCATTGTTTACATTGTCATAATTTGTGTTTTGTCTAATAATCTTGAAAATTAAAGAAGTATCATCAGCAAACAATACAATCTCATGATTATTTTTAACGAGATGAAGCAGGTCGTTAATATAAACCAAAAATAAGAAAGAACCGAGGATAGATCCCTGTGGTACACCCATTGTAACTACAGATCCCGAAGACCGTTTCCCATTTACGTCAACTCTTTGTATCCTGTCACTCAAGTAAGAAGTAAGACGATCCAAAGAGGTGTCCTTTATTCCATAGTGATGTAGTTATCCTGATTAATGTTCCATGGTGTACACAATCGAATGCTTTTGACAAGTCGCAAAAAACACCTAAAGCATCTTGCGACTTCTCCCAAACATCAAAAATCATCATCATCATCATCATCATCAGCCCATACACGTCCACTGCTGGACATAAGCCTCTCCCGTACGACGCCACAAATAGCGGTCCTGAGCCGCCTCCATCCATCGACTCCCTGCGACCGCTACGATGTCGTCGGTCCATCGAGTGGATGGTCTCCCATGTAGGGGAGGATTTGCCATAATCACCACGCTTGGCAGGCGGATTGGTGATCGCAGTGTTGGTGTTGAAAAATACTCAGAAGGAAGCTGCCCTTCCTCTGGTAGGTTCCCTCAGTCGGCTCTTACGACATCCACGGGTTGAGTTGGAGGGGTCAATATTCTATGCCGCGGCCCCACGGCCAACATCAAACAACACAAAAACACAACGATATATAACATCAAAAATATGCGATACCAACTCTACACCGCCATCAGTAGTTGACCTGCCGCGAGTAAACCCGAATTGCTTACGATTGCCATTGAAATGCTTAAGCAATTGATGAAAAATAAGTTTTTCAAAAACTTTGCTGAATGTAGGCAGTACTGATATCGGTCTAAACGTTAGTGGGGTCAGACCTACTTCCCGATTTAAATAGTGGGATTATCTTATTATGTTTCATCAGATCAGGAAAAACGCCACAATCAATAGATTCATTGAAAATAAAAGCTAGATCTGGTGCAATAGTATCAAGTAAGTATCAGTAGCGGGGCGCTCCGGGTGAGTGGGTAGAGTTGCTGCGCAGGCGCATCCGCGAGCCCCGCACGCAAAAGCCCAGCAGGTGTATACACTATACCTGTGTGTGGCGCTTCCTGCGGCTGCGTGGCGCTTCGGGTGAGAGGTTAGAGCGGCTTCGCAGGCGCTCGTCACAACCGCGCGCCCCGCGCCGCTCTAGCCCCGCGTACTCGCCCACCAGTATTTGTAGGTATACCTGTGTGCGCCGCTCCCTGCGGCAGCGGGGTGCTCCGGGTGAGAGGGTAGGGCGGCTGCGCGTGACGGCGCAGCAGACGCACGTCGCCCCCGCGCGGCCCGCGCCTCGCTAACCCCGCGCGCGCGCCCAGCGCCCAGCCTCGCCACGCCACCACCTCGCGCCCCGACGCCCACGCCTCCTCCACCACGCACTGCGCCTGCAACATTACCTACATCATTTCCTGCACCAACAGAAACAACACCACTCTGCACTTTCTCAAATATAGCTTGGGAGGTCCAAACTACATAAAGGAGTTGGAATCAAGTATGGTATGGGGATGGTTCATAAATCACTCTTATGCAAGATGGGAGTGCACAAAGCAGTTCCCACTCTTAGAATTTTAATTCTGCACCAGATTCCCAGCCAGCATAACTGGAGAAGAACAAACCTCCATGGGCATGGGCTCGTAGTGTAGCTCAGCAGGCAGCGGCGGCGCGGAGAAGGGCGCCCACTCCCAGCGTGCGCCGCGCCCGCCCACCGACTGCACGCTGTAGCACGCGCGCCGTACGTGGCACTCCGTCGTGCCGCCGTCTGCACAGTTACACAAATATTACCTCTAACTTACAGAACATTGTATTGTGACCTATTTCAGCCAGATAACTTTCTGGTATGCTTATTCTCACCTGGCATATCTTGGCATTGTGTCAAAGTTCGTAAGTTGACATGGTGCCCTTTCAGAGCAGGGTCAGCATCGGCCAGGACTACTCGGGTCAGTTTCTTGGCGTGCGCGCGCTCCAGGGTGCGAGTGACCCCCGGGGTGTGTGGGACCCACTGGTCACCGCACTGGAACTCCCACACCACCACGCAGTGCACTGACGACATAGTTTGTCTGATGTCATCTCATTCTAAAAGGAAGTTGCATGCAATAATCTTATTACAGTTCTCGGAGCATCCACAGAGAATCTAGTATATTATAATGTTGTATTGAAATAATAGTACCTACATGACACGCTCAGCCTAAGGGTAAGGCAGGTGCATCACAGTGCAGTCAGCATTGGAGCCCTCGATGGACAAGCTGAAATTAAGGCCGAGACCAGAGAGTGTGACCAAGCTTTAAGGCAGAGATGTAGTCAGGAGTAAGCTTAAGGCCATCATAGCTTAGCCAGCAGGGCAGTCATTGCGGGCTAAGGCTATATAAGTGCTTTACCCAAATAATGTGAGTCATTTATTAAAACACAATTTAATTTCTTGTACCTACCTGTTTACACTAACAATGAGCAAACTTAACATATATGTAGGTACCTATAGCAGTAGAATCAGACAGAGAAATCATATTGAAAAAGGCGCAGCTGGTATCATGTCTGTGATTCAAAACTAAATATTGACCACAGAAATTTAAGGCGCAGCTAAGTGATACTGACATACCTACTCATACAGTATATTTCTCTCGATCCTCGGTCCGTCCCTAGTCCAGCTAAAACAAACAAGGTTGCAGGTTGCAGTCTACGTTCTGAGGTTCAAGTTGCAGTAAACTTCTAATTCAACAGGTTGAAAAACTCCTGTAGTTCTGTGGTGATTAGTAGACACGAACGACACGAATGATAGATTTGACCTTTGGTTAGCGGTATATTTTGGATGCACACTTGTTAAATTTAATTACATAGAAATCACAAAAAATAACTGCCAATGAATATAGAATAACTATGGGACTATACTAATGAGGATAAAACCACTCCGTTTTTTAACTAGGGATGGGTAAAAAATATCGATATATTAAAATATCGATATTTTTTCAGAAATTAATCGATATAATTAGTCGATATTTTTAAAAGCGATATATCGATTTTTGATATTTATTTCACAGTATCAAAATTCATATCAAAATCGATACTCTTTAATTGTAGACAATTATCTATTTCTGGTTACCAATTTTTTTATAGTAGGACAGCTTAATCATTGATATCGATAAATGTGAACAAGGAAAAAAACATTCCTATTTATTTTGTGTTGGTAGCACTGATTGTCTATTGATGTACTGATTGACTGTAAGTTTCAAAGTTGTGGTCGATATGTTGGTCTTCCTTCCTTCTTCTTTGGGTCAAAGATCCTACTAGCATACTTTCCGTAGCTTAGGGTTAGTTTAATTGATCTATGGCCCGCTACACGCTCCGTTTGGCCTGCACAATGATGATGGCCAAAAATATCGATATATCGAAATATCGATAATTTTTACTATGCATATATCGATACTAATAATAAATATCGATACAATATATATCGATACATTTTTTCATTTGCCCATCCCTATTTTTAACTGACCAAAGGATAGATAGATAGATAGAGGTACAATTTTTGGTACAACTTCGACTTTCAGTTTATCCATAGAGTAGGTAAGAGGTAGCCAAGTCATTTCCAGGGTTTTTTGTTATTATGGTGCTTATGCCCGCACTTTGGGTAATCTTAAGGTTAGCGCATCCTCGTATTCAGAGGAGGGTCGCGGGTTCAAGTCCCGCCGGAGTCGTAAAATTTTTGGGATATTATTAAATTCTTTAAGTCATTTCCAGTCTTATATCTATGTATCACCATAGTTGTCATGTATCTTTGTCTATCCCACGGAGCAAAACTATGAGTAAAAGAGATGGCTCGTGTACGTATAGCTATGCTGCACTGTCAGTGTCAATCGTGTCAGGTGCTGACACAATAGTTTGTTTTTTTGTATCTAGTTCATGTGTTCCTATGAGTTAAGGATACAAATAATATCTAAAACCATGAATAATTAGCCGAGTTAATTTAGCATCTGTGCTAGTGATGGGCTTACCGTCATATTTCGTTTTCGGGTTATTCCGCATTCGTTCCACTGGTTTCGGCCGAAACTGGCCCGAATCAGGAAAATAAAATTGAATGCTGATTTTATTCCTGATTCGTCCCATTTCAAGATTTCTTACAGAAAAGTACTGTCTTTCACACTCTTCTCGTGCATGTGGTATTGATTTATTATTATTGTTTCCGTAGGATTTATTTAACTAGTCTAGTTATAAATCAAAGTACCAGGAAAGTAAAATACACAAGATATTAACTTGAATAACCTGCAATTATTTTCACCTGGTTTTTCCCGCAAGTTTTCATTCCAAAAGTTACGCAATTCGATTTTAGTTATAAAATCAATTTTTCGTAGGTACATAGGTATTTACTTTGTTTATATTTTTCGTTTATTAAGGTACAAACATTATACAACATCCTACCCAACACCTATATAATATCTATGTACATATTAATCAAGATGCGACTAATAGAAACTATTTTTTTTTTGTAAATATACAACAACGTTACATTAATATGCCATGCGGGCAAAGTCGCGCGGCTTTGACCGCTTGTATGGTGGTATCTTATTTACCGTTCCTATTTTTTTTCATAAATTTTGCTAAATTTTATTTTTAGTAAAATTTTGGTCAAACACTACATATAAATTTACTCAAAATAAGGCCTTTTAGCTTTTATCCTTTAGACTCTCTGAATGACGGATGTTTCACACCGTTGACTAACAGTTCATAGTGTCAATTAGCGCTCTAGACTAGGTATAATAACCTCGTCGATTCTAACCTAATCCTACCTTTATGCAAACATTCGTTATTATGGCGCGCTGTGAACTAAGTCTTATCACGTTGATAGATTTTCTTTGACCACAATCTCACCTGATGGAAAGTGACGATTTGGCCTATTCACTCTTGTCTTTATGAGACCCGAAAAAATAGAAGCAGGCAAGGTGGATTAATTCGGCTTGCAAAATAGATACATAAACTTTAAGTAATCATTTTTAATATATTTTAATTGCGTTCACGTAGAAGTTGGAAAATAAGGATTAGCACAAAATTTCAGGTTTTACAGCGGCACTTGCCCAAAAGGAGAAAGAAACTAAGGGAACGGAAAGCGGTGCGTACCCTAACCCGTTTTTAGATTTTTTCATCGTAAGTGGAGCAAAAATAGGCCAAAAAAACATGTTTTTTTGAGGAGCCCCCTTTAATTTTAATATCTATTTTGATAATATGTTATTATAGCGGCCAATCTTATCTAGGCTTTTACGAATCATGAGATACAATAAAGCTCGATAGATCGACAGAGAGACAGACAGCGGAGGAAATATGGGACGAATCAGGAATGAAATCGGCATTAAATGTTATTTTCCTGATTCGTACTAGTTTGGGCCGAAACCAGTTCGGCTTGACAACGAAATTACATCACTAGTCACGCACACTATTACAAATCTGCAACTGCACACTAACAAAAAACGGACATGCGTAGAACTGAAAGGCGGTATCCCCTAATACTTTATTTGAGAGTTCTACCTAGTAGAGGTACCAGAGGTACCTAGTTAGTACATCTGTGGTCTGTGGCGTCTGTGTGGTAGAAAAAAAAACCATGACATCCAAGAAAAATACAATTACTGGTCTATGATAAAGACGCGCGACTGCGAATTATCTGACTATTCGAATGATCAACAATTACTATTTCCGTATTCGACTTGAAAATTAGTAATATACTAATCTTCAAAGTCGAATGACAACTACTAATTAGTAATTACTAATGCCTCTACAAATGGGTCATTCCTGGCTCCGAGTCAACTTTGTTAGTCGAACGATCATAATCCAACCAATCCACGTGGATTAAAGAATGAAATGAACACCGACTCGAGCAGACGAACGAATGGAACGACGCGCGATTACTAACCAAATTAGTTACTAATTTGCTCTAGTCAGTCGAATCGTTCGAATGATTTGTCAAGTCGAATAATTCGAATGAAATCATTCACAGTTGCGCATCTTTAGTCTATGAAATCAAGCTAGCAAGTTTTTGTATTTTCACTATTTTCTATTCTATTGTGTTTTGTTGTGATAGATAGATAGTTTTGGGTGAGAAGAAAGTGAGATACCGTTCATTTTGTTTGCAATATGTCCTACAATAACCAGCGTAATTGTAAGTACCTTTTATGTCTGAAGGAATGCGACGCTCGACGGATTCATTTGGCTAGCTTTTAGTTTTGTGCTAGCACCGGTTCCCCAGTTTCTTGTCTGTACGAAATATAAATAAAGAATCACATTTCCACATAATCGAAGGTATAAATACATTCTTGAGTAATATTAATGGGGTTAGTTTATTGATTTCGATACCTACGCCATCGCCATTATTACCTACTTTTATGTATGGATCTAGCACAGATGAGATGCAGCATTCTAACATGTCGGATAGCGAGGAGCTTCAAGACCATTGATATTAACTTCAAATACCTTAGGTCCGCTAAATTCTAAAATTTAGCGAGTGTCTCTTGTCTCCAGATAACACGCGACACTCGGGTCGGTTCAATCGACCCGGCAGCTTCGTTCCAGCTACATCAACGGTAAAATTAATGCTGAAGTATTGTATGATTTTATTATTTTTATTTCTATAATTTCACACGTTAATTTGACGTTTGTGTATGACAGCAGCTGGCGCGCCCTACGCTCGGTGCCGGCTGAAAGTCAATGGATACTCTCTGATTGAGCTCGAGTTACAATCTCCCTACCAATCATAGCACGGGATAAACACAAAACCCTTGTTTGTTTGTTGTTCTCTTGCTATGATTCCACCCACCATAGGCATTAGTGTCCGGTAGGCCTCATGGTGATGGTAGCAACTATTGATCTGATGTTGGGATTCCAATTTTCTCTACGAGTTCGGTCAATGTTGCATTGGTTTCCCATAGTCAGGCGATGAGATATGAACGCGAGCCTTTCTGAGGGTATGCCTGTGCACTGAGAAAACATTATGGTTGCGAGATGCTTTTCTCGTGTACATACCGGGTTCTCTAGACTAAACAGTAGGCTGCTCACCACACGGATCTACAAGCTCCAGCCTGCAGAACTTTGTAAAGAGTGAAGGGTGAAGCAAGGCAAGTGCAATTCAGTTAGTCACAGGCACAGCTCAAGTTGCTGCTGTAGGTAGTTAGGAGTGAGTGTAGAGGCTAGATACAGAAAAAAGATAGCATTTAGTAGAGGTGATTCACTTAAACCTATCATTATTGTAGCCAAAGTCAACTTTTATTCTTGATCCAAGAAAACAAGGTCTGCTCCTCTGGGAGTGTCTCTTGCTTAAGTCACTGTCCAGTTGCCACTTTATTTCAACAAAACATAGAAGTTGTTGTTAAAGATATTTATTGTACATCATTCACTTAAAGAGAAAAGTTTTTAACTTTGTACCTAGATTATAGCAGTTTTATAGCAGTAACAATATTAAAAATTTAACTCTAATTAATTAGTTTAATTTAACATGCCTGAAAAGGTGTGTGACTAAATAACTAAATACCTATTTAGTTATTTAGTCGGAATGTAATAACTAAATACCTATTTAGTCACACATATTTCCTTACCTTTTCTTTAAAACAAGAACACTTGTAGATTTTTTGATATCATTTGGAAGTTTGTTATGTAATTGTGCTCCCTCAAAACTTATGTTCCTCTTTCCATAGTTAGTTCTTGGTTGATGCAAACAAAGATGATGAGATATTCTTGAGTTGTATCTGTGGGCATCACACGCTGTGGAGCAGCGCCAGGTGCAACGACCGAGGGGAAGAACTGGTAAATTATCTTATCTCTACTAACCTCCTTCCCTTCAACAGAGGCTCGGAACCTACTTTTGTTACATCTAGAGCCCAAATCATTGACTTAACACTATCAACCTCACAAGTTTCTCACTCCATCAAGGACTGGCACATTTCTACCGAAGCCTCGTGCACAGACCACAGGTGTATAAGATTTAACTTAGAATTGTCACTACCGAACCCACAACCTAGGCGCGTCCCACGTAAGACTGATAAGACTAAATTCTGCCTATTGGTTAAATCACAACTTACCGACATGCCTGACCTACAGAATCATATAGAGGTAGCGGAAATTGACCACTACATAAACCAACTAACATACACTCTTACCAACAGCTTTGAAGAATCCTGCCCTTTAATCACGCCCAAACACGGGGCGAACAGACAATGGTCCTGAACTGCAAAGACTCTGACGCAAAGTAAGGAAACTGTTCAACAGAGCCATGAACACTAGACAAGTCGAAGACTTGGTGAATTAATATAATGCAAAAAGAACCTACAAAAAGAAAATTCGCCTACGTAAAACGGAATGTTGGGAAAGGTTCTGTACCAACATTGAATACAACAGTCAGGCCGCCCGTATTAGAACTATCTTAGCAAACGTGCCGGAAAGCACGCTTGGATCTCTCATCAAACCTGACAATACCTTCACCAAATCAGACGCAGAAACCAGCGAAGTGCTACTGAACACGCATTTCCCAGGCTGTCAAGTTACAGACACTTGCACATGGGAAGAAACATCAGAGCGCACGCCTACCGACCTAGACTGGACAACAGCCCACTCTATGATAAACTACGAGAAGGTACTCTGGGCAATCAACAGCTTTCTTCCCTTCAAAGCACCAGGACCGGATGGGATCTTCCCAGGTATGCTTAGATGGTGCAGTGGTATACTAGCCGAACACCTAGTAAAGATATTCAGAGCATGTATCGACCACTTAAATGGAGGGAAGTGAAAATAGTATTCATACCAAAACCAGGAAGAAGTGACTATACCGAACCAAAATCTTTCAGGCCGATAAGCCTGACATCATTTCTTCTGAAAACACTAGAAAGACTTTGTGATAGAGAAATTAGAGACCATACACTCTTTCACAACCCGCTACACCCGCAACAACATGCTTACAGCAAAGGCAAATCAACAGAATCTGCTCTATAGCGTAGTCTCACGCATAGGCAGTGGACTGACATCAAAACAACCTAAACTGGCGGCCTTTATAGATATCGAAGGAGCTTTTGACAAGACACATTTCACCAGCATATACAGGGCCCTCACTAAATATGGTGTTGCGCCGACACTGGCTGGATGGATAAACAACATGCTCAAAAACAGAGCTATACAAGTCACAATCAATAAAACCACAAGAGGTGTGGTGGCCATAGGCTGCCCACAAGGTGGCGTACTATCACCCCTATTATGGAACATAGTTGTTGATGAGCTAATCCGCAGGCTTAACCGCCACGGACTGGTTACGGTGGGATATGCGGACGACCTCGCGATCCTGGCGACCGGCTGTTTCGAAAACACACTATGTGCCCTGATGAAACTCGCCTTTAGAACCATTGAAACATGGTGCAACGACCATGAACTCTCAGTTAATCCAACAAAAACGGAACTAATAATGTTCACAAACAAGCGGCATCTGGGAAATCTAAAACTCCCAAAACTGTTTAACACGGAGATAAAACTAAAAACAGAAGTCAAGTACCTAGGAGTCATACTAGAGAGCAAGCTGCTGTGGAATAAACACCTAGACTACAAACTCCAACGTGCTACTGCCACATTCTACCAATGTAGCAGGATGCTACGAAAAACCTGGGGACTTTCACCGAAAATAACTATGTGGCTCTACACTGCTATCGTTAGACCTATACTAACGTACGGAGCGATAGTCTGGTGGACCAGAACGGAGCTGAGCACCGTAATTACAAGACTGCAGCGCAAGAAAGTTACCAATATTAGCTACCGTTCATCTAATTTTAAACTCTTTATCAATTCACTCGTGTGACAAACTTGAAATGTTTTCCTTGCATACTTGGGTTAGCAATATAAACTTAACGAATGTTATTATAGATAATATTCCTGCCATTGTACATTCGAAGCGCTCTTATACTTGTCGTGATTTAAAAACGAAATGTATAACTTACATTGATATTAATTATTCAGATCACTATAAAATATTTACGGACGGATCCAAGGATGGAGATAAAGGTGGAGCTGCATTTTATGATCCCTTAACAGATATTAACATTAAATTACAAATTGACTCCAATATTTCGATCATGCATCTCGAGTTAATAGCTCTATCTGAAGCTATCTCATATATAGATTCTATTGAATGCAACAAATTTGTTATCTTCTGCGATTCAAAGAGTGCGTTGCAACATATAGCTCGGTGCACCTCGCACGCGCGAGGCAGCCCGATTGCTTATACTATTCTAGAATCTATAATAATGCTACAATCTAAAAACAAAATAATAGTCCTGCAGTGGATTCCGTCACACATTAATCTAGAAGAAAATGACATAGTTGACCTATTTGCTAAACAAGCTTGTAATAATGGAATCCCATTGTTTAAAATCCCGTTGTACTCGGATCATATCAGATTAGTTAAGACTCATTGCAATGACCTTCGGCAGGAATACTTCGATAAAAGATCTGTAGAGAAAGGCATTTGGTACCGGACAATACAGCCTCAAATTATGTCTTATCCTTGGATTGATGACTGTACCTATGATAGGAACGTACTTGTTATTGCTCTCAGGCTCCGTTCCGGACACATTCCAACCAATAAGTTCGCATTTCTTATGAAAAAAGTTGATTCGCCCAATTGTGGAGTATGTGGTTCCATAGAAGATGTACAGCACGTGTTGATGGAATGTTGTCGGAACGCAAGTGAAAGAATAAAATTGTTTGGCTCTTCCAAGGTGCTCAATGTCGGACAGTGCAACGCTATTCTATCGTCACCTCTGTCGGATAAAGCAGCACAGCTATATGACCTAGTTGATTGTTTTTTTAAGTTAAGAAGTGAAAGTTTGTTCGTTTAGATAAGTACTTATTACAAAATTTTTGTCCATCTTGTAAATTGTTGTTTATGTAATAGGTAGGTATAAATAGGTACATACATAAGTTTGTTATCTTAACAGGGCGATGTGGTCGCTGAGCAACAAAGTCCCTTTATATTTTGTAAATAAAAAAAAAAAAAGACTGCAGCGCTTCCAAAGAATGGCATGCTCAGCGATAACAGGCTGCATGAGGACCACTCCTGGTGCTGCCCTAGATGTAATTCTAGATCTAGCACCGTTAGACCTATACATACTTCAAGAGGCTACAATGTCGGCGCTGAGACTACACAATCTCTCTGATAGTGCTGCTAAACTCAGGGCTCTGGAGGGAAACAGCTGCAACTCCAAGCTCGTGTACGAATGTCACTTAGCTCTAGAAAGAATATCCGCCAAGAACAGGATCATCCTTCAATGGATTAAGGGACATAGCGGATCTCTAGGGAATGACGCCGCTGATGAGCTGGCACGGAGGGGATCGGAAACAACCACAGAGGGCCCATCCCCTTTTCTACCCTTGCCTTTTTCGCTACTCCAGACATGGACTAGGCTCAGAACTAGAGAGACGCATAACGAACGATGGACGCGCCTGCTAGAATGCGGACAAGCTAGAGCGGCGCTCCCATCAACATCACCGACGTTAACTAGACGCCTACTGAATTTAAACAGAACAGACCTGCGTATCCTGGTGGGAACACTAACAGGACACTGCCCACTAAACAAACACCTATTCACCATCGGAGCGACAGACAGCCCTCTCTGCAGAGGATGTCTCAGTGACGAAGAAACAGCCGCCCACGCAGTCCTGGAATGCGAGGGAGTAACAACACAACGAAATGAAATCCTCAACTTGCCGAGGTCACTCCGCGAAGCCTGTGAAGATCCCAGGAAGATTCTGCGCTTCTGGACAGAGTTAGGCTGGCTTTGCTAGCAAAAACAACGCATAATGGACCAAATAGAGTTCAAATGCGGACAAGGGCGTACCCATACCTAAACCTAAACCTAAATCTATCTGTGGGCTTTGAGCTTCTTTTTGCGTTTTAATCGATAAGTCTGTATGTATGTCTTTATTTTTGATTTTTTGAATGAGACAGCATGTAGATGTAGATTTGTTTTATACTCATCAGTTGTGTTTCCTTAATGAGGGTCTCTGTCTGTGTAAGAAAATGGGCTTTGAGCTTCTTTTTGCGTTTTAATCGATAAGTCTGTATGTATGTCTTTATTTATGATTTTTTGAATGAGACAGCATGTAGATGTAGATTTGTTTTATACTCATCAGTTGTGTTTCCTTAATGAGGGTCTCTGTCTGTGTAAGAAAATCGTAGTTATAAAGAGTCTTAACAATTTTGTTTTGTGCTATTTGGAGTTCTTTTAAATTTTGTTTTGGGCGCTGTTCCCCAAACCGCGATAAGGTATTCTAGATTCGACTTTACAAGTAAGTTATAAATCAGTTTTTTGTCATTTTTTGGGGATAATTTGACTGCTGGTCGAAGGATACCCATTAGTGATGTCATTTTTGATCTTAGTTTGTCAATATATAGCTTCCAGGTAGTGTCGTCAGCATACAACATAACCTGACCCTTCAAACCAGTTTCAAGTAAACTATTTATGTAGATAAGGAACAGGAGCGGTCCCGGAACTGATCCCTGTGGAACGTCACACGAAACAATTCTGGGGTCGCTCTGATGTTCACCTATTTTCACAATTTGTTGTCTGTTTGTGAGATAGGATTCAAGAAGGTGTTCAAGAAGACGCTGTGCTTGAAATTCCTATGTTCCTGAGCTTGTTTAATAACAAATGATGACTCACGGTATAAAACGCTTTTTTAAGGTCTTTTAAAATCCCGGGAGAGATTTTTGTCTATACTATTTTTAGTTTTTGTTATTACGTCTATCGTTGCGGACAGCGTATTTGAATTAATTCTAAAGCCGTATTGATATTTATAAAGGAAGTCTATGGATATTAAAAACTTTTCCAGTTGGGCGTAGATAATTTTTTCATATATTTTAGAGATAATTGGGAGAACAGAGATTGGTCGATAGTTGTTAGTATCCTATTTGTTACCGGTTTTATGTATAGGGGTTACTTTCGTAATTTTCAGGGGTTACTTTCGTAATTTTCAAACAATCAGGTAAATATCCTGTCTCTAGACAAGTATTAATACATTTTGTTTAAAGTTCTGGATGCTGTTTAACGGTTTCTACCGCTTGTTTAATGTAGAGGCATGGTAGAGGAAGAATTCGATAATTTTTGAACTGTGGTTTGCAAGGGTCCAAAAAATGTGCTCCACAACGAACGAACGCAATACTTCTGGGCCCTAAATATCCTATCAGAATCGACGCTATTGCCCCACAAAAGTAGCCCGTATTGTAGAGCCGATCCTATATGACCATGATACGCACTGAACGATCTTTCTATGGATGCTATCTCGCGTAATCTTTTTAAAACCCCTTCTATCATATCACACTTTTTAAAATCTTGCATGTGCTTGATTTCATCCCTAATCTCAGTGTGACTTTTGAAAACGCCGTCGTATTGTTCATTGATGTTGGCCAAAGAAAGATGCAGGTGCTGTATATCCTTTGTAATTGGTGCAAATGCAGTCGCAACAGTAGATTTGATCTGTTCACCGAAACGCGGTATCAGACTTAAACTATATTTTTGACGTCATCACGCGTCGATCCCATCTTGACGTGTCTAGTTTAGGCGATTGCAGTGCGACTCTTTTATACGCTCGCATCGAAGGGCTTTCCATCGTGCGTGTCGGTGTATTGTTTTGGGTACAAAATACGTCCTCAACTATATTTTTGACGTCATCAGGCGTCGATCCCATCTCGGACGTGTCTATCTATAGTTTAGGCGATTGCAGTGCGACTCTTTTATACGCTCGCATCGAAGGGCTTTCCATCGTGCGTGTCCTTGTTTCCACCGGTTGGTTTTTGACGACATAGAGGGCAGGTCCAATCGCGTGCTGCAGCCAAGCTTGTTGAGGCTATACATGCTAAATAATTTTTTTTCAGTTTGCGGGATCATCTTGTATACGTATTGTTGTTTTATAAATTTGTTATTATCGAGACGAGATTATTTTGTTTGTGATGAAGTTGGGAAACAAATGTGAGAAGGGTCAATTGAAAAATCAATAAAAAAATGTGAATCGTCAATTACGATTGTTAGATAAGTCAAAACAGCGTTAGTTAAACACGATGTGATAAATAATTGGTAAATACAAAACCACATAGCTTTATCAGATTTATGCAGGTAATACAAGGAGTTCGGGGAGTTAAGTTTTACGCTACTGTCAACACCAGGAAACAGATTCGTCTTCACATTCGCTGATGGCGATGATGACGTAAGCAAGAGACACCCACGTGACCATCGTGTCTCGGAAGAGCATACCCTGTTTTCTTATACCATGATTCTTAAGACCATAAAGAACATTTGAACTGTCGGTGAAGATGTAGGTGAGGTTCTAACATGATGAGTAACTCTAGCTAACTATATTACCATTTATCTTTATATTTACTTGAATCAGGGTACTTAATTGACAATCAGGAAGTTTTTCCAGAGTCATTGTAGGCTTACAAGGGTATATGTGTAACAGCGGCTCCCCCGCAGAATCACCAGACGTACGAGGTGCCACCGCTCGCAGCACCCGCGACCGCGCCCGCACCCGCCCCCGCCCTCGCCGCCCCGCTACCGCCGCCGCCTACACCTCCCGCAGCATCTGTTATGCCCATCAAGGTACTGCCTACTTCTACATTTAGGATAAACTTTACTTTCAAAATGGACATTGCCATCCTTCAGTGGTTTTGCACCATTTGTTGAATCCTAGGCACATTTTTTTTAGACGTAACTCTTCTGTCTCTGCCATCTTTTTTGACTTCAATTTTCAAACCGTCACTGTACATGCAATATGGTTTTGTGTTTATGTAAACAATGTTTTTTGAGAAATAAATATCTTTATCTTATCTACATAAGATATTTTATCCCAGGGCGAAGATCAAGAGATGTCCATGGTAGACTCCGAGAATCAGAGCTTCACTTCTGGCTCCAGTCACCGAATGCCTTTCTTCAAGACCAAACTTGCTGGAGGTAACACATACTACTTTAGTTGACGTAGCCAAAGATGTAAATCGTTAGATATGCCCTGACACCAAAAACTGTTGCATTGTCTTTGAAGTATGTAGACGTGCGCGCCGCGCCGGCACGCGCCGCTGTTTTCTCACGCCGCCGCCGCCGTCTCTATCAGTTGCGTTGGTGCGTCGACCAGCAACCAGACCGGAGAATCTGTCTACACTCCACTCCAATAAACAACACAAACTCTCCAATAAACATATCATTTATCCCTCCAGTACTTAAGAATGTAGTCTCCTTCAAGGTTTTCTGTGATTGCGGTTGCTAGAAGAAGTAGAAATCTTCAGCACACCACTGCTATGTTTCTTAGAGAGTTTTGATAAAACAGATTATCTATACAGTTTGGTCGCTGGTCGGCGCGCTGACTGATCGACTACACATGGGGCAGTGGCGGCGCGGCAGTGGATAGTCTTGAAAAAACGCTCGCTCCTTTCGCTGTTATTACTAGAGATGAGTCCGGTATTCAATAACTAACTCAGTACCTGTTAGCATGGTCCTAAAATATCTAACGCTATTGTAAAATCCGCATACCGCTAGGGAATAACTGTGCAAAGCGAGCATCGCGCCTAACCGACTGTGAGCCATATCTACCCAACGCTTCAATACCTATACTTACCTAACCTATCATCTACGTATAGATACTAGCGGACCGTTCACCCGTAAAGTTATGTAGCTGCAACAAGTATTTGGTATTTCTAACCAAATCCGTTAGAAATATATTATGTAGAAATCAGGGCAGGTATAGAGTATTGTAACGTTATTGGGTACCAGTTGGTACTAGCGGTATTGAAACAAAATACCCAACTAATAATCGGTAGCCAAAATATCCAATAACTCCTATCCTTAGTTATTACTGTGTACCTTAAACTAAATACCGACCTATCAAATGAAAGCTCTTGTAGCCTAGATCGAGCTGTAATTTTTTTTTGTTTTGAAATATGAATTCGTACATCGCTTTCTACAACAAACTTGTTCGCTAAGTTTGTTCTCTTTGACCGTTCATTCAGGAGAAAGCAAAAAACAATAAGAATCCCATTTTTAAATGGTTTATTGATTTCTTATTATTTTTGCGCCTTACGTCTTACAATGGCAATTTCAAACCGTCATAATATGTAGCTCCGGAACAGTAAATTTATTGTAAACTATGAGGGTGACATGATCACTCTGATCAAACCCTCTTTAATGAATAAAGATATAAAAAAAACTCGGAACAGACGATTCAAACTAAAACAGTCACGACGTTACGGTTAGGGGCTAACTACTATTTAATTTTAATAAGAGACAAAAAAACAAACCACGCCGGCGCGGGGGCGCCGCCACGCTGACCGTGGAGGTCGGCGCGCCGACGCCGGCAAATTTAAGGTCGGGTCGCACGTCTAAGTCTGTGTACCACAGATTAGCTGGTAGTTTTACTTTGTTTATAGTCCGGTCGCAACGCTACAGCAGCGGAAGGAAAAATAATAGTTATTTAATTATATCGCAATCCTAAGAGTGAAATGTTACGCCTTTACGGACGAGGTAACCGCGAAAGAGTCGATTATACCGACCTCGTGAGAGACTCTGCCGGGGCGCCCTATAGCACAAAGCAGCAATTAGTAAACGAGCTAAACCTCGAATTTACGACCGCCGCCAGCAAGTGTGGCGCCCCGAAGGCAAACATCACCAACGCCTGTACGACTTTGAGCGCCAACACAACAGTGCGCGATACCTCGCTGCGACTTAGATCTTTCTCCGCGGACGAGATCGGTAAAATAGTGAGGTTCCACATTGCACCTAAAAATAGCACCGATCTGTACGGAGTATCATCGAATCTACTTCGTACCGTCGCAAACTCACTCGCCCATGTCATTGCTTACCTTTTCAACACCTGTATTCGGGAGGGCGTGTATCCCGCGACTCTGAAGCGGGTTAAAATATCCCCCATATATAAGGGTAAAGGTAGGAAGTCGGATATGAAGTCCTACCGACCGATATCACTAGTACCAGCGATTAGTAAGATATTTGAGGTGGGACTTAATAAGAGACTTTTATCCTTCATGGGAGAGGGAAACACAATGTCCGACAGGCAGTATGCGTACAGAGCCGAGCGCGCAACAACAGACCTGGTGCGAGAAGTATTGTGGCGAGTGCTGAGCGCGCGCGAGACGGGCCAGCACGTCGCCTTGCTGAGTTGCGACCTCTCGCGCGCGTTCGACACCGCTGACCATCACTTGATTGCCAGCAAACTAAACTTTTATGGTATACGTGGCCCGGTGCTCTCCTTACTAATCTCTTTCATGTCGCACCGTACACAGACAGTGGTTGGCGACCAAGGGCGTTTGAGGTCAGTGGAGCTGGTGAACACTATGGGGGTACCGCAGGGCTCCTGCTTGTCGAACACATTGTTCAGCCTACTGCTCAACGACCTGCCCGAGTCCGTGAGCGAGGCGCAAGTCTACATGTACGCCGACGACGTGGCAGCAGTTGTGACCGCGCCGTCAGCTCGCGAACTTGAGCGTAGACTGAACAATGTAGTGCGAAGGCTCGAGCAATGGTTCAAATCTAACGGTTTAGCCCTAAATAGAGAGAAGACCTGCTTCATGACCTTCCGCCTCAATGGCGCACCTTCACCACCCTATACCGTGATCGCTGGTAATTTCACACTGCAGATGGTCGACAACATAAAACTTTTAGGGTTCTACATTGACAGCGGACTCACTTGGGAGGTACATATAGAGGAGCTCTGCTCCAAGTTAGGCCGGACCTGTTTCGCACTGCGGCGGCTCGCTGGCACCGCGTCTCGAAGCGTAGTAATGTCATGCTACTTTGCGACCGTCCACAGCATCCTTACCTATGGTGTAGAGCTGTGGGCGCGAGCCGCGGATGTGGAGCGAGCCTTCGTAATGCAGAAACGCGCCGTGCGCGCGATCGTCGGCGTGGATGACGATGTGTCGTGTAGAGACTTGTTCAAAGAGCTGGAAATCATGCCTCTCCCCTGCGTACTCATTTATCAAGTAGCCATTTTCACTTACAACAACATCGGTAAGTTCCAGAGGAGAGGTGTGAACACCGCCCGCGCCCTGCGCAGCAACAGGCTAGCTCACATCCTCGTCAGGCCCGCGCACAAGTTACGAAAGTCGGAGAGGTCCGTGTATATAATGGGTCCCTCGGTCTACAACAGGCTGCCGGACACGATTATAGATGCAACTTCCACAATGGTTTTCAAAAACCGACTAAAAAAATGGCTTTTAGAACGTATTTTTTATTCTGTAGCAGAGTTCTACGAATTACCAATTATTTAATGAATTATATAAAATATCAATTATTATATAAAAAATCAATGATAACTATTTGTACTGTTATAATAAGTGAATATATTAAATTTGATATTGGTTACCTTTTCTGACCTGTAACTTGACGTTATCAATAAATGATTTGTATTTGTATTATTTGTATTTGAAAAACGCTTGTGTTACAGTGAAGAAAATCACCAACAAGGAGCGTCGGCGGCGCCAGAACGCACTGCTGCGGCGTCTCACTACGCCCAAGAACGCGCTTATGTGCATCAACGAGATGCTGCCCAATGAACAGATCGCCAACGTGAGTGCTCACTACCCCATCTCATGGAAATAACCAGTATTTACTAGCCCAACTACTTGAAGACCCTTGAAGTAGCAGAGTAGGATCTTAGCTGCTTGATAGTGGCATCTGCGAACTGAGGTGTAGTTGGGGTTGTTGCCTCTGCAGATTATTATTCTGTCTGACCTGTGCTGTGTCTGTGCAGTGTACCCACACCTCTGCTGCACTCCACTCCACACTCTTCTTTGTGTATGCAGCCTCAGCGCAGGCTACTGTTCATAGCTAGTGTCAGTCACATAATGTGTAAGCGTTGGTTGCAGCAATTCAAGGTGGAGCTAGCGCCTGTGGACAGCACGTACTACAACAGCGGCACGCACAGCTTCTGCGCAGAGCTGGCGCTCGACGGACAAACCTACAAGGGATATGGTCAGTGCCTTACATTCACAGACCAAGGCGTTAACTAGACGTACATATAGACTCTCACATACATAGATACAAAATACGTGTATTTACACGCATACACACATAGGTGTGTGTGCGATGGCTAATGGCTTGCAAAAAAACGAAAATAATGCTATCTCACTCGATACTACTATACGTACTGTGCAGTTTTTCCGTACTTGTTGTGTCTACTATCTAATCTCTCTCTCTAATTCTCTATTCATAATCATGACCATAGATAGCGTAGCAGGGTATATGTACCTACTTACAAAATAATCATCTTCTTGTGTGTGCCACGTTACGACATAACGTATGTACGTATACATTATATACATTGCATATTTATTTATTTAACTAATATTTAAAATGCAACAATTATATTACTCGTGAAAACTATAATCCATTTAGAAATTACTATTTCATAAGAATATTGTGCGTAGAAATATAAACAAGTGATTTTTTTTAAGTTGACCATTGATCTTTTTTTACAAATAACTTTGTAACGTGACACTTTAGGAATATGGTGACCGTAGCTTGCACCGTAGCTGTTTTTTTGTTTATTTAAGAGGCAAGTCCCTAAAAGAACGCGAGCTCGTATAGAAAGTTTCTTCTAGAATAGGAAGAAAAAAATTCACTCCCTTCCCCACAAAAAACCCCTCTTTTTGTATCTCTCGATATATCCGCTTATGTCGGAGCGATGTGAAAGATTTTTTTACTTGTTTTTTCTGGTGGAGGATTGCGGCGAGCGCAATGCGTCTACGAGGAACAGCACGCCGAGCGAAGCGAGCCATGCTTAATTCGAATTAGACTTTTCTACGATATTCATATAATTTTGAGAAATTGCGCAGACGTAGCGAGCTCTAGTTGCGAGTTTTGGTGATCGCAACAGTTTTCATTTGCTGCAATCCGCGACAAAACCAATTCCAAATTGCCACTACTAGCAACTGCCTATGGAAAAAAATCCTTAGTCTATGAATGAAAGGCGCTTGATTTTTTCCGACACTTCCAATTATTATTGTTATACTTCGACCAATTTACACAAAACCTTTACAAATGATATACCTACTTAAACCTTTGTACCTAGTATTCAGCACACTTTTAAAAGAAATAAAGCATTATGATCTAAAATGGATAGCTATATGTCGTTTGTGCCATTTAAGAAGAATAGGCGGACAAGGGATATTCTGTTCAACAAAAAATATTCATCGTTATTTAAGAAGCTCGAGAGAAAAATAATATCCCCAATAGTTTTCCTCAAGAAAATTAATTTTATCTAATTGAAACGTGGTTTTAATAGTGAGGAAGTTTGATCGTCTACAATTACATTAAACATTTTAGGATTCCACATGCTGCAAATTCATCTTTTTGCGAACTAAACATGTTAGGAATTCAAATTTCTGTTCCTAAAGGAATTTATAAAGAGGATTTTCCAAGACAATGCTAGACAATTTATTGCCATAATTGGATAACTCCATTGAATTACCTAGATTCTCATTGCATAAGTAGATTACGCAAATATGCATTTTATAGGTCGAGCGCGGGTTACGAGTTCGAATGGTCAAAGTAACCCACAAATCTTCGGCGGATGACGACCATTCGCTCCGGTATTCGGTCGCGAGTTCACGGTGAACCGCTAATAAGACCCCACCCCCTTTCCCCTGCTTAGTAGCCCTGTAATTACGATCACCATAGCAAATAACACTCTCAAAGGGCTGTTTAGGGATCAACCATTGACTTCTCCCACAATCCGTTTCAATATTAGTAATTACCAGTGAAATAAGATCTTCAGTCCGTCAAAGGGACCGCGCAATATACCACTGTACGTTTTTAGATGAGAGCTGTTTTCTGCATCATTTGAAGTATTGTACTAACGGTTTGAATTGCTACCCAATAAATTATTATTAAAAAGCAGGATGTGTAGAGGTTTGCCGTTGTTGGTGACGTAAGTTTCGTCAGGAGGGCCAATATAATACCAGCGCATAGTAGGTAATCTGAATTACCTATTCGGCAACATGCTGATTTGACACCTTTTTGGGTCGACACTCGGTGCAGCAAGCTGCTAGCGGAGGAGCTACTTACAGAAGTGATCGTTCTTGTACATCTTAAACATAGCCTTAGTTGTTTTTTAAATTTCATTTGTTCTTACTGTTGTTGTTGTTGTTACTATTATTTTTGATTGTTTTTCTTAAATTTCGTGAATTCCTAGCTTAGTGCTTCTTATTTAAGTATGTCTCGTGTCGTGCGAGTCAAGTAAACATTTTCATTTCATTTTCATCTCGTTTGTGTCAACTATCGTTCTGAGCCTTCTTCTAAACATTTTTATTTTATTTTTGCTCGCAGCATCTATGTATACATCTAAAAGAACCTATGTCTAATATGTATAGTGTTTGTTGCGCAGGTGAAAGCAAGTTGACGGCGCGCAACGCGGCGGCAGAGCAGGCTATCCGCGACATCGTACTCAAGAAGATGGAGCGCTACAGCGAGACGCTCGCCGCCAACGCCGCCGCGGCCGCTGCCGCAGGCGACGACGCCGATAGTGAGTACCTACATCCGAAAATACAGGGGCGGAGCAGGCCATCCGCGAATCGTGGTGTAGATCGAGATAGAGCGCTACAGTGAGACGCCCGCCGCCAATGCCGTGACGGCCGTCGCCAATGCCGCGGCGGTCGTCGCCGCCGACGCCGATGGTGAGTACATCCGGAAACAAACAATATAAAGTCAACAGCGTTAAAACAGTATTTAGTTTTATCCTGGCTGTCGGAGCTGACACTCAGTGCGAGCGGTCCATCGTTATTACTTTTGTTACTGTTAGAGAAGACTGATCAACTGATGAGTACGGCACTGCCACGGTACTGTCCTGTGAAGTCTAAAGGAAATAAAACACTTATCACTTTCTCGCACGCACTGGTATACAGACCGACCGCCAGGTAAGTCTTAAGTAATGGGCATAGGATTGCTAGCGCGTCTGTACCACTTTCTTAACTCAGTACTGGGTCAAGCGGACAACGCAACGCAACGGCACAGCTACTAGCGACCGATGTCAGTACAGTACAAGACATGTGTACTGAGGTAGAAGTGACGGCCCGGTAGCATTATGTCCTGGCTCCGGCTAACTTTAACATTTGTCTATTTTAAAACTTTTCTGTCTAACGGATGGGTACTTTATTATGTATATGACTGAAATAAACGATTTTTTATTTGTTATTTTATTAAAAGTAAATACAGTCTAACGGTGTGTGGTTGCAGATAGCATGGGGGCGGGCGGCGAGGGCGAGGAGGCGGAGATCGAGGCGCTGCCCATGATCCAGCTGCTGTCGTTCGCGCTGCACAAGCTGTTCGCGGAGTGGGAGGGCGCCGGCCATCACGTGCCGCAGCTGCGCCCCAGCAAGGCGGACCGCTCTCAGGTACATGATCCAGGTGCTGTCGTTCGCGCTGCACAAGCTGTTTGCGGATGGGAGGGCGCCGGCCACCACGTGCCGCAGCTGCGCCTCAACAAGCTCTTAGGTACATGATCCAGTTGCTCGTTGTGTCGTTCTCGCGTGATGCTGCTGCACCCAAACAAGGCGGACCGCTCTCAGGTACCTACTCACCGCACCGCGCCCAGGAGGAACTGTGTTGTGGTACTGCTTGGTGCGTGCTGACGGTACATTCTGTTGCAGAATGCGATGGAGGAGGATGTGGCGCGCCCCGTGCCCCCCACGACACCCAGCGCTCCCCGGGCCCCGAAGGAGCGCAAGATACCCCCCGACAACGCCTCCTCCATGCACCCTGCCATGCTGCTGACCGTGGTGCGCCCAATGGCTACCTACCGCGAACTTGGCACTGAGGTATCTGCTTCGCACCACCATTCTCTGTTAACGATTCCTTGACCACAACGTGTCAAAATAAAGCAGCAAGGCGTTTTTATCAAAAAATATCCGATTAATTTGATTATAATCAGATTTATTAGATTTTTTTTTTATTATAAAGCGCTTGGACCAGTTTTAAGCTTTTTATAAATAGGTACAAAATGTAGGTTTAATAATAATACGAAGTATCTATTAGCTACTAGCAGAATGAGAAGACACCAAGATTGGAACATTTTCATTTCGGCCTTACATGCAGTGTTCAAATTTGTGTTTCAGTCTCATTAATATTCATTAATTAATTGCAAATGTGAGTACATATGTCCTGTTGGAAATAGCAATGTATTATTTTGTTATAGATAACGTAATTTATAGCTAGAGTGAGTACTTACGTCCTGTTGGAAATAGCAATTTATTATTTTGTTATAGATAACGTAATTTATAGCTAGAGTGAGTACTTACGTCCTGTTGGAAATAGCAATTTATTATTTTGTTATAGATAACGTAATTTATAGCTAGAGTGAGTACTTACGTCCTGTTGGAAATAGCAATTTATTTTTTGTTATAGATAACGTAATTTATAGCTAGAGTGAGTACTTACGTCCTGTTGGAAATAGCAATTTATTTTTTTGTTATAGATAACGTAATTTATAGCTAGAGTGAGTACTTACGTCCAGTTGGAAATAGCAATTTATTATTGTTATAGATAACGTAATTTATAGCTAGAGTGAGTACTTACGTCCTGTTGGAAATAGCAATTTATTATTTTGTTATAGATAACGTAATTTATAGCTAGAGTGAGTACTTACGTCCTGTTGGAAATAGCAATTTATTATTTTGTTATAGATAACGTAATTTTTCCCATAGTTCTTCACCCACGTTATAATAATCTGTTCCTATATTATACTTACGTTCCTATTCTTTATTTTTACATAGGTCTCACGAACAGCTAGGTAGATAATATTTAAAAAAAAATCGATAAATCTATGTTGATGCGTCTATATCACAAACTGTTGAATTTAGTAAATGCGCTTTTTTGTTTGTTTTTATCGTCTCGTAACCAGTTGTCAAGGTTATTGTTGTATGCGTTTGTTTATTGATGTGGCTGACTGATATAATGTCATGGTAACAGGTTCCAATTGTAACTATTGTTAATAAATTATTGGAACAATACTTTTTATGCACTCACCTTTACAACTTGCATGCTCACATTGTCTGATTGCAATTTAAAAACATACCAATTGTAGAATCATTAACAAAATAAGATGTTTGTTATTAGTGCAATGTAGAACCGTCGTCGTATGGGTTCTGTACAATCATTTATACTTTTTATTCCTAATATTGGTATTTGTAAATGCCAGTTCAGCAGTTATCAGTTCTGCGAGCTATACCTACGGCTGCACAATTTAAAAACACTGAATATGCCATAGCAGCACATTATTCCGAATACCCTTCGAAGCGGACATTTTTAACTGACCCCGCAGATTGACGTAGCTAGTTATACTAAGCGATCTCTAGAAGTAACCTCTATTTAAATAAGTAATAGTTTTCGATAAAAATAAAATACTTAAAGTTCGCTGTTCCGGAGGGACCAAAATTACTTCGTTTGTTATTTGTTTTTTAGAACTATTTTTCTAGAATGATTAGCCATTCAACTATGACCTCTTAAGGCTCTTTTTAAAATAAAAATTGGTAACAGTTTAGATTAGACGATATTTAAAAAAACATCAATTTTTGTTTTGTATGTTTTTTTTATGCTGATAATACTTCAGCTTTATAACTAAACTACCTACGAAAAAAAAAAACAGCTAAGCTATCTTTCGTCTAACTTGAGATATTCATGATTATTATTTGTATAAAAGTGCCTGCAATAATTGGTCATAGCAAAGTTGGTGCCATTCCATCTGTATCGGCGTGAGTGATACACAACTACAGTATTGATTCCTGATGGTTTAGGTCGATGAGGAGATTTCTAAATAAAAAGTCAATATTCAAGTAGCAAGATTGCGAGTGTAATGAATTTTTTGACAAGACAAAAGGATAGTGGGGTGTGGAAACAAATAACCAATCCGCGTTCACATCACGTCATTTTAAAGCGCTCCTATTGGTCGTTGATGACGCGACTGCAATGTGGTAGGAACTATTACGATGCACTGTGGTATGCTGCGTGGTAGGTACTTGTTGCTGTGGTTAGATGGCGCTCCAACATGCCCGCGGCCTTGAAAGCACCAGCTTACAACACCTTCATTCGATGTCCAACAGTGGGCAAATTTTAGTGTATGCTCGTCTCACCATCCCTGATGAAGTTTGAATGTCTGCGACTCGGCATATTCCGTCTTTGCCAGGTATCGTCTTCACTATACGACCCAATTGCCATTTCAAAGGCGGAAGGTTTATGTCTTTAATAATTACTAGCGTGTCAGGCTTGAGATCTGTAGTATTATCTTTCCATTTCTTTCTGGTTTGGAGTTCAGAAATATATTCCTTGGCCCAACGCGTCCAAAAATGCTGACGGAGCTGCTCTACCCTCTTGTAACGATTGAGACGATGTGCAGGCAGGTCTCGCAGGTCATCGTCACAAACTGGAGCGGTGAGAGGGCGGCCAATCAGGAAGTGTCCAGGGCTGAGTGGAAGATAATCTCGAGGATCTGAAGACAAGGGCGCCAGCGGCCGAGAGTTAAGTACAGCTTCGATTTGTGTGAGTAGTGTCGTGTATTCCTCGAAAGTCAGGTGTGCGTTGCCCACGACACGGCGAAGATGGTACTTGCACGATTTGACCCCCGCTTCCCACAAGCCACCAAAATGCGGAGAATAAGGCGGAATGAATGAAAATTCAATTGATTGATTTCTAGCGTATTCAACAATGTCCCTCTTACAACGTGATAAAAACTGAGCGAATTCATTATTTAAACCGACAAAATTACGACCGTTATCTGAAAATATTTTAGACGGTTTGCCGCGCCTTGAGACGAAGCGCTTAAGTGTGAGCAAATATGCATCAGAGGAGAGGTCGCTGACGAGTTCCAAATGTATGGCACGTGTATTGAAACATATAAACAAACAAATGTAAGATTTAATTAATTTCGCGCCTCTGCCTTTGCGAGTTAATATGAACACTGGTCCCGCGTAATCTACCCCAGAATAATAGAAAGGAAAGCTTTCAGCAATTCTTTCTTTAGGCATGTTGCCCATAAGTGGGCTTAACGTTTTACCCTTAACGCGTGTACAGACAACACATTGATGAGTCACCTTCCTAGCCAGGTTCCTGCCCGACAGCGGCCACCATTCCTCGCGAACCTGGTACAGTAATGCCTGCGGTCCACAGTGTAAATACTCGTTATGTGTGTGCCTAACTAATAATAATGTAAAATGATGATCGGAAGATAGAAGTATAGGATGTTTTTTGTTATAGTTAAAATCAGTAGAATTATTTAATCTACCACCTACACGTAAAACATTCTCGCTGTCTAAGAATAAATTTAAACTTGCGATTCGATTGTTTGATTTTACGTTCTTTCCGGTTTTAAATAAGTTTAATTCATTTGCGAAAGATTCCATTTGAGACAACCTGGCGAGTACAGTAATTGCCCGTTTTAATTCAATGAGTGTTATCAACCCGGTCAGCTGATGTGCTTTGTTTCGCGCATTATGTATAAATCTAAGCATGAATGCAGCGACATGAGTCATGCGTTTAAAACTCGAGAATCTATGAAATGGAAAGAAAGTCAAATCAGGTTTCTTTTTAATTGAAGTTAATGAGTTTATATTTAACTTAGTTTCTGGTAATTCATTGGGTATAATTTCATTTATTTGCGAAATATTACGTGATGTATTTTTATGAAAATATACAGAATCCTTTAGAAACATTGGTCCTTCCCACCACAACATTGATTTAGATAAATCTTCAACGTAAACACCTCGCGAAATCAAATCAGCTGGATTCTCTTTTGTACCTACATGACGCCAGGGACAGTCACCCGTGAGTTCTTGTATCTCAGCAACACGATTCTGCACAAATGTTTTTAATAAGTTTGGTGCCATGCGAAGCCACCCTAAAACAATTGTGGAATCGGTCCAGAAGATCACTTCATCAAAAGTACGAGTCAGTGAATCGCGAATTTTATCGTAAAGTCTAGCTCCTAATAGTGCACCACAAACTTCTAACCTTGGTATGCTGACTGGTTTTATAGGAACTACCTTACCCTTAGAAATTAATAATTTGACTGTCACCTGACTATCACACACAGTACGCACGTACGCGCAGGCACCATATGCAGTTTGCGACGCGTCTGTGAAAATGTGTAGTTCAGATCGCGTTGCGTTACATTGAAAAGCATGCCGCGGAACCTTTACTGTGTGAAGATAAGACAGGCTATTAGTAAACCGGTTCCAAGTACGTTCAACGTCGGTGGGCAGCGGATCATCCCATCCTAATTTTAATAACCAAAGCCTTTGTAATAAAACTTTGCCTATTATGACAAGCGGACTCAGCAACCCTAGCGGGTCAAATACCTGAGATATTATCGATAATAATGTGCGTTTAGTTACAGGATTTTTTGCGTCGAGTTCGATTTTCGTGTTAAAATTGAATTCATCAGCCACGTTACACCAACTCAAACCTAAGGTTCTAAACTGGCTATGATCTCCTAGGTTTAAATCGCGGAAAGTATTATCTAGCGGTGCCGATGATAACTCATCGTTGAGGTCAAAGTTAAAGACCCACTTGCGTAGTGGGAAGCACCCTGATTGAAGCACCTCGACCGTGCGATTGCAAATTCTCATCAATTTTGATTTATCCTCACATGAAGTTAATAAATCGTCTACGTAAAAGTCATCGTATATAAGTCGCTTTACCTCGGGTTCCGTGCATTCTTCTGCTAGTTGTTTCAGACACCTAACGCTAAGAAAAGGCGCTGATGCTGTGCCATATGTGACCGTTTTTAGTTGATATATCTCGAGCGGGCTGGTCGGTGTGTCGCGCCATATAACGAGTTGTAAGTCGCGTTGCGACGGATCAACTAATACTTGTCGGTACATTTTTTCACAGTCAGCGATTGCCGTGTATTTAAACTGCCTGAAACGTAAAAGAATACCTAGTAAGTCCCCTTGAATAGGAGGCCCTATTAGCTGAATATCGTTAAACGATTTACCACTACTAGTTGCCGCGCTGGCATCGAACACAACGCGAAGCTTCGTAGTAGTGCTGTGTTCGCGAAATACGCCGTGGTGCGGCATGAAGTAGTGAGAGTCCGTGTAAGAACTAACCTTAGTCATATGACCTAGATTAATATATTCGTGAATGAAATCTGTATATAGCCTTTTGTAACTATCAGGTGCGCGTAATAGTCTTTTTTCCAAGGACAGGAAACGTCGCTCCGCCTGAGAAAATGAATTACCTAAAACATCGGGCGATTCTTTGAGTGGGATGCGAACACAGAATCTTCCATCACTTTCGCGCGTAGTAGTTGTGGTGAAAGACTCCTCGCACGCCCG
Source organism: Eupithecia insigniata (assembly GCA_947859395.1). Lineage (NCBI taxonomy): Eukaryota > Metazoa > Arthropoda > Insecta > Lepidoptera > Geometridae > Eupithecia > Eupithecia insigniata. The sequence goes on from OX402005.1 coordinate 15,021,374, forward strand.
CTCCTCGTTAGTGCGCATATCCCGAGTTTTCTGCAACTCCTCTAGCTCCCAGAACGAACGTAGCTGGCTGTCCATGGACTGAGTGAAGTTACATCGGACACGTCTATCATTGTGCGTAATATGATTGATAGGACCTGAAATGATCCAACCCAACTTCGTATTTTGTAAGTGTGGACCACTTGGTAAACGCATCTTGCCATCAATAAGCAAGTCCCAGAATAAGTCCGCACCAATTAAAATATCTATAGTTTGTGGTTTTAAGAATTGCGTATTTGCTAGCTGTACGTTATTCGGAATCTTGAACCGTGCGTTTACTTCTTGTACAGCTGGCAGCGTAGCCGTTATCTCCGGCAGAACAAAACATTTGACGCGCGTTGAGTAGGTATTTATGCGTGATTTAATAACAATATCACACAATTGCGTTGAATGTGATACAAAATTACCTACCCCTCGTATCTCATGAGTGGACTGTATTAGCGGAATATTTAGCGATTTACATAAGGAATGCGTAATGAAACAGCTTTGACTACCGCTGTCGAGTAGTGCACAAGCGGTATGATAATTATTATGTTTATCACGGATCTCAACCAAAGCAGTAGATAGCAAAACATGTTTCACATCTAAGTTTTGTGTATTTGTGTGCGTATCGGTGTGAACATTGCTAACTTGAATGAACTGATTTTTGTCGCATGACGTCTCCGCCCCAGACTCGGCCTCAGTGACCACCGCACTCATCGTACTATTATTGTTTTTATGAATGAGCGAGTTGTGTTTTAAATTGCACTGTTTGCAAGGCCCGAATAAACAGTTTTCAACAGTATGCCCGGAACGTAAGCAATTCTCGCATAATTTGTGATCGCGAACAACCTTTAATTTTTCTTGTAAGGCCATGTTAATAAATTTAAAGCATGTGTAAATCGGATGCTTTCCTTTACATACGACACATTCAAATTTACCTGACCTGCGGTCTGAGGAGTGTGCCTGCTGGGGCTTGTTTGCAGAAACATTACATTGTGATGAGATAGCTGAACTAGTTCGCTTCTGTTGTGTATTATTGTTATCTTTAGTGTGGGATAAGGCCAATGTTTCCAGTAGATCGGCCCTGTCTTTGAGAAATTTAATTAAATCATTCACTTTTAAACTACCTTTCGAATGAGAATTGGACAATAAAGAACCTTTGTGTTCTTCCCACTGTCTTTCGGTCGTTTTATCCATTTTAGAAGCAACAATATAAATTAACAAGGTGTCCCATGAGTCTGTAGGCTCACCGAGTGATTTTAAAGCGCGTAAATTATTGATAATTACATCTATCAGTGTCCTAATTAGTGAAGGTGACTCTTTAGACAGTGCCTGTATTGAAAATAATGCCTTGACGTGACTGTGTACTAAAAGTCGTGTGTTGTTGTACCTATTTAACAGAAGCTCCCATGCAACTGAATAATTTGCTGATGATATTTCTATAGCATTTATCACCATTTGTGCACTTCCTTTTAGCGAAGATTTTAAGTAGTGCATTTTCTGAATATCACTTATTTCAGCTGAATTATGTACTAATGATAAATATGTGTCCCTATACTCGAGCCAGTGCTCATATGCACCGTCAAAGGTAGGCAATGAAATTGTAGGCAATTTCACTGACACGGATTTGTTTGAATGATGACATGAGGAACAGTTAGGTATCTCTCCTTTGGTAAGAAAAGATTCAGCTTTGGCAATAATACTATAGTAACTGTCTTCGAAAAGTTGACGCTGATCGAGCTGTTCATCAACATCAGAGTCGGGCACAATTTCTTCTATTTTCGATTGAATATTGTTGAATTCGGAGAATAGAATTCCAGCACCATTTATGCGTAATTTTAAATCTAATAGAGACTCAGAACTAAAAGAGGTTAGACTATTTAGATGATTAGAGAATTTAGTTAACCTGCCTTTAACAATGCCGCGTTTCTTTATTAAATCACGCATGATTTGCTCAGCTTTAACATCACTTTGTATGCAAGGCGATTTATCGCGACTTTTACTAGTTCCCTCCATAGGATCTACAGGCAACAACATACACTAGTGGCTTGTGAAAATAGGAGTACTCACGTGCAAGTCCTGTCTGCGTGCGATGGCAGCTGATACCAATAGGTCCAGCTGTTATATCGATTTGCTCCGTGAAAAGCACTTCAAATCCACCTGACGATACTCCACAAAAACATTTTGCATCCGTCCAGCCAAGCTTGGCTCGACCGTGTTGCGTGCGTGGCGTTGTCCAAAAGGTCGCGTACGAAGATTTTACCAAAATCCTCGATATATCCGGCTCGAAGGACCAAATTATGTATCGGCGTGAGTGATACACAACTACAGTATTGATTCCTGATGGTTTAGGTCGATGAGGAGATTTCTAAATAAAAAGTCAATATTCAAGTAGCAAGATTGCGAGTGTAATGAATTTTTTGACAAGACAAAAGGATAGTGGGGTGTGGAAACAAATAACCAATCCGCGTTCACATCACGTCATTTTAAAGCGCTCCTATTGGTCGTTGATGACGCGACTGCAATGTGGTAGGAACTATTACGATGCACTGTGGTATGCTGCGTGGTAGGTACTTGTTGCTGTGGTTAGATGGCGCTCCAACACCATCTCTTAGTAACACTCAGCTCTACTGAATTTAGAGTAGCAATAGCAGAGACGTTATGCAATCATAAGACTATTCATCTTACAAAGTGCAAAAGTGGTTATTGAATGTCTCAGTCAAGATAAAAAGAAAAAAGATCCCGCTCAACATGTTCCTCCGAAAGATGTGAGGTTGGATCAATACGGGCACTGGCCAGTTTGAGTAGTAAAAGATGTGAGGTTGGATCAATACGGGCACTGGCCAGTTTGAGTAGTAAAAGATGTGAGGTTGGATCAATACGGGCACTGGCCAGTTTGAGTAGTAAAAGATGTGAGGTTGGATCAATACGGGCACTGGCCAGTTTGAGTAGTAAAAGATGTGAGGTTGGATCAATACGGGCACTGGCCAGTTTGAGTAGTAAAAGATGTGAGGTTGGATCAATACGGGCACTGGCCAGTTTGAGTAGTAAAAGATGTGAGGTTGGATCAATACGGGCACTGGCCAGTTTGAGTAGTAAAAGATGTGAGGTTGGATCAATACGGGCACTGGCCAGTTTGAGTAGTAAAAGATGTAAGGTTGGATCAATACGTGCACTGGCCAGTTTGAGTAGTAAAAGATGTGAGGTTGGATCAATACGGGCACTGGCCAGTTTGAGTAGTAAAAGATGTGAGGTTGGATCAATACGGGCACTGGCTAGTTTGAGTGGATAAAAGAATGAGTTTCCAGGCTACACAAGTAATAATCAAGAAAAATAAGTTACTTTTATTACGTAGAAATAAAGTTCCAGCCCTAAATTAGTTCAAATTTCGGAAAAAACATTGAAGAATCTTCACATTGTGGAGAGGCTTTTCAGGGTTGAAAAACCCGCCATAGTATTGCTCTTGGTTCCACCTACCCCCAGTTTTCATATGATAAACGTTGTGCCGAACAAGAATATGTCGGCAATGGGTATAAGCTAGTATTTGGTCGTTGCTTTGCTTCTCATTATTCAAAGAAAGTAAGACTATAAAAACGGTAAACAAAAGGTTAACTATAAATTGTTTATTTTGGATGGATAACAGGGTTCTTCCAAAACAAATTATTCCAATTTGAGACTGTTTTCATCCACAGATTAGAGACACGGCAACATTAATTAATTAATATCGTAATAAGTGCCACAAGGCTGAACGGCATGTTGTGTTCTGTGTTACAGGGAGACAAGCCTCAGAACATGCTGTTCACGGTCGGCGTCGACGTCGACGGACAGAGCTTCGTCGGGAAAGGTAAGCCTCTGTTCCTCAGAACGACACCATCCTTTTCACTGACAGTGAGTTAACGACTCTGTTATCATGGACTTTATGTATATGTTTCTTTGCAGCTCCAAGCAAGAAGGAGGCTCGCAAGAACGCGGCACGCGCGGCCTGCAAGGCGCTGTTGGGAATCACCTTCGACGACGAAAAGTAGACTCTCACAACTCGTTACATGCTAAATTCTGTTGAACACTGTGTCACAAGTTAGCAGTACTTTACAGAGAATTATACTTAGGGGTCGAGTCGAGTTGTGCTCGTAGTTAGTGTATTTTGTCGTGTTTCTTTGCATAGCTCTGCTTGTAATCGGTATTGTATTGACTTTATAACTTCTACGGTTATAATCAATTACGAAATATATATCAATTATAAAATATTTAGAAGAATAAGAAGTATCACTTGTTGACTTACTAATCAATTGGATATTTTTGTAGGATCAACTGGACGTGTTCTCACAGCTGGATAATTATTTACCTTACTGACTTGTCTTCATCTTTATACTAAGTACCTACATCGTTATCTTAGTAAAATATTTAAACTAAAAAAAAACTGTTTTTATTCCAAAACGGAAATGAAATTCTCTGATAGGGATTCATTACATTTATTAATATTTGAAATACTGATTAAATTCACGAATATTAAAATGTGATAAGGTTCTCTGACCCTGGAGGAGGCTGACCATCATTGTTTAGAAGGCAGTATCATTTTAATGTTCGGTTCCAATTTAAGATACAATATTCACACGGAATCTGGTAATTGCAATAAGTAGGAAGGTACAGGAAACATTTCACTAGAGTAGTCCGTACGCCAGGCATTGCTCGCTACATAGGTACTAACACTGATGGATGATAAACATAAATAAATAAAGTACCTGAACAACATTACAGCTGCAATAAATAGTCAGTCTCAGCGCGCCCGCGCTACGCTACGCCCGCGCCGATACTACGATACATGTACCAGTACATACAAGATCTCACTGCACATAGATACACTTCAATCATAAAAACTTGTAAAAAATGTAAAAAAAACACCACCAGAAAACTACTGGGCATTAAATAACCAATACAGTAACAAAAGTAACAAAACAACATAACAATAATTGTACTTGAGACTTACATTGCACACTGTTTGCATAAGTAGGTACACATCTCGACACGGTTTAATAGCGCTCGGCGAAAGTGGAGGGGGTTACTGCGCAGGTGTACCTAAAACGGTGTAAAAATATAAAAATCGACTTCTGCGCCTCAAGGTCAGCGCTATTAAACCATGACGCGACCTATGAGTATAAGTACCACTTTTTCTACCATTTAAAGTTGCATGTCCATCAAAGCTAATTCATTTGCGTTAAAATTTTTATGTCACCGCTGTTTGATGGATCTTTGGTATTCGTCAAATGGGCTGGTGTGGTGGCCCGCCAACTTAAATAATTAAATAAGTAGGCAAGAATGATCAATCTTAAATTCTAAGGTCAAAAAGTTCATAGCAAAAAAAATATTCTAATGTGTAGGTATAGGTACCACAACGTATATAATATACAGGTTGGATTTTTGAGACGGGACAGTAAGTGCATGTACCTTTACCGTTATACGAGTACTGTAACTACTCGTATAACGGTAAAGGTTCATGCACTTACTGTGTGAAAACGTTCCTAGAAGACCATCCATAATTTTATGAAATATTCGGTACTGCATTGCATTCAATGATTTTGGAAAAAATTAAAGTCAGCAAGAAAATGGTAATTTTACACAAAAACTTTGGTTGATGCCAATCGATTCTGTTTCTTGTACGAATCAAGTCTATCGGACCGAGACGACTGAGGTTTGACTACCGAACTTACTATGTGTAGAAATGTTAGAAATCGTAAAAAAATCCCATACATTTATATAAGGAGTCCGAGTCCCAAGGTTTAGGTATGCTTGTATGTATGGAGCCGATTTTTATGTTCCCACGTAGCGCTGAAACTACTTCCGATTCCGATTCAAAAAATGAGGTGTCGTATGATTCGTCTTAATAGCCCGATGGTTTTAGGCTATGTGTGGCTAAGTAATGGTCGAAAATCTCAATGTTAGTAAATATGCTCACGTGTGGTATCGTTGCAAAGGTCTTTGTTCGTACTTTCCAAAATCGTTATTCAAACTTTTGTTAGGTTAACGAATCTCAAGCTATTAGTAAAAAGGTGTAAAATACTTATTCTGTTATTGATTTCGGATTTTTGAGGCATAAATTAGGCTGTTTTATTATAAGGCAGCGCTACTGAGAGCCGACGTCAGCGAGGTTTTTATTGTTTTTTAAATATCCTTTGGTAAAGTAAGATTAGTTTGTTATCTGGTGGTCATAAAGAAGGTAGGTATAGCTATATTTTGGAGAGGGCTTTTTATTGGGTAGTTTAGATTCGGGATTGAGTTTGGAACGCCCGGATCTGTCCCGAAGTATTCATTGAATTTAAGCTCAGGGCTTGGCACCCACCCCATATACCTAGGGTACAAAAGTACCAAAAGAAAATGATAAGGACAATAGGTGAACGCTTGTTTAAGACTTTTATGTACTCGGGTTTAAGGCTGGGTTACCCGGATTTAGGGATTTTAACTGTCCGTACCTCAATAACTAGAAAGCCTATAGTTTTGAAATTCAAACATATTATAGTTGAGGATATTTTCAAATGCATCACTAGACAAAAACACGATTGGTGACATTTCACCCGATCAAAAAAAAAAATTCAAAATTACCTCTACTTGAAACTTTAAATGATCACTGTGAATAGAAAAATGAATAAAACGACACAAATTGTATACCAAAACATTGCAAATGTTATTACGCAGTACATCACTAGAAAATATTTTTATATGTCACACAATCACCTAAATAACTACAAAATCGTGCTCGGCTGTCTGCGCACCGTCTTGCTTCTTGCTTGCGTCTTGCAAGTGCTGGGCTCACCTCGCCTTAAGTTTTTAACTATATTTATTTCAATCAACAAAACTTTTCGTAATTTTTTTTAATATCAATTTGTATGTTGACTGAAAAACTGATTGGGATTTGGATTTTTAAAAAATTCAATATTCATTTTGAAATACATAATCAAAATTTCACATTATACCAAGACATTTTTTCATTCATACACGTAATCAGATTGGATTTTGTTATTTATGTTTTTTTTGTTAGTGTTTAAGGTTCGCAAAGTTTTCGAAGCCGTGATGAATTCCTACAAAATGCATGGGTTTTTTTTTTTGCGATTTCTGACATTTTAGTACTCAAACCTCAGTAGGTCCGGTGGAGACTTTTGATCCGTACCTATAGAAGAAATAGGATCGATTGGCATCAAAAAAAGTTTTTGTGTTAAATTACCATTTTCTTGCTGACTGTACCTAATTTTTTTCCTAAATCTGTGAGTGCAGTTCAGAATATCTCAAAAGTTATGGATGGTCTCCTAGGAACATTTTCCTGTAACTATAACGGTTAAGGTTAGTAGTAGTAGTACCTTACCGTCCCGTCTCTAAAATCCACCTTTTATATCTAATTATGAATACTTAATTATACAAATGTCAAACATTGGACGATCCTACAGCTATAAGTACTTATTTGTTTGTAACATTCATATTGAGTCCAAAAGTTTGTATGCTAATACTTTCTGGAGCATTTTGATAAAATTCCTAATAACCCTTATCCTATCATTTGGAACGAACTCTCTCGTTTCTACAATCTACACAAATACATTCTCCAAACTTTAGACCCACAAAAATAGATCCTAGCCTGAACATGTTACTAAATCTATATTTATAAAAACTGACTGACATATCATAAAATCTCTGGAAGTAAATACAAGAGCTACTAGGCTGAAATTTTGCATGTAGTTTGATGATTCGAATTCCAAGGTGGTCTAAATCGGGCAAAAACGTTTATTATAACTCTTCAGGAAATCTTGGAAACTAAATGAGCTAGTAGTCCAGGTACCTAACGAAGCATTGTAGATGGAAAGGTTGAAACCAGAAACTTTCCACTTCGGAACTCGAGAGCATAGATTACGAATGTGCGGGGTTTTTGAAATCCCCAAGATTAACTGCAGAGAGCCCGAGAATCTGTGTTTTATATCTGCGGGGGGTCCTAAAGAACTGCGACCCGACCGCACGGACAGTTTCCACCAGACCGTTATTTAGTTCGTCCACTGTTGCGCATTCCGCGGGCATTCAAAGCGATTCTGTAGCTCCAACTGAAAGCTCTCGCGATTTTGGATCTGCACAGGGTTTGGGCGTAGGGTAGACCTTATCAGGCGAGACCGTTCTAGCTTTACATAGATTTTCAATGACACTTAGGTACCATGCGGTGATCGCTGCAGGTTTTAACGCTCACATCACAGAGCCGTCATTGAATGTGCCTGTGGGTTGTCATGATAAAGTCTATCTCATACTTATAGCCGCCGGGGTGCAGCCAGGTGCATTTTCTGGAGAACCGCTTCTCTAAAAAGGAGTTCATCGCAACGAATCCCTTTTCCATGAAGTCGACCAATCGCTGACCTCTCCCCCATCAGATTTCAATAACTTTATTTCTTTAGGCTTACAAAATAAGCACTAAGTTAACATTTTATTATTTGATTTTCATCACAACAGTGGTAAGATATCTCTCTCTAAGGTCATGCATGCCTCGAAAACACACTGTTTTCGCGGCATGCATGACCTTAGAGAGAGATCTCCACTTCATCGTCAGGGCGTCCCGAGTGCGGGGCGTATACCTGTATGACCTTCATTCAGCAAATACCGATTGGTTATTCTGAGTATTATAAGGTACACCACCCTGCTCGAGTCGCTCTCGATCTTTTTAATGTTGGTTGACGAGGTATTTCTGCCCTAGTAATTGCACTTGCAGTAGGTAATCGACATGGTTGGGTCATGTTGTGTGAAGGGCAGACTTGTGGACGATAAACCCAAAACCGTGTTGTGTCGTGTGTTGGGACAGCTAATCCATCGTACAATACTATTTCGCGAAAGGAACTGAAATCTTTTTTTTTCAAGCAATACGTCAAAATGACGCGATCACCCCTCTAAGTACTTCTGACCGCGCCCGACGTTGCTTTACTTCGGTAATCGGTGCTAAACGTGGTACGGACGTTGCCACCTTCATTTTTTATTTGTTGATATTGCAACACCCTGTTAAAATTTCGACTGTCTATTTGTTACGGTCCCTTAAAACTAGAGCAAAAATAGTAAAAAACAAATCCCGCTTTCCTGAATTTTCATATTTTACTTCTATTATTTCTTGTTATTAAATTAATATGAAATTAATTTATTTCCGATAACTTCGATCCATAATTTGTCAGTAATAATGAGGTAAAAGCCACAAGAGAAATACACATTCTGTGAAAATTTCAACTGTCTACCTTTTACGGTTCTTGAGATACACCCGCTGAAGGACGGACGGACATACATATAGCGGAGGCTTAGTAATACGGTCCCGTTTTCACACTTTGGGTACTGAGCCCTAAAAAACGGGACCTTCCTTCAACGACGAAATAATACAGAGGACTTATTGATTTATAGAAATTTTACTTACAGAAATATCATACGATTCTATACAGAAATAAAAATATTATACTTGTTACCTTGTATGTGATTATGTAGGTGTAAAAAAGAGAAAACCTTATTTTTGACAGTTTACAAAAATTGCAATACTGAAATATGACGTCACGTAACCCCAGCCTATCGGTTCGCCATTTTAGTTTCTGGCTCTGAGTACTTCAGAATATGTACCAGTGTTGCCATAAGTTTACATTTCTTACATTTTTCATAACTTTTGAACCCTCGCGTAACATGTAAGAATTTTTATGTTTTCGTATTTATTGAGCACGAGATTTTAAATAGGTACTAGATTTTTTTTGTAAACAGTTTATGAACGCATCCAAATTGAATGTACCTAAAACCGGTAGGTCTAAAAAGTATTGCAGTTTTGTGAAAGATGATAAATTACTTTCCGCTAATTTCTTCCTTAAAGAATGCAAAATTTAAAACCAACACAATCATTTACCAAGCCTAAAGTTTAACTAGATTTACCTACCTTTACTCTGATTCAGAAACCTGGATAATTTTTGTATACAAAGGGGTAACAAAAACTAAGGAAAATTGGTAGAAAATATTCGACATTGGTATTATCGAAGCAAAGCACAGTAACTTGAAGTAATTTTTGGTTTGAAAGCTTTCATTCATCATTTAATAAATTGGTCTCTCGTTCTCTTTCGTCGCGAAATCTCTCGTTCGTTTTCGAATACAAGTTTAAAAATTTTTTGCTACACATGTGAGATTACGCGTTGTTGAAGTTTGTGTTATAGTTTTTAGTGATAACTTTGCTGTTACCTTGTTGTTTTCGGTTATTGTTATAAGTTTTTGTTAAGATTTCATTCATACTAATTGTCTTTGTTGATATACAATAACTTGGGTTCTAAATTTAAGTATAACTAACTACCTGTAATTGGGGGTTAAGACATGTCTGGTGATGCCTTAGAGCTCTTTGTTTATAGTGTATTCTCTTTTGGGAGTTTTAATAAAATAAATAACAAAGCTCTGAAAGCTTTTTTATCTCAGACAGAACTTCAATATTTTGAAATTCAATTCAATTATTGCCAGGTATTGCGCACTAATCTCTTTACACGTATAACATTTCAGGAACAGAAACGTAACTTACGACTCAAGGGCCCTGGCAATACTGGAAGTAGGCGGAGCCTTTGTCATTTTTGTTTCTGTTTTGGCTCGCGATACAATCATATAGTTAATGTCCTCTGTATTATTTAGTCATCGCCTTGTGCTTCCATCACAGCTGTGGGAGCTTTTAGTATTTTTGTCTCCAAAATAGTCCAAACAAGTTCAGAAGCAAACTTTCTGCTTTCGACTTTTCCACCCAACCCCTTCTTTTGAGACCTCATTCTCTGAACTGTATGGAGCTGAAAGTTTGCCTAAGAGATTCTTAGGACGTAGGCAGTGGCCTTGCCAACATACGTTCAAATGGATCCGTCATCGGATTTTCAGTAATTCTGTCTCTAGGGTGTCTTTTTTGTGAAATCTCTGAAACTGCTGGACCTTATTATTTGATCTGATTTGGTTAGTAACTCTGGGAAAACTGTTTCAAATAAGAAATAGAGGCAATTGAGAACTATTCGGTTTTTTGCTAAAGCAAATTTTTTAGACTGACTATCATTTATTTCAAAAATAAGAAAATTCATTTGCTTTGCTCATAATAAAACAATAAGTTTAAATTTCTGTAAACACCATTAAAGATATCTGAATAAAAGGCGTGGTTTTCGAGATTTCTGTGTGTGTGTGCAATTGAACATCGAAATGAGATCTGGAATTTTCTTGAACATTACAGAGAAAACAAAACATCGGCGTTGATAATTTGCATGGAAAGTGAAATTTTTTGGGGTAAATATATCTAAAGGCCACACGAACGAAATTGCGGGTGGGTCAGTTAGTCTTTCATAAATTTAACGCTAATTCTACCTGTTATAACTAATGGACGCCGAGAAAACCGAACCGCTAACGATATACCTACGGCCTTAGGTAATACCTAAGGCCTAATACTCGAATGGACTGTGATTTGTAGAAGCAACAACATTGTGTTTCATTTCTTAATTATTGCCGCTCGTTGCTTCCTCTCTCGTGTCATATAAGATCCTTTTCAACAGCAGCGTGTTTGTACTCTATGCTCATATGATCCTTCTTCAGACTAGAATCGAACCAGAGGAAGAGTTCATTTCGTTTGGCATGCGTGATCATTGGGCCGTGAAGTCATCTACGGCCGAGGGGGGGGGGGGGGGGGGGGGGTCCTAAAGCAGGCGGTATGTCCACATGGAGAGGGGGCCCCGCAGACGCGCTACGGGCTCGCGGCCCCCGACCAGCAACAGGTGGAGGGCCTCCCCGGGGGCCGGCGAGGCACGGCGCGGCCGCATGTCCTGCAGCTCGATGTCCCCGGGGCCCAGCCCCGAATCGGGCGTGAGCGCGGCCCCCAACGCGCGAACGTCGGGCCCCAGGTAGTGCGGGTTGCTGAACCCCGCGGTCGGGAGGCCGTTGATCCGTTCCGCGCTCGCGTAGTCCGACGTTGAGAACTCGCCCTCCTCCGATTCGGTGGCCGCGTCCCGCGTGAACCGCACCGAGGCGGACTTGGGGAGCACACGTGTTGTATCGGCGCGATCTATCTCCTCCTCATCGTCGGAGTCCAGGTAGACGAGCTTGGCGGCCTGCGCGGCCGACAGCACCGGCGTGGGCAGCACCATGTCCGCGAAGTCGGGCACCGAGATGGGCTCGCGCGGGATGCCATCCCCCCCAGGTCCTCCCCCCGCGGGCTGGGGCCGGCGTGCTGCCAGCAGGTGCGCGGAGCGAGACTTGTTGAGCGCAGGCGAGTCGCGCAGGCTCTCGGTGGAGTCGCGCTCGCCCAGCACACTGTAGGCGGTGCTGGAGCGTGGCGCGCGGCGCACCTGCAAGGACGACAGGCGGGACAGCAGCGTGGGCGGCGGCCGCTGGGGCGCCGCGGCAGAGGGCCGGCCCCGCGCGCCTCCCGCTGCGTCCCACCCCCCTCCCGCGACCAGCAGCGCGCAAGCGTCCACGCGCGCGCTCGGCCAGCGCATGCAGGGGTCGACGCGCACCCACGTCTCCGTCGCTGAAAAGGCATAAGATCGACATACAAATCGTGAGTTGGAAGGAGGAAATCATACCTAACGCTCAGAGAAAGCAGCTTGACATAGCGCCGGTCTTACCGAAGTGGAACCGCCACATGTCGTTATCAGGCTGGCCGCCGGTGTCCCCCCCGAAGATGTACATGTGTCCTCCCGCGCGCGCCGCCGCGTGCCCCGACCGTGCAGCAGGGGACTGCTTGGCGGGCGTGCGGACCTGTGACCACACGCGGGAAACTGCGGGAAACAGGGGGAATTAGACCATACATCTGTAGCGACATCTAGCCACAGTGGTAGAGCTACCCGTAAATGATACCTGCAACGCTGATACATCGAAACTGGAATAATTATTCGATTTAAGTTAACATGAAGACATAATGCGGAAGATAAGAATCACGTATGACGTTGTTACGTAACCTCACGTAGATTTTACAGCACGGCTATTCTAACTCAATCGAAAAGCTTCCTTGACTCGAAATCTGACACAAATCCGCGCGAAATTCAAATATTTTAGCGGTTTTTAATATTTTCTGCGTTCTACAAGGAATAAAACTACCTAAAAAGTAGTTTTTCATACATCGCTGACCATTTTCTATGAATTCATGTTCCAATGAAGTACAATTAATGGGGCTTTTGGTGATGTTGATTTTTAGTAATACATCTCATAAATTATTAATTTCTCCAAAAGTCGAGTCGAATCGAAATGAGTTCAAACATGGGTTCATAGAAAATGTTTTACAATTTACGGTAAACTACTTTTCTGCTTTTATTATTAGAAAATATTAAAAACCGCTAAAATATTTGAATATCGCGCGGATTATTTGAACTTCGCGCGGATCTGTGGCAGATTTCGATTCACGGTAACTTTTCGATCGAGTTAGAATAACTGTGCTGAAATATGATTAACATCGGAAATTATGTAACCTTCACATCTCACGCATAGACTGAATATCAAATTGTACCTTATTTTGAGTTTAATTTTTCCATTATATTTACGGAACACCTGACACTGCCTGCTGCCCGCTGTCAGGTGTTCCGTGATCATGACGCATCAAACTGGACGTAATATTGGAGAAGTCAAAACTCAAATAATGGTAAATATCCGCGTTAAGTTTGGTGTTGTAATAACCATGATAGCTTCGAAAGTTTTACATTGTAGCTAGACATGTGCGCCGAACGCCGATCGGCGTGGCGCACGCCGCGGATCATTCTGGCCACGCCACCGCCGCGGATCATTCTGGCCACGCCACCGCCGCCGAAGTTTTCATCGGCGTCAAAACTCAAATAATATTCTTAACTAAATAAATTACTTTTCTTAACTAGTATATTTGATGTGTTTTTGTATTTTATAGAGTTTGCGGTTTGGGAGCAGTCTACTTTCAGCCCCTAAACCCGTTACACCAGAACACTGTGTCTAGAGAGAGTCTAGACTAGAGAGACGGTGGCGTTACTCACTGGTGTCGTAGGTCCAGAGGTCGCTGCAGAGGCGCAGGTCACACTGGCCGGCGTGCACGTAGAGCCGCGCATCATGCAGCGCGCTCGCGTGCCGGTGCCGCGCCGGGCCCGCGCTCAGCGTGCGCACGCCTTGCCAGCTCTCGGTCTCTGCACCAGACAGACGGACATTAAGGCGGCAGAAGAAGGCTGCATATCAATTACTGCAGAGATACGAGTAGGTACTCCTAGTTTATGTTCAAGTTTATTTATTTATTTGAACGATCTTTAGCCTATTACACAAATTATAATTTCCTTCAAGAATCCATTGCTGTTGGTAAGAGCAGACGTCGTCATAAAGTTAAATAATCACTTGCTGACTCGTGACCTCGTTAACGAGTAGTTAAAGTAACTGTGTCATACCGGTCAGTGTTAGAGTTACCGAGGAAGAGAAATGATAACTCTAACGCTGTTTGATCACAACTGTATATTTATTAAACTTATGTTAAAATGAAAGGTTAATACGGAAGAACATACATCACGTATTAAACGTAGGTAGACATTCCTAAGCTAATGTAGGAATGTCGGTGAACTAGATAGGTATTAGATACTAAATAATAACTTTGTACTTTGTACATCTTGGCCGCTAGAAAAAGGGAAGACAAAGTAATATGTACATTATAAAAGAATAACAAATAATAAAAGAATCCAGACACAACTAGGATTCTTCCCTGATGATAACGAACTCTACAATGTACTTCGTACAGTCAGTGTACCAAGCTCCGAGGGGTCTTCTTGGCACCCCGAACATGCATGGCACAACTTGGGGGGTTAGAAATCCGCCACGGGTACCAACCCACGCTACGCTAAAATCGACGTATGTAGTTCCGCTGAAAGGACTCAATACACAAAATGTCACCTTGGAGATGGCATTTTAAAGTTTAGACGATGATTCAACAATGTTAATGCATTCGAAAATTTTTGGAATAATTGTGTCAGATGATAAAAAACTTGGGACGACGTTTGCTCCAACTAGAAAACTAACAACATAACAAGGTAAAGGTTTCTTGTTCGCTTCTTTACTTTACTTTAAAAAGATTTAAGTGAACAAAAAATCTAAGTGATCATTTTATTTCCCTAATATGGCGTGTTTTAAAAAACGATAAACCGACTTCAAATTCCCTTACTTTTGCACTTATTTTCAGTTTTGCGTAATAAATACGAATCCTCTGGTGATCAAAATTTATGGGACCCCTTCGGGATCATTTTCTATACAATACTGAAAGAATTTTCAAAATCGGTCCATAAATGGCAGAGATATCGCGTAACATACAAACAAAAAAAAACATGCAGACTAATTCATAACCTCCTCGTTTTGAAGTCGGTTAAAATACTAGCAACTAGCTTCATAGAAAGTTAATTTAACTGAAATAGATGTTTATTTGCCAAAATATATGTTACAATATAGTGCTTAATATAATAATACGTCCAGTTATATTCTACCTAACATAGGCATGCTAATGTTAATATATAATTACACTTTACCAAAATTACAATATTTCTTAATTATAATGAATTTATGAATTAATTTATAACACTAAATAAATATAAATCAATGTCAATGAATGCATAAATTTGAATTCCTCTAAGTCCCTGTAATTAAAATATTGATTCATAGAATAATAATAGCATTAACTAAGGAGCCATTTTTTAGTTTTATATTAAATAAGTTTCCAGATAGGTTCTTTAGATCCTCTGGTAGATCCTCCATCCATAACTTATATAGTAGGTCAATTGTGCCAGTACAAGAAAAAAAATACTTTACTTGGTAGTGGTTTGAACGCCTATCTGTCATGGCGACGGAGAGAGGAGCTATCATGCCGATTGATCGATTTGAATCCATATAATATTTACCTTATTTTCATAGTTTTTTGTATAAACCCATATAGGTAGTATTTACGTACATCTCTAAACCATTATTTAAAGCAAAACATTAGTTTATTGGAAATGCCATAATCATAAATTTAATTTATTTATTTGGCACACAAAACGGAACACAATCAAAATAGTACAACAAAATCGACCGATCAGATTGGAACCGAGTGACCTATTATGATCACATAATATAAAACGGGGACAAGGGATCTTTTTATCATTTTTTTTAAGTGACTGCTTCATGCATGACGCTTCATAAAAAACATTTATTTAAACATAGTCCGAAAAAAGGGTGTACTTCTCTTCTGAACTCAAGCGGCGGTAATGAAATGTTAGCTTTTGATCAAACACGGCATCCAAATCGTTTATGCTCGTAGAACGTTAAATTGGAGTGCCATTGGGTTTGTAGCTTAACTTTATTGGGCATCGCCTTCGGCCAACAATTGCAATGGCTATTGGCTACAAACATATGAAGACATCTCAAAGAAGCAGAAACAGAAAAAGCGGCGGGTCACAATACAAAACCTGCAAAGATAGTTGCTGTAACGAACGCAAGATACATTCCGCTATACTACTTCAATAATATAATAATACTGAATAACCAAGTCAATTTCACAAACAAGTGTCACCCACCATAGTGAAAGGCCCACAGCTCATTAGTGGATCCCCGGAGGTCCTTGTACCCGCCATAGATAAGCAGACAGTCCTTGAGCGCGTGCGCCGAGTGCCCCCGGCGCCCGCTGGGTCCCGCGCCGGCAATCGGAGCCCCCGTCCGCCCCCCTGCGCGGACCCCGCGCCGCTTGATTGTGCCTGAGCAGCTTGCCTGGCCTGGCAGCTTCCGCCAGAACTCGGTCTGTGAATAAGAAGCTTCTAAAGTGACGCACAATAGGTTCTCCTGATGTATCATCTTGCACGAGCTGAAAAACCGATCGATATCAAATGCTAATATTTCTATCGACTTTTGCAACGCTGACTTAACTGAGAGCTTACTGTGCTTTTACTTACCTCTATGAAGCTCATTTGTATTCAGTAAGGCGGCTTTCGTTGATATTGTTCCTGTTATTGCTTTGGAGCGGTTATTTCCACAGGCTCGCGTGCCCCCTCCTGCTCAGCAAAGGATTGCACGCGAACCATACACAACAACAGTTGTATGTATTTATGATCACTTTATGACGCAAACTCATTTTTATTGACCTGGCCTGACCCAATTTTTGTCAGAAACACCGTTTAGCTGCAAGATTTTCCAGCTAGGCAAAGAAGATGACTTTGAGACGCCACCTCGGAATTGGCAACCGCTGACGAACCAATGTTATGCCAAACAGGGTGCAGGAAGACCGATGGAGTCGCATTGTAGCACCATGGTCGCGGATGGAGGTGGCTCAAGAGCGCTAGGTATTGTAGCACCATGGTCGCAGGTATTGGCAGTGGACGTGTATGTCCCGATATGATGAATCGATACCTCTGTGTAGATCCTGAGCGGCGGCGTCTTGCTCGAGATCGCGGTGGCCTCGCCCTCGAGCACGTAGACCCGCGTCCCGTGAGCCGTGGCCGAGCTCCTGCAGCACGGTGCGGCTCCCCGCGGGAACTGTATATGGGCTGATGGAGATACCTGTGTGTCGTAGATGTAGAGCGGTGTGTCGTTCGAGAGCGCAGTGGCCTCGCCCTCGACCACGTAGAGACGCGTGCCGTGCGCCGTGGCCGATTGCTCCTGCAGGCACGGCGCGGCGCGGCTCCCTATGGGAAATGTACTATATGGGCTGATGGAGATACCTCTGTGTCGTAAATCCAGAGCGGTGTCTCGCTCGAGAGCGCGGTGGCCTCGCCCCCGAACACGTAGAGCCGCGTGCCGTGCGCCGTGGCGGAGTGCTCTTGCAGGCACGGCGGTGGCTCCCCGCGCGTGCTCAGCTTCTGCCATTCCCCCGTCGCTACAAGACAACAGTTTATTTATCTACGCCATCGGAGATATGGGTCTAGGTTAGCAAAGCTTATCACGCTTTCTCGCTTCGTAAATTCCTTATGGGGAGATATACAGGATGTTAGTGTAAACAGATCCTTCATACCAGAGGTTTAGTATCATGAGTACAGTCCTAAACGGGTGAAATAAATATTACCGAACAATTCGTTTTGATGAATTTCCATTTTTCATTATCTCATGGACACCCTAGTCGCTTCGCGCCAGCGGCAGGCATATGTAGGTATCTAAGCCACTCGAATTTTATGTACATAACTTGTGATGGAACTGTTCCTGGCTTGAGACAGGCAAAAATAGCTACCGTAACACATGTGTCAATCAAAAAAGTTAAATTTACAGTTTGATTCACTCACATACAGCCACGCAAGTCTCCGCACGTCTTAGACAGGGGCGGATCCAGGATTTTGTCAAATTTCGGAGATAGGGTTAAAATCACCAAAAAACTAAAAATAAAGTTTATATCAGCTTTTTTCAAAATAAAGTCGTTTTTGGGCCTGTTCCTCATATGTTTTCTGAAGGCGACATCAATTTAATTTTTGTTTTTTTATTTTTGTGACGCCATCACCGAGCAGTAGACACACTGTGTTCCAAATTTAGGGAATGTTTTTAGCAAAAATCAATGACAATATGCGCAAGAGCCTTGCCGGACAAACGTTTTTCTTCTATTATAATATCTTCTGGTCTAATTGAATCATAAGTTCATAACTGTCAATAAAAACCACGAAATCCTCCCGACAAGTATTATTCTATTCTCGTGCACTAATGGAAACCATTTTGTTTCCCGAACCCTTTCAAATATGGCTTGCTGCGCCTCTACTCCACAGTAGTTAATAAGTTCATTTTGTGTAGTTTTACTGACGTACTTAGCATTAGCTGATGCATTCATGGGGTGTTTTACAAGAGTAATGCTACCTGCAGCAATTCGAAAACGTAACAGTTCACGAAAATTACCCTCTTTTTTTCTTCTTTTCTAGTTAGTTAGTTTAGTAGCCAGTAAGCCAATATAGAGACACTAGACTAGATAAATAGATATCTTAACGTGCTGTCTCAGGAGTCTTAGGACCAGCAACTGTGATGCACCAGGCGAGACTTAATTAGGCTACCAATACCATTACAACTACTGAACCCATTTTGATAATTGTTTACAACTTCATAGCAGTGTCGTAAATAGCTTCTATTGCGCCCTGTGCAAGATTCCATAACTGCACCCTCGAAAATTATCTAATCTAGGGTTGCTAATAGTGGCCGTAGATCCTAGACTTATGTGGCTGTCAACTTTTACATAATTTATACCGCTTACCTACCGTTTATTATTAGAATTAGCTGGGGTGACTCTAGCTCATATAGCGTCTGCGTGCAATACCCAGGCGTCCACTTTATTAGGCAGACCCGCGATCAAAATGGATACGTACTAGGGCCTTCTTAACCATATCGGATACCAGGGTGCAAAAAAGCTCAAACACTCGCAACAATAAAAAGGACGACAAGCGAAGCGAGCCACGAAAATTTTCATGCTTTTGGTATAGCATTATTGATTGTCAGAGTTTTAACAAGATTGATTTAACGGGGTTAGCATAAGGAAGTCCGTTGTGGACAACACAGATCGCCACAAATTCTTAAAAAAGCTCGCGGCTCGCACCGGTCGCCGTTATTTTTTCTTCCTTCCTTATGCTAACCCCGTCAAATCAAAGAATCCTTTTGAACTCCTGCTACGAGGAATCGACCAAGCTCTGGATAAATTCCAACGGCATGAGACATTCAAAAGTTCTGATCAAAGCCTTCGATAAACGGTGCACCAACCAAATCCTAGCGCTAAGCAGAGACAACCTTCGCATCATGATAAGAACCCTACACGGACACTGTCGCCTTAACAAGCACATGTTCAATTTGGGGCTATGCGACACAAAATCCTGCAGACTCTGTGAGGAGGCAGATGAAACGCCCCTCCATCTGCTAGGAGAGTGTGGAGCACTGATGCAAAAACGTAGCACTCATCTGGGCAAGCACCTGCTCAGCCCAGACGAGCTACGAGACACCACCCCGAAGAAAATCCTACAGTTCCTCGCAGCTGCAAGGGTAAGTGGCGAACTATAAACGCCGCAACTTCCAAGGGTGAACACTCGAAGTGGCGATCACAATAGGCCTACCATGGCCGCTGTGACACTAAAGCCATCCTAAGCAAATAAAAAAAAATAAAGAAGCAGTTCAATTAATATGTAAAATCACAAAAAATGCGAAACGATGCCCCTGTCTGAATCATTCTACTCTTTAAAGAAGAGTAACAATGTGATAGGCTGCCGGAACACCATGGGCAAAATGAAAGAAATTATTGCCTTTTCTAATACAGACGAATGAAGACGACAAGCGAATCGAGCCGCGAAAATTTTCATGCTTTTGGTATAGCATTATTGATTGTCAGAGCTTTAACAAGATTGATTTGACGGGGTTAGCATAAGGAAAAGAAAATAACGGCGAGCAGAGCGAGCCTTTTTAAGAATTTGTGGCGATCTGTGTTGTCGACAAGTCGTCGTGTTGTCGTTCTCTCAGAAGTTACCACAGCCGATCAAACTATAACTTTTTGCTCTAAATAGTGTAAATTAAATGTCTCAGTAATACAAATTAATTTTTATTTTAGTTATAAGTAATACTAAAACACTCATAAAAAATAGGTGACTAAAACTGAGCCCCGAAAATTTGAAGTTACACTTTTGTTGCGGTGGTTTAGGTAGCAATAATGCTCAGGAAGTAATTTCAACGACAAGCGGAGCCACCCGCGAAAATTTTGGAGACATCGATTCGATTTACATATTTCACCCTAAAACCCCGGGGGTTCACCTTTCTGTTCACGTTTTTGTAGATTTTTGCAGGCTATCGGTTGAGAATAAAAATATCCCTATCTGTCTATAGGCAAATAAAATATTGTTGATGCGTATGCTATGCTAGGACGGTAAATAAATTAGGTGGGCATAGTTCTGCGCTCTCTTTCCTTGGACTTTTGGCGGACCATGGCCCCCCCCCCCCCTGTATCCGCCAATGGTCTTAGATTAGGTATTATGCACTCGATAAACAAACACAAATTGGTAATTTCTCCCTGAACGCCTTAAGAATACGAGAATACGAGATCGTTTAGGAGGAGGAAAACATTATATTCGAGACGGATGACCCCTGCGCTACTCCCATGTTGGGAGATAAGGGCTCAGACCTTTCACTATCTCCAACAACTATCTGTGAACGATCACGCATCATATCCGTGAGAACGGCGTATGGTGGTCCCTCGATCCCGTAGTGGCTCATTTTACCGGCGAGTACGGCGTGGCTGCCCACATCGAAAGCTTTGGACAGGTCGCAGCACAGCACGGCCACCTGCAGCTTGAGCTCACGCGCCGCCAGCACACGCCGCACCACCTCGCGCGTCAGCGACGTCGTGGAGTAACCGGCGCGGTGCGCATACTGCCGCGGTGCTATGGCATCCGTCTCCAGCAGGTACTCCATCAGTCGGCTGCTCAGGCCATTCTCGAAGACTTTTGCAATAGCTGGTATAATCGAGACTGGCCTGTAGCTGTCCGTGCATTCGCGTCTGCCCTTACCTTTGAACATAGGTGATACTTTGCTTACTTTTAGCACCTGCGGATAGACGCCTTCTTCGAGGCACGCATTAAAGAGATGAGCCAACACCAGGGCCTACTATGGCGCCTCTCAAGAGTTCCATGGATAGTCCATAAATATCTTTAGACCACGGTAGAGTTTCAGCTTGCTCTAGTACGTCTGCTTCCAGCGGTATGTAGTTCACCGATTTTGTGACCGGCGATTGTCTCCTTGTGATGGTCTTCTTAGGTTTCCTTTTTGTCCTATTCCAGTCGGGATCCGCTTGGCTGACGTTGACCTTCTCCTTTCTTCTGCAGAGTCTGATGAACTGAAGTACTCTTGCTGTGGCTCGCAATAACCTCTTCCATGATGAAAACCTCTCAGGATCTGGTGTTGGCTGGGTGAGGCTCGCTGCTGCTGTGACGCTGTCTTCTCGTCGCCGGTGGTCTCCTTTTTAAAGGTCCTCGCCGCAGGCCAGTGATGCTCTTCTTTCTTCAGAAAGTCCGGCCCGGTGAACCATCGGTGATTGCAGTCGAAGTCTTCCGGCACGTCGCGTGTTGCATCATCTGCAGGGTTCTGCGCTGTGGGGACCCATCTCCAGTCTTGAGGTTTGGTGAGATCTTCTATCTCAGCCAATCGATGAGCCACGAATGTCTTGAAAGTTCTTGGGTCCGTCTTGATCCAAGAAAGTACGATGCTGGAGTCCGACCAGAATACTCTTCTTGTCACCTTCAAATCCATCTCTTCTTCGACCGAATGTGCCAGTCTGCTTCCTAGGAGGGCTGCCTGGAGTTCGAGATGTGGGATCGTTACTGGCTTCAATGGAGTGACTTGTACTTTTGCTGTTATCAAGCTGACGTGGTAGATTCCACCTTGATCCTCAGTTCTCCAGTATACTGTAGCTGCATACGCCGTCTCGCTGGCATCCGAGAAAGTATGCAGCTCCCCCTCAGTGCGATGTGGCGCCAGGCATCTCGGGATCTGCAGGTCTTGAAGCAGCTTCATCTTCTCCAAGTAAGTCTTCCATGCTGCATACTCCTTTTCCTCGATCTCTTCATCCCAGCCAATGCCACTCCGCCAGATGTCTTGAAGCAGTTTCTTGCCTTGGACGAGAATTGGTGATGCCAATCCTAGTGTATCGAAGGTTGACATCACGGTGCTGGTGACTTCTCTTTTCGTGGGCATTTGGAGCCCCCTTGCTATTTCTTCTGGTGTGTCGGACGGGACTCCATCGGCTTCAGGGCAAATCTCCGGAGATTTGCCCTGAAGCCGATGGAGTCCCGTTCCGTAAACCAGCGTAGTCCCAGAGTCTTCTCCTCTTTCTCGCCGAGGTCCACTTCTGTCTTCTCGGTTGCTTCAGTCTTTACTCCTTGCAGCAGCTCAGGATTTGATGCCCAACCCCTGAGTTCAAAGCCCGCCTTCTTGTGTATGAAGTCCACTTGTGCAGTAACTCTTCGGAACTCCTTTTCTGAATGGAAGCTGTGGAGATAGTCGTCCATGTAGTGGTTCAACTCGATCGCCTTTGCTGCTTCCGGATATTGCTCCCTGTAGTCCGCTGCATTCCTGTTCTTCACGTAGATTGCTGTGCTCGGAGATGATGTTGCGCCGAAGATAACTGATGTCATCCTGTACTTCATCGGCGGCACGTCGCGACGATCTCCGCGCCACAGGAACCTCAAGCTATCTCGATCCTCTGACCTGATGCGGACTTGCAGGAACATTTCTTTGATGTCGGCTGCCACTGCGAAGGGTCCCTGCCGGAACCTCAGTAGAACTCCGAAGAGCGACTGTAGCAGATCTGGTCCCGATAGCAAAGCGTGGTTGAGGCTTCTTCCCTTGGACTTGGCTGCAGCATCGAAGACGATCCTTATTTTCTTTTTTAAAGGGTGAACTACGGAGAAATGCGGCAGGTACCACATCTTCTTGGACTCTTCTTGACTATCAGGTGCTTCCTCTGCATATTTGCTGTCAAAGAGATGCTGGATCTGCTTGTTGTACTCCATTTTTAGTTGCGGATCCCTGTCACTCTTCCTTTCAATGTTGAAGAGGCGATTCTTTGCAGAAGTGTAGCTCTCCGGCATCGGCTCTTCTTCATTCTTTCGTAGGAGTCCAGCTTCGAAGCGCCCATCCTCCAGTCTTCTGCAGGTCTTTTCCAGGATGGTAAGTGCTCTTCCTTCCGCGTCTGTCGTTGGTCTTTTGGGCTGCACACCAAGTGCTTCGATGGCGAAGTGATCTTTGATGGCCTGGTGCATTTCCTCTTCCGGCGTGTTGACATGCAGGCACGTGTTGAGGAAGAGCACTAGCCTTGCACCTCCGACGTCAGTCCCGTGGAGCACCCAACCAAGTCCCGTCCTCGAAGCGACTGGTTCGCCTGGCTTTCCTCTTCGTATTTCTTGAGTCACGATCAGCTCCCAGTTATCTTGCCCAATGAGCAGCTGTGGTGGCTCCCCTTCGTGATGTATAGCTTCGGCGATCTTCTTTAAATGTGGATATTGTTCTTTTTATCCAGGAATTGCGGCGTAAGCTTTAAATCATCGGCGGTCCGGACTCTCTTGAGGGTCTTCCGTTGTCCCTGATGAATCCCTTTTAATATGAGGTCCAGCACCTGTGAATCCTTCTTCTTAATGAGCTTTCCACCAACTGTCTCGATGACCAGTTCTTCCTTTTTTCCGTGTGCGTCGATCTACTGTGCCACCTTCTTATCCAGGAGTGACACTGTCGACCCCATGAGGGCTAATATTTTCTTAGATCCTTTCGTCCCGAAGACTTCGACAGGAATAATCTTCAGGTATGCCCTTGTGTTATTAACTGCGTTTACTGATCCGGTAACGCCCGATGCCTCTGGTGATGCTTCCATCTTTTCACCGGAGGTCCTGTCTTCCGACTCGACGTGCAGCAGGTGATGATGCCACCTCTTGCACTCCTTGCATGATGGCTTCCTGCAGCTCTCCTTTCTATGTCTTCCTTGAAGGCACTTGAAGCAGACGCGACTCTTCTTAACGGCTGCCCAACGGTCTTGAATCGATGCCTTTAGGAACTTCGGACATTCCATGAGGAAGTGTTCGCCCTCACAGATAGGGCAGATCTTCTCCGTCTTCCTTGGGTCCTTTTCTTTGAAGTCCTTTTCCTTCGTTGAGTGCGCCGCTTGTCTGGTCTTGTTGAAGCCACCGCCTTTGTCCTTTGACGTTGCGAAGGCCCCACACTTGTCCGCTTCTGTATTCAGGAACCTTGAAATGAGCGTCAGGTCCGAGAACTCGCCTTCTTCTGATGCTGCAGTGAAGTCGTACCAACGGAACTTTAGAACTGTTGGCATCTTTTCTACTATTTGCTTCACTATCTCCGGTGAATGCAGGTATTGTGGTTTCTTCAGTCCCTTGATTGCTGCTACGCTGTTGCTGATCTGGCTCGCAAAGATTCAGATGTGTCTCGGGTTCTCCGTGATCTTCGGTAACTGACCTTATCCAGTTCGGCCAGCACCAGCGCATCAGGTCTTCCATATCTCCTTCTGAGGGCTTCCATTACTTCCATCGGAGAGGCTTCGGAGTACAGCAGACTCTTGATAGCTTCTGGCGCTTGCGTTGCCCTTTAGTGCTCTTCTTAGTCGAGCCATGTTCTGGACGTCGTTGAACATTGGTGCTGTATCGGCGTAGACGGTCTTGAACGCCAACCACTCGCTGCTGTTGCCGTCGAAGTAGGGTAGCTCGTGGATATAGTTCGGCTGCGATGCTAGGCCCCTTCCTTCGGCGAAGGCTTCCTTCAAGGCTGTCGCAGTGCTTGAATCTCGATCGTGGCTCCCCCCGTCGAGGGGTTCCCTTCAGGCTTCACCTTCTTCTCGGGGGCTCTTTCGGGAGCTGCTCCGGGGGCTTCAGGACTCGCTGCTCTGGTTCTTCCAACACCGACGTCTCGATCCAGTTCTGCACCTGTTTTGCTCTGTCCTCTTGTTCTGCCTGGTCTTCATCCACGGAGTCTTCATCTTCACATTGTGCCAAACTCAATCTGACACGAGCCAGCTTCGTCGCAGCCTGGGCTTGCTCGAGCTCCCGGCGCGCCAGTTCCTCCCTGGCTTCCAGCTCGCGTCTTCTGGCTGAAGAACTCGTGGCCTTCGTGGACCGGGCTCGACGACTGACCCCCGTCGGCTTCACCCCTTGTGGGGGGTGGGTCTGTTGGGTTTTGCAGGATTTCTTTAGACACCATCACCGGTGC
Source organism: Eupithecia insigniata (assembly GCA_947859395.1). Lineage (NCBI taxonomy): Eukaryota > Metazoa > Arthropoda > Insecta > Lepidoptera > Geometridae > Eupithecia > Eupithecia insigniata. The sequence continues at coordinate 15,047,036 of OX402005.1, forward strand.
CGCCTATGGCCTCGGTGCGATCTGGCCTTGCCGGGGGAGATCCCTGGTTACCCAGGGAAGGCCCAGCGAACCGATCAGCGACCGAGGCAGCGGCCCCCAGTGACGGTGCTAAGTTTTGTGTTTCGGCTTCTTGGTTTATCATGGATTCTCTGGCGTATGGCTTGTATTTCCTTTTTCCAGGCTGGTCCGGTGGTCTGGCATGCTGCGGGGCGATGTCTCTAACATGTTGGTGATCGGAAGCGTCTGCTTTACCAAACATGTTAGAGAGGAGCCTATTGATGAAGTCCCCTGTCTTTTCCATCTTGAGGTCACGAAGTATGGCCGCATTCCGCACGTACCGCGGAGCTCCTACGATTTTTCGGAGTGCAATGTTTTCCTGCGCTTGGAGTCGGTTTCTATTGGTTACGCTCAGATACGGGTACCACGCTGGAGCTGCGTAGGTGAGCCGTGATCTGAGGTAAGTTTTGAAGATCATAGTTTTGGTCCCAAGCGGCAGGCGTGATTGTAGAATCGGTAGGAGCTTGCTTCGTGCTCCCCTGGCTTGACCAATCACTTAGTCGATGTGCTTTTTGAAGCTGAGGCGTCGGTCGATGGTGACACCCAGGTATTTGACATCTGGTTGCTACGGGATGTCCTTATCCATCAGCTTCAAGGGAGTTGGGAGTCTCGTGTTCCCCGTAATGATGGCCTGGGTCTTCGCCACGTTCACGGAGAGCCTCCACTTTTGTAGCCACTCTGGAAGGACGTTGAGGGTTGGTAGCAGTCGTTTCACGGCGTATTCTGCTCGGTAAGATGATGCGTAGTAGGCTGCGTCGTCTGCGTAGATTGCGAGCTTTGCCTGCCCAACAACAGGGATGTCGTCGGTGTACCAGGCGTACCATGCGGGCGATAGGCAGCTTCTTTGTGGGACTCCAGCTTTTACGGGCTTCTCCGTCGAGAGCACGTTCTCGACTGCAACCACGAAGCTGCGTTTTTGAAGGAAGCTTGCGAGGATGGTAACCAGCTTCCTCGGGGCGTCGGACTGGGACAGTTTGTACAGCAGACCCTCGTGCCATACTCTGTCGAAGGCTTTTTCCATGTCCAGCATGACTGCAACGACATATTCCTTCTTGTTGTGGCTGGTGGCCATTTCGTTCACTAGTCTGGTGATCTGCAAGGTGGTGGAATGCTCAGCTCGGAACCCGAATTGTTCCTCCCTTGGCACGCCAAGGGAGGACATCGAACATCTGACACCACAGATCAAGATGTGTGGTGTCAGATGTTCGAGAGCGATCTTCTCGAACACCTTCGACATCGTGCTCAGCAGCGTGATTGGCCTGTAGCTTTCGGGTTTCCTGGCATCTTTTCCGGGTTTGGGGATCATCACCACCTTTCCGACTTTCCATTTCGTCGGGAAATGGCCACTCCTGAATATGCCGTTGTATAGCCGTGTGACAGTTACCACGGTTTTCGGCGGCAGGTGCTTGAGGGTCTCGTTCGTCACATTGTCCAGTCCAGGAGCCTTCCTTCTTGGCAGTCTCTCTATTGTCCTCTTGACCTTCCCCGGTTGTATGAAGATTGCTTCTTCTTCCTGGGGTATCGCTGACGTCAGATATTCTGTGATATAGTTCTCGACATGCTCTGTGTGGTGAACATCTGTGGCTGGATTTGGGGAGAACTGTTTTTCTAGGCTGGACGCCAGAATTTCGGCTCTGTCTACAACTTGGAATTTCAGATTACCATCTGTTCCCAGTAGCGGCTGGGTGGGTTTTTGCTCACCAGTTAGTTGACGGCATAACCGGTGCACTGACGGTATGTTGTCGGCTATGGCGTCAATGTGTCTTTCCCATCCTTGGGCGGCATGGTAATCAAGAGCAATCTTCACGCGCTGTGCCAGCGCGTTCACTTTGCTCTTGGTCCTCGGGCATTTGGTCTCCTGCCAGAGCTTCCGTTTCTCTCTCTTGTCACGGATAAGGTCCCGTATCCACGCCGGGAGAGGGTCGAGCCTCCTCGGTGTCGTGGAGGTGTGCGATGCTGTGTTGAGAGAGTCTTGGATTACTCTGGTCAGTTCCTCCGTGGTCCATTCCACGTCTTCGGCGGTTTCTATGGGTCTTTTGATTGTCTTCCCCTGTACCTCTTTTTGGAAGGTCTCCCAACAGATTTTCCGTCGTGGAGGTGGTAGGCTGGTTCTGCTTGGCAGATTTCTGAGCGTCAGTAATACCGGTCTGTGGTCTGAGGGAAGGTCCGTCAGGACGCTGAGGTCTGGTATCGCTTTTAGGCCCTTGTGTATGACTATATCGAGGACGTCCCCATTTCCATCGTCGGTATAGTGGGTCCAGGTATCAGGTCCTATGATTTCGTAGTGGTGGTCCATCGAGTCCTGGTATAATATGCGCCCGTTTTTGCAAACCCTGCTGGAGTTCCAAAGGGTATGCTTGGAGTTTAGGTCGCCAGCTACTTTTGTTGGAATCTCCGAGTCAAGTAATATTTTCGTATCTGTTGTGCTGATCTTCGTATTCGGTGGCTTGTAGATCGAGAAGATTCGCATGTCTTCACCGGCGACGTTCACAAGCACACCCAGTGCTTGGAATGTGCGGTATTCAAATATTGGGATAAGCTGGTGTATCACCCTTCGATGGACCACCACTGCCAGTCCCCTGTAGGCCATCCCAGTCTCGTTCACTTCGTCCTTCCGGTACACGAGGTAATTTGGGATTTTGAAGTGAACTCCGGTCTTCAGACGCGTCTCGCTGACCAACACTGTGTCTACTTTTTGCTCACGGAGGAAGAGGGCCAGCTGTCTTCCCTTCCCCGTGAGCGTTTGGGCATTCCAGTAGACAATTCTAAGATTGTCCCCCATTGTTGAGGATTTTCATCAGACCCATGAGGGTCGCGGTCTCGGCATCAGTACCGGATTGCACCGCTTCCAGAATTTCCTTGAGGACTCCTATGGTTTGCCCGAGCGAGTTCCGCCTATCAGTGGCTGCATCTTTGCTCGCTTCGCGCGCTTCTAGCTGTTTTTTACTTGAGCCGAACCCTTTGATCTTCATTTATTAATTATTCTTTTACAGAATCCTTACAAATTATACCTTTTTAGATAGGGAAGTATGCCCTTTACCTTATAAAATAATAATATTTAAATATTTACGTACAAATAAAAAGTTCCTAGAACAAAAACTAACAAAAAACTACAGTTCGGAACGTTTTCCTTTCACAAATCTTAAAATATCTCTAAAACTAGTTATCCGATTTACATAATTCAAACGGAAAATTAATCCTTAAGCTTAGACCTTTCTAAAAACATCAATTTTACAACAAAATCTCTACAAACGAAAACAATATAAATGCAAATATCGTAAATCCTAAGTGAAAATTGACATCTATCTAATTTAGAGATAAAACTATGAAATAAACCTTTCTAATTACAATTAATCGACGTAATCTATCTTACATAGGGGTTTTTTTGCCGACAGTCATCCACAAGACTCTTGTGTAAATAAATAATTTGTAATTAAATATTAATTAGTCAAAGGCTAGTGCGCGAATTGTTACTTTAGTTGTCTTACTTTAAACCATATCTTCTTAAACTTGTATTTTATTTATTATAGGTAACGTTACTAAAAACGTTTGCTGATTTGTTGAGATTGAGTCGTAATAAATATTTTTTATATTTTATTAATTAAAAAATAGAATCTGTTTATTGCAGGCACAAAAACGACGCATATCACATAAAAATAAAAATAAAATACAGTGCACACAATAGAATTAAATATAAGATTAACTAGATTTAAAAAGATTAGAATTTAGATAGGTACGATAGGTTACGACCTATTTTCTATTTCCCTCCATATGGACAGAAATCCAGTGTCTGTAAATGGGATTGGCCAGATAGTCAGAAACAGCCCTCAGAATGGTGTTATTGGAGCGACTCAGTCGATTCCAGAAGGCTGCTATCCTCGTCCGTCTTATAGCAAAGAAGTCTGGAACTCCCACGTCAGAAAACATGGTTGACGCACTGCAGTGTCTAGGTAGCCTCATAAGGTCCCGGTGTGCATTATTATAACCTTATGGTGCTGAAAGATTACCTAGTGAAGTTGTACCAGAGTTGACATGTGTACATACCAAGGCAGTATGCCTTAAACAGGGTGTTCTTCACATCGGAACTACAAATGGCAAATCGGCGTGCAAACATGTTGTTTCTGACGGCGAGAGCTCTCCGCTCCCGCTCTATGTCCATATCATCTTTTGATGACTCTGTCAGTAGGTGACCAAGGTACCTAAACTGTTTGACCATTTTAATGGTCGCAATGCCCAAGTGTACCTCGGGCACCTTATCAGGACCTCGCCCCGACCTGAATACCATCAATTCGCTATTAGTAACTTTGTATTGCAATAACATATTGCTCACTGATTAAAATCATCTTTTGCAAACCTTTGACCAAGGGGCTAAGGAGCATCATATCGTCTGCATAGCTTGGATTGTTTACGCTAACATTCCCTAAGTGGCATCCGATTTTGGTGCTCCTCAGCTCCTCGATTAGATTGAGGTTGAACAGGTCAGGAGAAGTCAGCCCACCTTGACGAACTCCGCAATCTAGCCTATAGTCGCTAGAAGTCGTGTCGCCCCACTTTACATTGTTAATTTGGTTCCCGTACCAGTACCTCAACAGATTCACCACGTGATGTGGCACTCGCGCGTTTACCAACTTTGACCATAGAATTTCATAATTCACAAGGTCAAAAGCCCGACTTAGGTCTAAAAAGCACACATAGGCCGATGTACTCGTACCTTGTGACGTGTAATAATATACAGTGCTTTTTAAACTTATAATGTTAAGAGACTGGGACTGAAACCAAACTATGAGCCTCTCCAGCACCTTTCCTAAAAATGTACCTAACGATATAGGACGATAATTTGTAAACGAACTGAGATCTCCTGTTTTATTCTTAATAATAGGTACTAGAACTGTTCTCATGAGCTCGTTCGGCAAATAACTATATCTAATACATAAATTATAAAATTTACTTATATGTTCATATACATTTTCACTAGACCAGAGTATGTGTTCGATGCTGAGACTATTATGGCCAGGTGACTTGCCACGCTTCATCTTTTTGACAGCCGTTCTCACATCAGTAGTCGTGATCTGGACTGGATAGTCATTCATAAGGGTCTCAGCAACGGACACACTCCCCACGGGCTGCGGCGTGACTTTAAAACTATTTTATTAAGTGTTAGAGCTATTGTTGGTATACCTACCACCATCGACTTCATGCTTCATTCATACACAATAGACGCCTAATAAAGGGTGAACGCTTTCAGACAGCACATTAGGAAAATAGATCTTAAATAAATCCACGCCCTTTAACGTACGGCCAGTAACGACCAGATCAGTGACCCGTGAACGTCTCTGCGCTCGCTTACTGAAATTATTATTTATCCGTGGTGCAATGGCCCCTTGTAGCATAAAATGGTGTGGCAAAGAGAGCACGACGTCAAATTTTAAAAATGATGGAATAACATTTCACAGGTAAGTTGATTTCTTACTGTACAAGGCACAAACAAAGTTATTTTTCAAGTGAAGAAACTACAAATTTACTATTTTCGGATTTTCCTCTTTACTTGTTCTATAAGCTTCTTGCCAAATTTCATGATTTTAGTACACAGTTCTGCGTAGATTGCGAGCTTTGCCTGCCCAACAACAGGGATGTCGTCGGTGTACCAGGCGTACCATGCGGGCGATAGGCAGCTTCTTTGTGGGACTCCAGCTTTTACGGGCTTCTCCGTCGAGAGCACGTTCTCGACTGCAACCACGAAGCTGCGTTTTTGAAGGAAGCTTGCGAGGATGGTAACCAGCTTCCTCGGGGCGTCGGACTGGGACAGTTTGTACAGCAGACCCTCGTGCCATACTCTGTCGAAGGCTTTTTCCATGTCCAGCATGACTGCAACGACATATTCCTTCTTGTTGTGGCTGGTGGCCATTTCGTTCACTAGTCTGGTGATCTGCAAGGTGGTGGAATGCTCAGCTCGGAACCCGAATTGTTCCTCCCTTGGCACGCCAAGGGAGGACATCGAACATCTGACACCACAGATCAAGATGTGTGGTGTCAGATGTTCGAGAGCGATCTTCTCGAACACCTTCGACATCGTGCTCAGCAGCGTGATTGGCCTGTAGCTTTCGGGTTTCCTGGCATCTTTTCCGGGTTTGGGGATCATCACCACCTTTCCGACTTTCCATTTCGTCGGGAAATGGCCACTCCTGAATATGCCGTTGTATAGCCGTGTGACAGTTACCACGGTTTTCGGCGGCAGGTGCTTGAGGGTCTCGTTCGTCACATTGTCCAGTCCAGGAGCCTTCCTTCTTGGCAGTCTCTCTATTGTCCTCTTGACCTTCCCCGGTTGTATGAAGATTGCTTCTTCTTCCTGGGGTATCGCTGACGTCAGATATTCTGTGATATAGTTCTCGACATGCTCTGTGTGGTGAACATCTGTGGCTGGATTTGGGGAGAACTGTTTTTCTAGGCTGGACGCCAGAATTTCGGCTCTGTCTACAACTTGGAATTTCAGATTACCATCTGTTCCCAGTAGCGGCTGGGTGGGTTTTTGCTCACCAGTTAGTTGACGGCATAACCGGTGCACTGACGGTATGTTGTCGGCTATGGCGTCAATGTGTCTTTCCCATCCTTGGGCGGCATGGTAATCAAGAGCAATCTTCACGCGCTGTGCCAGCGCGTTCACTTTGCTCTTGGTCCTCGGGCATTTGGTCTCCTGCCAGAGCTTCCGTTTCTCTCTCTTGTCACGGATAAGGTCCCGTATCCACGCCGGGAGAGGGTCGAGCCTCCTCGGTGTCGTGGAGGTGTGCGATGCTGTGTTGAGAGAGTCTTGGATTACTCTGGTCAGTTCCTCCGTGGTCCATTCCACGTCTTCGGCGGTTTCTATGGGTCTTTTGATTGTCTTCCCCTGTACCTCTTTTTGGAAGGTCTCCCAACAGATTTTCCGTCGTGGAGGTGGTAGGCTGGTTCTGCTTGGCAGATTTCTGAGCGTCAGTAATACCGGTCTGTGGTCTGAGGGAAGGTCCGTCAGGACGCTGAGGTCTGGTATCGCTTTTAGGCCCTTGTGTATGACTATATCGAGGACGTCCCCATTTCCATCGTCGGTATAGTGGGTCCAGGTATCAGGTCCTATGATTTCGTAGTGGTGGTCCATCGAGTCCTGGTATAATATGCGCCCGTTTTTGCAAACCCTGCTGGAGTTCCAAAGGGTATGCTTGGAGTTTAGGTCGCCAGCTACTTTTGTTGGAATCTCCGAGTCAAGTAATATTTTCGTATCTGTTGTGCTGATCTTCGTATTCGGTGGCTTGTAGATCGAGAAGATTCGCATGTCTTCACCGGCGACGTTCACAAGCACACCCAGTGCTTGGAATGTGCGGTATTCAAATATTGGGATAAGCTGGTGTATCACCCTTCGATGGACCACCACTGCCAGTCCCCTGTAGGCCATCCCAGTCTCGTTCACTTCGTCCTTCCGGTACACGAGGTAATTTGGGATTTTGAAGTGAACTCCGGTCTTCAGACGCGTCTCGCTGACCAACACTGTGTCTACTTTTTGCTCACGGAGGAAGAGGGCCAGCTGTCTTCCCTTCCCCGTGAGCGTTTGGGCATTCCAGTAGACAATTCTAAGATTGTCCCCCATTGTTGAGGATTTTCATCAGACCCATGAGGGTCGCGGTCTCGGCATCAGTACCGGATTGCACCGCTTCCAGAATTTCCTTGAGGACTCCTATGGTTTGCCCGAGCGAGTTCCGCCTATCAGTGGCTGCATCTTTGCTCGCTTCGCGCGCTTCTAGCTGTTTTTTACTTGAGCCGAACCCTTTGATCTTCATTTATTAATTATTCTTTTACAGAATCCTTACAAATTATACCTTTTTAGATAGGGAAGTATGCCCTTTACCTTATAAAATAATAATATTTAAATATTTACGTACAAATAAAAAGTTCCTAGAACAAAAACTAACAAAAAACTACAGTTCGGAACGTTTTCCTTTCACAAATCTTAAAATATCTCTAAAACTAGTTATCCGATTTACATAATTCAAACGGAAAATTAATCCTTAAGCTTAGACCTTTCTAAAAACATCAATTTTACAACAAAATCTCTACAAACGAAAACAATATAAATGCAAATATCGTAAATCCTAAGTGAAAATTGACATCTATCTAATTTAGAGATAAAACTATGAAATAAACCTTTCTAATTACAATTAATCGACGTAATCTATCTTACATAGGGGTTTTTTTGCCGACAGTCATCCACAAGACTCTTGTGTAAATAAATAATTTGTAATTAAATATTAATTAGTCAAAGGCTAGTGCGCGAATTGTTACTTTAGTTGTCTTACTTTAAACCATATCTTCTTAAACTTGTATTTTATTTATTATAGGTAACGTTACTAAAAACGTTTGCTGATTTGTTGAGATTGAGTCGTAATAAATATTTTTTATATTTTATTAATTAAAAAATAGAATCTGTTTATTGCAGGCACAAAAACGACGCATATCACATAAAAATAAAAATAAAATACAGTGCACACAATAGAATTAAATATAAGATTAACTAGATTTAAAAAGATTAGAATTTAGATAGGTACGATAGGTTACGACCTATTTTCTATTTCCCTCCATATGGACAGAAATCCAGTGTCTGTAAATGGGATTGGCCAGATAGTCAGAAACAGCCCTCAGAATGGTGTTATTGGAGCGACTCAGTCGATTCCAGAAGGCTGCTATCCTCGTCCGTCTTATAGCAAAGAAGTCTGGAACTCCCACGTCAGAAAACATGGTTGACGCACTGCAGTGTCTAGGTAGCCTCATAAGGTCCCGGTGTGCATTATTATAACCTTATGGTGCTGAAAGATTACCTAGTGAAGTTGTACCAGAGTTGACATGTGTACATACCAAGGCAGTATGCCTTAAACAGGGTGTTCTTCACATCGGAACTACAAATGGCAAATCGGCGTGCAAACATGTTGTTTCTGACGGCGAGAGCTCTCCGCTCCCGCTCTATGTCCATATCATCTTTTGATGACTCTGTCAGTAGGTGACCAAGGTACCTAAACTGTTTGACCATTTTAATGGTCGCAATGCCCAAGTGTACCTCGGGCACCTTATCAGGACCTCGCCCCGACCTGAATACCATCAATTCGCTATTAGTAACTTTGTATTGCAATAACATATTGCTCACTGATTAAAATCATCTTTTGCAAACCTTTGACCAAGGGGCTAAGGAGCATCATATCGTCTGCATAGCTTGGATTGTTTACGCTAACATTCCCTAAGTGGCATCCGATTTTGGTGCTCCTCAGCTCCTCGATTAGATTGAGGTTGAACAGGTCAGGAGAAGTCAGCCCACCTTGACGAACTCCGCAATCTAGCCTATAGTCGCTAGAAGTCGTGTCGCCCCACTTTACATTGTTAATTTGGTTCCCGTACCAGTACCTCAACAGATTCACCACGTGATGTGGCACTCGCGCGTTTACCAACTTTGACCATAGAATTTCATAATTCACAAGGTCAAAAGCCCGACTTAGGTCTAAAAAGCACACATAGGCCGATGTACTCGTACCTTGTGACGTGTAATAATATACAGTGCTTTTTAAACTTATAATGTTAAGAGACTGGGACTGAAACCAAACTATGAGCCTCTCCAGCACCTTTCCTAAAAATGTACCTAACGATATAGGACGATAATTTGTAAACGAACTGAGATCTCCTGTTTTATTCTTAATAATAGGTACTAGAACTGTTCTCATGAGCTCGTTCGGCAAATAACTATATCTAATACATAAATTATAAAATTTACTTATATGTTCATATACATTTTCACTAGACCAGAGTATGTGTTCGATGCTGAGACTATTATGGCCAGGTGACTTGCCACGCTTCATCTTTTTGACAGCCGTTCTCACATCAGTAGTCGTGATCTGGACTGGATAGTCATTCATAAGGGTCTCAGCAACGGACACACTCCCCACGGGCTGCGGCGTGACTTTAAAACTATTTTATTAAGTGTTAGAGCTATTGTTGGTATACCTACCACCATCGACTTCATGCTTCATTCATACACAATAGACGCCTAATAAAGGGTGAACGCTTTCAGACAGCACATTAGGAAAATAGATCTTAAATAAATCCACGCCCTTTAACGTACGGCCAGTAACGACCAGATCAGTGACCCGTGAACGTCTCTGCGCTCGCTTACTGAAATTATTATTTATCCGTGGTGCAATGGCCCCTTGTAGCATAAAATGGTGTGGCAAAGAGAGCACGACGTCAAATTTTAAAAATGATGGAATAACATTTCACAGGTAAGTTGATTTCTTACTGTACAAGGCACAAACAAAGTTATTTTTCAAGTGAAGAAACTACAAATTTACTATTTTCGGATTTTCCTCTTTACTTGTTCTATAAGCTTCTTGCCAAATTTCATGATTTTAGGTCAATGGGAAGTACCCTATAGGTTTTACGACAATCGATGTGGCGCGACGAGCGAAGGTCCGCCTGCGACGCAGGAGGTTGCGGGTTCGATTCCCGCCTTGGGACAAATGTTTGATGTAAAGAAAATATATTTAAAAAAAAAGAAAATATATTCATTTGGCAATACATAACATATACACAACACGAGCCTCCACATTATAGACAGTCGGAAAGTACAAGAAACAAACATACAAATACATGAAGAAAATAGATAGGAACAGTGTTACTTAGGGGGCCAAATAGGTCCCTGTGTGTCGTGTGAATTGTGCCGCTACAAGCCTAAGATAGTAGCGGCGCTGGTTTATGTATTGATGATTTTAGTATTTGATGTTAATTTCAACTCGATAGCTCCACGCGTTACTGAGAAAAGTGGGTTGACTTGACAGACGGACTGCAATAAAGTGATCCCTTATAGGGTTCCTTTGAAGGTTCCGTACCCTAAAAACTATAATTACAATAAAATATGATCTACCCAGCTGTTAAGAGATATGATCATATGTACAAAATACATATATCAGCCTTAATAGGTACCATCGTCAATAATGATGTGAATCGCCCTGGCTGAGCCCGTCTTATGAAACGCTAGCTAGTTCTACCTGCAACATGAGGAGTACTTACTCACTATAATTATATAGTACCCCCCTTGTTAAATCTAACTATAAGTGGCGTCTGAGTGGCTTTCAGAAATAATACTCGCAGTGACTAGGTTCTCCACGGAGCCAGAGGTGCACCTATCAGCAAACAAAGATCGGCACAGACCCTGCTCCTAGCTTGTAAATCCTTACCTATAGCATACCTCCAGAAGTCCCTGAGCGGCAGGTTGCCGGCGCCGCGGCCGCCCAGCACGAGCACGTGTCCGCCCAGCAGTGTGGCGGAGTGCTTGGCGCGCGCGCAAGGCCCGGGCGCGCAGCCGCTTGCGTCCGTACCGCTGCCAGAGCGCGCCTCCATCGGGCTCCACATCTCCTTACTGTCTGGGGCAGAACAATACGATTCTTTAGAAAAATGCGAGATCAGGTTGACGTCAGCTTCAATTTGATGCAAGTCTCGCTACAATATTGTCGCGGGAACCAATAACACGCTAGACACCGAAACTAACTATTTAGACGATGAAGCAGCTCGACTTTTTCTAGAAATTTTCTCAAAATTTAAAAATTATCTCAAGAACCGTAAAACACAGACAGTTGAAATTATCACAGAATGTGTATTTCTCTTGCCGCTACAACATATGTTAGTAAATATGCTCGTGTGTGGTATCGTTGCAAAGGTCTTTGTTTGTACTTTCCGAAACCGTTTCTCAAACTTTTGTGAGGTTAACGATTCTCAAACTATTAGCAAAAATTTGTAAAAAAATATAGTTAAAAACTAAAACCCGAGTACATAAAAGTCTTAAACAAGCGTTCACCTATTGTCCATAGCATTTTCTTTTGATACTTAGGTAGTCGGTGGCACTCACACCATATACCTAGGGTACAATTAGTAACAAAGGCCTCCGACTAACAAGTATCAAAAGAAAATGCTATGGACAATAGGTGAACGCTTGTTTAAGACTTTTATGTAGTCGGGTTTTAGTTATTAACTATATTTTTTTTATTAAATAAATAAATAAATAAAAACTAATTTTGGCACTTTCCTTGTGATTTTGACAGTTTAGTTCGCAGGTGAAATTCACGTTACTATCAGCAGTTCAGATTTAGCTTGAAGTTAACGAAGTGTGTGTGATTAGGTATACTATCAGGTAGAGTACGCGCAAATCTTTATGAGCTCTATGAAGTTGGCTTCAACGGCTGCGCACTGAACCGTAAATAAGGCGTTGAGGGGAAAAAGCGGGGTGAGAGGGGATCTGACTGTCAAACTAGGGTTGCCAGCAAGAATTTTGGCGTATTTTTATTGTGTCTAGCACATTTTGTTATGCATTACTATATTTTTCAATTCAATATTTATAGAATATGTAAAAACATATATATATTATATTCAATGTCAGATTATTTAAAACCTACGATGTTAGAAGAAATTAAACTTTTTATCTAACGTAATTAACCCAAGTTTGAAAATGAAATCATTAATATGTAGTCTAGTTGGCAATAATGTCGAATGAATGCATTTGAGTACAATGACGTAGTAAAGTCTTTGACGGTTGTTCAGTGTTCGTTTCGTTGACTTGATAGTTTATTCTTGCGATTTTGTGGAGTTTTCCCAGATTACCTGTTTCTCTTAAAAGTTAAAATTATGCCTCGCGGGCGGAATAACGTACTGTGTCATCAAACATGGAAAATGGTGTTCGATGTCATGTTTTATGAGAAAAGAAGCCGATGAATTCAACCTCAAAATGGTACTTCAGTGGACTGCAGCTGCAACAGGTGTGTCTATTAGCACCATAAAAAGGATTTCTAGCCGAAGCCCGGGTGGGTCGCTAGTTGGTTAATATCACTTTTCTATTTGATTGTACTTGCGCAGTATTGCTTCCGTGCCTATGTTCACAGAGCTCATTAAATTATGCGATCACTCTAAGAACTTGTTTGTCTCACTAGCGTGCATGAAATTTTGGTATGAGTTTATATTTCATTTGGCATGGGGGGGGGGGGCAAGTTGGGATATGGTCATACGGAGGGGCACCTTATCCTATCTTTACTAAAATGTTAGGTTTTGATTGTTCATGGCGCTCTTAAATGTATTATTTATTTTAGAATGGTGAAAACTTACAAATGAAACACAAAAAGAGGAGAATGAGAGAAGAACGATGACAAAAAAGAAGCTCGTAGGCACTGGGCGGCTGTGCTGGTGTAGAGGATGAACAGGCGACGTTTTTAAGCGAGTTTTGTCAACAATAACATGCTTCTACTTATGCATACCCCATCTTGCCCTTAGGGGTACCCGATGATACCTGCCCCTGGGGGCAAGATGGGGTGACGAAACTTTTTTTTTTATGTATACATAGCTTGTAACTGTTGAGTTGAGCTACCTGTAGATTGTTTGCAACAGTCTGCAGTTAGCTCAATTCTTTCAATTGTAAATACACTGGTTTAATTTGTTTATATTAGGTGCTTGATTGTTATTTTCTTTGTCAATAAAGTTATAAATAGCTAATTTGTAACAAGTGTTCCTGTAATGACTAAAATTATGATAGACAAAGATGATTATTATAATATTAAGAAAGTACCTATAATAGTAACAATGTTATTACACTTGAAACGTTAAGTACCCCATCATCCCCCCTCTCCCCTACCTATGCTCTCCATTTTTAATTAAGTACACTATACCTACCTAGGCAAACTCGATGTGCAATGTTTGTAAACAAACCGCACATACATATAATTCATTCTGTTTTCGCGTCTTTTTATACACAACTAGCTTTTGTCCGCGACTTCGTCCGCGTAGAAGTCGAGAATATTTCCAATAGGATTTTTTGTTACGTTATTAACTTTGTTTAGCATGTAAATTATTATGTTCAAATGTTTGAATGGTTATACAATACAATATAACAATCTTTATTATACTGTTGGGATTTAAAACTTAAATAAACCTGACATCATAAACTTATTTTGCGAAAACGAACAAGTGACTTTTAGTTTTTTTTTTGTCGTAAATATATAGAAATTTTTTATGGTTTATGGATTTCCATCCAAAAAACTAGTTTTTTTTTTTAGGCAATTTTTGCTCTATTTTTATCAAGGCTATCTCTTGAACCGTAATAGGGTACACAGATGATTTTGACGGGGTGTGTATAACTATTGCCGCTATAACAACAAATAATTAAAATTTGGGATTCAACGTCCATTCAAAGTTGAGTTCCGAGCTACAACGTCGGGCGCAGTCAGTATTTGGATGGGTGACCGCGTCATGATGGCTTTTTGCATGTTTTTTGCAGTTTCTAAAAATGTTTTTAGGGTTCCTTTTGTAAAATAGTTATGTACGATGGTACGGAACCCTCCTTATGTGAGTCGTCTCGAACTTGGCTGGTTTTATTTTCTTTACTTAAATAAAACTCATCGAAACAAAAGAATTTTTAGAAGATTCAAATAATCGAGGTTTTACTGTAATTCAACAGTTAATATCTCATATTGTACCTACTAGATAGATTAGTATTCGAGTAACGTAGCAAACACCCCATAATTCGTCCCTGTAGAAGGAAAATTACATAACTAACACATTTTGCGAAATTGACTTTATTGCATTTTCATAAAGTCCAATTCAAGCTGCATCTTTATGTGTTACTAAAGTTTCGATATCATAATTTATCAAAAAGTTATACGTTAATGAATCGCGCAAGTCGTCAACTATGGAAAAATATATAAAGGTGAATTTAGATAAAAGTAGCGAAGGAAAAGTAAATATCGCGGCAAAAATTAAATAAGTGACATCATGTTGTCACTATGAAAGTGATAAAAGTCAATAACGTCATTTATTCAGTTTTCTCTGAACTCATTTATGCTCGACCAAGACCAAATTGAGTTGGAATAATTAAATAAAGTGAAAAATTGAATTTTTCATTTGTCAAATAAAATTGAATCGGTAAATTATTTAATAGTCTACTGACACTAATTCCTAAAAATGACATGTTTACCTGTAAGAAACATACATATCAGGTCAGGGCATAATCTAAGTTATAAATAATATTTATTATAGAAACAAATTAAATACAGCATAGTCATAAAATAAAACAAAAACTTACAATGAGCGGCCTTATCACAACAGAAACGATTTGTTCCAGGCAACCTGAGATTTAACGTTTTCAGGATAAGTAGAATAAAATAAGGTTGTTTGTTCAGCATCAAACAGCTTAAAAACACGGATTAAAATTCTGAATTTATAAAATAAATATTCATTGAATAAATTACTTTCTGTTTTTTCAGCATTTTGAACACATGTTTTATGACACGTTTTGTAAAAAAAAGTTGAAAGTATCAAGACCTATATGAAAATCAGGGAAGTTTTTCATGATTGCTTGTGCGTTTAAATTAAAAAAAGTAGCCTTACTTAAATTAAGATCTGTGTTTTATTTCAAAGCAACCGAAGCGAGCATTTCTTGGTAGCTAAGATCAAGAATCTTTCTACAAAGCATAGCTTCAAACCTCGTTTATTAGTACCGTATACCGCCGTTGGTTCAATAAGAATAGCAAGATATTACGGCGAGAAATTGGTCTGTGCTGTTTCAGCCCTTGCGAAGTCAAATCATCATTATCCTTCCTGTGCTCACGGTATAGGTAGAGATCGATGAAATTCAGATTAATTTTTTTAGAACTCAATATCACTGTATTAATATGATTGGAAGGAATGTTTTGGTGCCATTTTCCAGTTTTCTGGGTTCTAATTTGGCATTGATTCGATTGGTTGAAAATGCATTTAAACGCAGGGCTCTATCGATTCAGTCCTGGGAGAATTATCTTGATAGGTTGGTTGCCCTCAACTGTTGTTTAAGATCTGAGCTATTTTAAGAGTTTAAAAGATATTTTTTATTCTTCAAACTCTTTACTCGGAAGCTCTTCTTTACTCGGTTAGCAAAGCGATTCTTCAATTGGGTAGGGTAAAAGTTAGAGAAAATGCCAGTTTTCCTGTAAACTTATTGTGGACTCTTTTCCACGTCAGGTTTTAATATATAGGGACTACTTTCTTGAACTTTGTAACGTCTATAAAGCGTTCTACCAATTTCGTTATTACCAATGCGTCTGAATGATTTGCGAAGAGTTCTTCCCACATTGAAGACCAATATGTAAAGTATAAGTAGTTTTTCAGGATGTACGTTTTACTCCGTAGCAGTAGTTAATTGGTTAAGTGTTATTTCCAGCTGACAAACACGTATAAGACGCGAAGAATTATCTGCATTATATGCGTAGATGTTCCATTTGCAGATTTACAGTTATGTTTCGGTTGTAGTCCCTTTTCCACCGCGGATCTGAACATTCCGAAGAATTCTCAGACTTTGGCATATGCATAAGGTTGCAGAGATGTTTTTTTAACTATTTAGATTCAGTTTCGATTATCCGCGCCATAGCGTCACCTGTCATTAAATAATTGTGGTTTGATTTTGTGCAAATAAAAAGTTCAACAGAATTATTTTGGCTTTCTCGAGGTTACTTACTCTTATGATTTTCACACATTTAATGAAGAAGAATGATAACTTTTTTGGTTTGGTGTGAAAAACATCCTAATTTTATTAAAATTCTTACTAATGCATTGGATGGTCTTTACATAAATAAGTAAATAAATGATGGGATTATAATTTTACTGATGTAGGAAAATTAAATAAGCGCCGTTATCGTTAAGTTTTTGGGCGCCAGTGACCTTAATTGTCGAGGCAAAACTGAATAACTAACATAAATAGCCAAATAATTGTGCTAAACATTTAAAATTCGGTGAGGGAAAGATTTATAGTTACATTTTTTTTTCTCTCAAACAAAAGATCCTAATTTAATATCATTTAATCCATAAATAGATTCAGTAACGACCTATAACATACCAAAAAACCGACGGCATACTTTGTGTCCAATAAAAAGTTATCGCTTTTTTCTCGCGATTTTGGTTTTATCAGTTATTTAATTTTCCTTCTACAGTGACGAATTCTACATTCTCCACCCCACCTTTCGAGGAAGCTTTTGACTTCAAAGACATGAAAACCTCCCTTCAGATAAATGCTCCCCTCCCTCGCTATAAAATCAGCAACTGCTCCATAGCGCGCGGCGCGGAGATGGTAAATGAAATGTCCGGAGTCCCTCAGGGCTCGTAGCGGCCCTCGCCTCTAGCGCCTCCATGAGTATAGCTCAGTCTCGAGAGGGCGAATTTATCGTTTACAATGTGTAAATATTGGTAATGCCAAATGTCATGTTTTATTTACTGTTCAAAGTAATTGTAAAGATTTAGTCGACAGCACTTACTATTATTACGAATACCACGATTTATTTACATATTTAGTTATTGACCTAGTAGGGAAATACATTTCCAATTAGACTAGTCATATATGAATTACATAAAATGTATACAATTAAAAGCGATAATACTTACAAAAACTATTTAATATCAAAGAAATGAAGAAAAAAAAGTTATAAAAAATAACGTATTAATCAATAAAAAATAAAGACTTTAATTCAAAATAGATATCATATAAAATAGAGATCACTAGCATGTCTATCTAGTACTTAACTCGCAAAAAGTCAGTCAGTGAAACGTGAATAGCTTCCACACATCCGCGAATTAAAAAACATTTATTTCGAGCACATTAACTCATAACATAATAAACACGTACCTAAAACGAATGAAAATAACTTAGAAACTAATTGAATTGCTGCGCGGGTGTCGTCGCTCACAGCAGTGCCTTATGTACGGCCAGTCCACTCTAGCGGCTAACATTGCCAGGACCATGGTATAATAATACTAGCTGCTGCCCGCGCCTTCGCCCGCGTTTTATCGGGATAAAAATAGCCTATATGTTATGCCAGGTCCCAAACTATACCCATACCAAATTTCAGCCTAATCGGTTCAGTAGTTTTTACGTGAAAGAGTAACAAATATCCATCCATCCATCCATACAAACTTTGACATTTATAATATTAGTAGGATAAATATTAGTAGGATAAGGTATGGTCTTCCGAGACACGATGGTCACGTGGGTGTTCCTTGTTTACGTCATCATCGCCATCGGCGAATGAGAATACGAATTTGTTTCCTGATGTTACCAGTAGCGTAAAATCGTAAATCCCTGAACTCCTTGTATTATCATCAGGGACTTCTATTTTGAAGGACGATGGAAACAAGCATAGCTACTGCATTTATTTTGCCTTGTTTACAGTATAATAAATTAATCGATGCATGTAGAAAGCTTTTGAACTTTAGGTAACCATAAATGTACATATTGTACATGAATGTGAACTAGCTCGAACAGGACTGAGAATATTGCACCTCAAACTAGATAACAAGCTGGCGTGAAGCGGTCCACAACTCACAGGCGAAGTATCCATCTACTGTTATTTGTTAGTTCGCCCGAGAGAGCTGCCAGAACATTACCAAACCGACGCAAATAATCACATTGGCGAGAGTCAAGGCTCCAATAATTAACGTACCCAGATCTGTGCCTGCACTTTACGACCTCCACACAGGGACTCTTTTCGGCTACCGTTGTAACGGTTAATCAATGCAAATGGATTTCGGCACAGGTTAATTTAACGAAAAACTTTCTGCAGTTATTTAACCAGTTTTGTATTTCGGTTATCGAAATCGGACAAGCGGGCAGTGGGGCCCCCGCGGGGCTATGGCAGAGGGGACATTGGCCCGCAGTGGAACCCACAGTGGGGGGCACCGGCAGCGGGGCCCCCGGCATTGGGACCCGGCAGTGGGGCCCCTGCAGTGGCGGACCGACAGTGGGGTCCCCGGCAGTTGGCCCAACGGAGTGGGACCCACTCAGTAGCCCCCACAGTGGGGACCTGGCAGTGTTGGGGGCCCATTGCCGGAGGCCCCACTGCGGGGGGCACCACTGTTGGGGGCCCACTGCCGGGGGCCCCACTCCTCAGCCTCTCATCTCGCTGCGTTGTGGAGATAATTGATCAAATAGACGCTAGAGTAAGTATTTTTCAAAATTGTTTTTTACTCAAACTATTGCCGCTGCAATAATGAAAAAAAATCTATTCGTTAGACAAAATATTAGCATTATATATTTTTTACAAAAAAATTACAGCGTATGTTTTCAATTAAAAAAAATATAAAAATCTTTTTTTCTAACATTTTATTTATAGGTCACGCAGAGGTACAATCTCAGAAAATATATATAAGATAGATAGCTTACTATGTCTAGTATTATTACTAAAAAGTTTATAAATATGTAATGGGTGCATGCAACACATCCAAAAAAATTAAAACTTCTTATTACCATCCCGGGTACTAACGACTTTTCATTTGTCTATTGATTAAAAGTTCATATTGAATTAAAAAAGAGTGGTAACATGTTTATTATTTACGTATACAAGTTTGTAAACACTCTAAATCACAGTTATTATGTTCACGTTAAAAAAGAAGGGTGCTGAATGTTAAAAAATTTAGAAAATAATTCAATGTAAATATCTGTCATTTATTGAAAAACAAATTATATTACTAAAGTATGACACAGACAAACGAAAAAAAAAGAAGTAAAAGTACGAGAAAAAGTTTTTTTTTAGGTTTTCTTGAGTATTTGGTTCCTGAAACCCTCAATTCTAGCTTCATAAGTTAAATTTTTTTTGGATGTGTTGCCATTGGCACCCATTGTATATTTATAAACATTTTAGTAGTAATACTAGACATAGTAAGCTGTAATATATATTTTTTATGTGTTTTTACCTCTGCGTGAACTATAAATAAAATGTTACTTTTTTTATTCAATTCAATTCATTTATTGCAAGAAATATGGTTATTACAAGATCTTAAGATAAAATAGTGTCACATACTTCACCAAAACACATTGGCATGCAAAATTACTTAAAATTAGGTTCCTATATACATTGTATTTACTGATTTTGATTAATAATGATTAAAAATTATATAACAATATAAAGTCAATGATGTTGATGGTTAAATTTTAGGTCCATGAGTTCTTTAACATTATAGAAAGCTTTTAAGTAAGCCATAATTTTAATTTTTTTATAAATTGTTTTAAAGGTAAATCTTTGATGTCATTAGGGATTTTATTATATATAGAGCCACACATGGCATGACAGTTCTTAACATATAAGGCTGTCTTAGGAGTCCTAGACAGAACAATTCTTTCGGGGTTACGTACACATCTGGGGTATTTATCTCTAGCTTTAATAAATAAATTCGAATGTTCCTTTACAAATTTAGCAGCCTCTAGAATATACATACTGGGCAATGTTAGCAGTTTTAATTTAATAAAGAGAGGCCTGCATCACTCCCATGGAGGTATTCCTACAATGGCGCGTACACATTTTTTTTTGGGCAATGAAGGCAGTTCTGTGTTTGTAGAATTACCCCATAGAATAAGTCCGTAGTTTAAGGTAGAAGTTACGAAGCCATGATAGGCAGTCAAAATAGTACTGAGGCTGGAAGTTTTCCGGAGCCTATAAAGAATATAAATAAATTTATTTAATGTTTTTCTTATTTGGTCAATATGGGCTTTCCAGTTACAACTTTGGTCTAATGTAATACCTAAAAATGTTGTCTCTCCTACAGATACTAACTTATGTTCCTTGTAATAGATGTCAAGACGATCGCTTTTTTTATTGGAATTGGTAAACTGCATAAAATTAGTCTTAGTTAGGTTTACTTGTAAATTATTTGCCTCGAGCCATTTAATAATAGATTCAATTGTATTACTTATGTCAGCATTATAATTATTGATGTCAGAATTAGAATTGGATGTTATCAAAATAGAAATGTCATCGGCGAATAGAGTACACTGGTTATTGGTCACTGCTGGTAAATCGTTTACATATAGCAAGAACAAAAGAGGTCCGAGGACGCTACGCGACGCTATTGAAAGTACGATGTAATTTTTTTTGTAAAAAATATATAATGTTGACTAATTTTTTGTCTAGCAAATAGATTTTGTTTCATTAGTGTAGCTGCAAAAGTATAGAAAAAAAAAATTGGAAAAATACCATCTCTACAGTCTATTTGATCAATTATCTACACAACGCAGCGAGATGAGAGGCTGAATATGTTTCAATAGTAATTCTGTATCTCGCCGATGTTACCACATAAGTTATTTTCAAAATTCCTTTCCGGGTCCGCTGCCCCTATCTTATTCTGCTAGACCCTTTTCGGGCAGCCCTTATTTAGCGGTACTGAAGTCCCTGCCTCCACACCCTGACCAACACTCACCTGCCTCGACAGTGCTTCTGCAAACATTTAGTCACCGCATCATTACGACCCCAAAATTTTGCGCCCTGACCAGCTTAATGAGACCCTTCAAAACGTGCTCATAGGGCAGTATACGAACAAATGAGTGCACGACGCGGGGAGATGGCATTATGATCTGTTTAGAGTTGTCAAGGGGAGGCTTGTTTTGTTTGTGTTGGTTAGCAGTCAGTGTCCTCTAACGGAAGGCGGCGGCGCGGCAGGGAGAGCAAATATGGCTTTTGCTGTGCGGCTGTGTTAGCTTTTTAATTTTACTTTCCGCTGTTACGTGATGTGTTAACTAGTTGAAAAATAATATAAATATAATGTTTTTCTACATGTAGGTACCTACCTATACATTTACATGACAGACAAAGAGAAGTGGCTATTCAACTATGCCGAACCTCGGTTTATTTGGTTATAATGGAATGGTTTGATATCAGACGTTTACCTACGCGGCAACGCTCGAGGCCGCGCACGCCAATATTCTTCCCTCCATCCGTCCATGGATGATAGAAGATTGTCGCAAAACTGTAATTTTTTCCACGGAGACAGTTTAATTTTATGATTTCAGTAAAATTGATTACTCATTAGTGATTTTTTTTTCATAAACTACAATACATCTTCAGAATATCCTTAAGCCTGCCGTCCTCGAGCGTGCGATCTTGTGATATAACACCCACATTGATATTTTCTACTCACACAGACACATCGCGCATTAATAGTAGTACTCTAAAAACGTAAATCTACTTTCGGCGGTTCGCACAAGTTCCATATCCATTACGCGTTTCGTCTTCATAGGATGTTTATAAATAGCACAGAAAACACGCAATGTATTTACCCATTAGCTGTCGCACCGTCACGACCGTGGCTGCATAGTGAGACTAGGTAGGTAGCTAGCGGCACAGGGTAGGGTCAAAGTGTAAGCGTTCTGCTTTTTAATTTGTGTGGAGAAATTTTTGGTAATTGACAGTCAATGTTCTGTGTAATATGGGAAATGGTGTGCGTTACTCCAGCAGAAAAGTTTCTTCTAGAATGAAGTGAGTTCCACAAATAATTAGTGCGTTCTACGCTGTAAATGTGCGTCAAGTTAAAAAATTTGTGCATGTTCACGTTTTGGAATAAAACGCAAAATTCGTTTCCTGCTGGGGTAACGTTTTTCCAGCAGGAAGATTCTAAACGAATGACCCTAGACAAATTTGACTTATATGGGCAGATAGCTTATTTGAGTATAAATGTGGGCCCAAAAATAAAATTTGTGTGTCTTAAGGTTTTTGAGATATTCAATTTCCTGCTGGGGTAACGTTTTGCAAAAGCTTTTTTCTCGGAAACCATTGAATGTGCATCTACAAAACATACATACACTAGTAGCTTTTGATTAGTGCTTATTTATGAAATAGTAAAATTTTCAAAAATATTAGCAGTTTTTATGTAATCTTGTTTTTCAATGAAACCTTAAAAAAATCTAGCTCTTTAATGGACAGACATAGAGGTTCATAGTAAACGGGGTTCGGTTTTTGCTGTTATTCTTTGTAACCATAAAAAGTTTCAAGAAGGTTCATACACGCGTTTTTGAATAATATCGATTAAGACGTAACTGATAAAGTCATAACTTTGACGTCAAAATGCAAGAAACCTTTCAACCCAACATTGTAGGTAATAACAAAAAAATCAGTGCGTTCCATGATAATTATATCCTGAGAATTTCAGCTCTCTACGTCTCTTATTGAGCTAGTTGTAAAGAAATGACTGAAATAAGGGTCCACTCGCCTAATCACCCTTATTCTACCAGGTGATACGACCAAATTCGAATGACCACTAAAAAGCGAATGAAACATTAAAAATAACATAATGTGCCTATGACTGTAATATCTTAAGACCTTAAGACTTGTTCTTTTTTCTCTTTGTTTTAGTTTATACTAAATGTAGTAATTTATAGAATATTATATTGTTTGCCAACTCAATTTTCACTAAGTATTATCGAAGTTAGATATGGCCGCCTGAAATTGCGGGAACACAAATGCATGTAATAATTTCGTACACATTCCTATTCTAAACTTGTAATGTGTATCCTTCGTAGGTGGTTCAATTACAATAAATAAATAAATCTACAGACAGTAGAACAAACAGACAAGTAACTTGTCTGTTTGTTTTAGTCTCCATTCTTTCAGTTAACTCTATACCAAAAATCAACTCGATTGATTGCTTAGTTAGGGCGTAAGGAAGGACGAACAAACAAACAAATACTTAAACGAACACATTTTCGCTTTTTCGCACCGCCGCCGCCACCGTTTACACCGCCGCCGCCGTTTCCACCGCTGCCGCCGCCGCCGCCGACGCCGAACCAACGACAACGCCGCCGCCTCTGAAATACCTACCTACTGGCTGGCAACGATGGCACAATTCGAGTAGTCAACGTGATAAATGAGTCTGGACTACACGAAGACATTCAACACGCGTCGCACATATCGCGTTTGATGTTGAGTGCTGCTCTAACACTAAGTGGGAGAATGTAGGCGACGCGTAGCTACCTACGTACCTAGGGGTTAACTTTATGTTTGAGTAGGTTAGGTACCTACTTACCTTTCTTGTTTCTTTCTATGTTTGATAGTAGGTAGGTATCTAACTACCTAGTTTGTATTTTCATTATGATTTAATAAATCTAGTGTTGACGCAGGGGACGCAGGCGCAGGGGACGTTGTGCGCGCGGAAGAAGCGGGGTGCCAGGGAAGTACCTATCTACCGCCCGCGCGTTTTGCATTCAGTGGCCTTTGATCTCAGCCGAGCGCGCACGTACTGTATTTGCCTCCCCCCGTTCACCACTATTTTGCCAAGAAAGTCCTTTCAATACAGTCCCTATGCCCTACAATTGGCATAGAGTTAGTTGAATGGATAGAGAGTAACATGTAATTGTTGTTGACGACCTATGTGACGCGGCGGGCGAAGGTCCGCCTGCACCACGTTTTGTTTTTCAGATTCGACATGGGTAAAAGCAAACCACGATATGAGAATACCTCCAAAAATTAAATATTTGAAAAAGCCATCGAAGGAGTGGTGTCAAAAAAATCTATAAGAAAGTCATCAATGTGCCAAAAAGTACATTGTACGACTAGTTTACAAAATTTAACAATATAATCAATCAGTTGTCTCATGAAGCGTGTGCTGATGTTGAAACGAGCTCATTTGTGAATTTTGCAGGATGTACAATTAAAGTTATGGGTTTCTGTGAAAACCGTTCCTGTGACAAAAATTTATTTGAATTAAGATTAATTTCACTACTAACAGTCGATTTGTTCTAATATACCAATAGAAATTGTTCCGAATTGATTGTTAAAATAATGTCTAATTATAAATATGAACGAAAATTAGGCTTTCTGTCACTAGGGGATCTTTTTAAACATGTCCTTTTTTATGTTAATTGTTCCATAATATCTACTACATTTAAAACAATATTTGAGACTGCTTATGTATCTGTGTTGATTAGGTATATATTTGAGAGCTTATTAAAGGGAAATAAACAATATAGACTATTACACGATGTATTTTTTAATTCTTTATTTGTCCGGTTCTCAGGGACCTCCCCCTATCGATTAAATAAGGTAAAATCTCGTAGTGTTTATAAAACTTACACTGATAAACAAACAATAATTCTTAAATCAAATTAATAAATTTTAATTACTTCTTGTTATATCATCGGCAGGATCGATACATTCTTTTACCATGTGGCATGATAGAATGAGATGACGTTATGAGCATTGCAGCTAGGTTAGAGTGAGACGCACAGCTAGGTTAGAGTGAGACGCACAGCTAAGCGACACATCTGCGTCCATTCGACAGCAGTACTAAGTATTATTAATAAGTAGGTATTTACCTACTAGGTACGTTTTCGGAAGAAACTAGGGGAGGCCTATGTCGAAAGACAACCTGACCAGGAAACTGGTTGCTGAAAAATTTGTTGTACTAGTTTTATGTATACCTATGTAAATAGTACTAACCGTATATGTTATATATAAATGTACCTATTGTAAATTGGTCAGTGAATGAAGGCTTTTTTATTTATTTTATACGTGTTTTTCGATGCCGGCTCACGAGTAGGTAGGTAAAATTTGACTGGCCTTGCTCGAGAAAGTCTCTGGCTAGCTAGGTAGAGTAGCAAACTACCAACGTTATTAAAATCACTTATCTAGGAATACAATTCTCGGAAAACTTTACCCTACTTCGTACATTAAAAAGATAGGTAGGTACTTACTTATGTAGGTAAGTAGGTACCTACTGTCTTGGACCTAAAATTATGTAGTTGGCAAAAGTTATCCATATCTTTTGTACTCGAGTGTACCAAGGCCCAATGCGTCTCGGTTGCAAAATTAAGAAGGTCATCAATATGTATGAAACAGTCGCTTTTTAGTGGTCATTCGAATTTGGTCGTATCACCTGGTAGAATAAGGGTGATTAATCGAGTGGACCCTTATTTCAGTCATTCCTTTACAACTAGCTCAATACGAGACGTAGAGAGCTGAAATTTTCAGGATATAATTATCATGGAACGCACTGATTTTTTTGTTATTACCTACAATCTTGGGTTGAAAGGTTTCTTGCATTTTGACGTCAAAGTTATGACCTTATCAGTTACGTCTTAATCGATATTATTCAAAAACGCGTGTATGAACCTTTTTGAAACTTTTTATGGTTACAAAGAATAACAGCAAAAACCGAAAACCGTTTACTATGAACCTCTATGTCTGTCCATTAAATGGCTAGATTTTTTTTAAGGTTTCATTGAAAAACAAGATTACATAAAAACTGTTAATATTTTTGAAAATTTTACTATTTCGTAAATAAGCAAAAGCTACTAGTGTATGTATGTTTTGTAGATGCACATTCAATGGTTTCCGAGAAACAAGCTTTTGCAAAACGTTACCCCAGCAGGAAATTGAATATCTCAAAAACCTTAAGATACACAAATTTTATTTTTGCTTCCACATTTATACTCAAATATAAGCTATCTGCCCATATAAGTCAAATTTGTCTAGGGTCATTCGTTTAGAATCTTCCTGCTGGAAAAACGTTACCCCAGCAGGAAACGAATTTTGCGTTTTATTCCAAAACGTGAACATGCACAATTTTTTTAACTTGACGCACATTTACAGCCTAGAACGCACTAATTATTTGTGGAACTCACTTCATTCTAGAAGAAACTTTTCTGCTGGGGTAACGCACACTGGGAAATGTGGGTTTCATAGATGATCTATTAATAAAAAAAGGTTCATTCATTCATTCACATCAGCGCATACACGTCCACTGCTGGACATAGGCCTCCCCCATACGACGCCACAAATAGCGGTCCTGAGCCGCCTCCATCCATCGACTCCCCGCGACCGCTACGATGTCATCGGTCCATCGAGTGGATGGTCTCCTATGTAGGGGGGATTTGCCATAATCACCACGCTTGGCAGGCGGATTGGTGATCGCAGTGTTGGTGTTGAAAAATACTCAGATGGAAGTTGCTGCCCTTCCTCTGGTAGGTTCGCTGAGTCGGCTCTTACGACATACACGGGTTTAGTTGGAGGGGTCGATATTCGTACGCCGCGGCCCCACGGCCAAAAAAAGGTTAATACAAATTAAAACAATAACAATTTTGTATTTCTTTATATTTACTTTTTTATCGGGTGCAGCTCCAAAAAGCCCATATGCCGGATCGCCTTGAAATTTGGTACACGTACGTATTTTGACCTCCTGGGTACAAATATGAAAACGAAAATTGGCACGATTTTTTTTTGTATTTATAAAGAAAAATATTATCAAACAATAGAAAAAACTACATACATCAATTTGATCTTCGAGATTAAAACGCAAAAAAGTCAATTTTTGAGAGAAGAAAAATATTTTAAAGAAAAGTTGTAGATTATGCAAAAATCCATCATTTTTGTTCTATTTTTTTTCCCCAAATCAGTTTTTTCGGCTTCGCCTAGACCCGTAATAACGTAATTGTAAATACTAGTTCTAATTTGTATCTATTATTTGATAGATTGATTTAAATAATTGTGCTAATTTTCGTTTTCATATTTGTACTCAGAAGGTCAAAAAACGTACGTGTACCAAATTTCGTGTCCGTCAGCGTAAGTTAGCAGCCCCGCCATGGAATTTGGTGATTTCAAGTATGCCAATAAATAGACCCTAAATAGACCCTCCCGGTGCCATAAGTAAAATAAATAGTGCCCCAGTACTTTAGAAGATATTTAGGTGTTTCACTGTGGCTGCTATTTTGACGTCTAGTTAGCAGCCCCGCTGATTCCGACGAAACCGTAGCGAAATATGAATCATTAACTATATCAATAAACTGTTCCCTACGTTATCTAGTTCTCCTGCAAGTCTCATAAATAGACCCCCTGTGGTTTAAGAGATATTTGGCTCAAAACATCTACATACATTAATTTAGAGTATAGATGAGTACCAAAGTGTGCACATAACGATTGTCGCTAGATGGCGTTTATTGCAATTAAATTGCTTTGACCTTTATGTAATGTAATGTATGTAGATGTTAAGAGCCATATATCTGTTAAACCACAGGGGGTCTATTTATGAGACTTGCAGGAGAACTAGATACCGTAGGGAACAGTTTATTGGCATAGTTCATGATTCATATTATAATAAATCAAATTGTGGGAAGCTGCTTGCGTCATACTAAAATGTATGGACAGCGGGACCGATTTCCACTAAAAAAAAATAATGATCTTTAAGGTCTATTGCTTTTTGGTTTGAATTAGTACAAAACTTGAATGGTGAATCTATTATTTGTACTTTCTTCTAACATTTTAACCCAAAATATTATCAAATATAACAACGAAATAGCATATAAACTTATATTAGAAAAAGTCGATTTCGAGTTTTGATCAATGTTGACGTTGACGAATTTTTTTCTCGAATATTAACAATTATTTTATAAATATCATGCGGTGAAAGTGTAGACTCATCTGTTAAGCAATTGTGTTTTTTTTGTAGTGTCTATCGATGAAGTGAGTTCTTTAATTTTTTTTAAATAGTATGTAAGTGCCTTTCACGCGTTATTTTAGGGACGCGCCTCTTAACAAAAAACGTCTCCTGTTACAGGTTTTATACCATCCATAAACATGGTTGATGGGAGGGAGATTGGATTTACCTACGACCACGCTTGTCTTTAATATTAGGTACTCCAAAAGAATTAGATATGAATTCTTTTTCTAAATGATACTAGTGTCGATTCATTTTTGTATTCGGAATAACATTTAATTTTGTTTACCTATTAATTTTGCTCGTAGCTGATTTTTACCCTGGAATTTTTGTAGCGTTTAAATTCAAAAATAAATACAAAATACAAAATATTTATTCAGAAACTTAAAATACATTATATAACAGTGTTTGAGACCCCCTTTTAAGTAAAGTATTTACCTGTGTTAGGGGAATCTCGCTCTGCCGCAAACAATAGAATTTGGAACGTACATTAAATTCGGCTAGTAGTTTATTATATAAGGCTACTTAACATATAGAGCTTATTATTTACAAAAAATAATGTTTATTTTTATTTATTTTAGCTTTTTGGAAAGCGCGCATGTAATTATAGAGGTGTGCGTGTATGTGTGGGCTGTGGGGGTATGTGCGTGTGTGCTATGTGTAGTGTGTGCGTGTGATTGAAATTGGTGCTCCTGAGGACACCGGTCTCTTAAGAGTCCGGGCAACAGAATACAACCATTTGTGTGTGTGTGCGGAGGGGTATGTTTATTAGTATATGTGAACCTGTAAAATTTAAATATTAAACAGTAAAGTATGTAGAGATACATGAAAATTATAGGAGAAAAGACAGAGGAAAACCTAACATAACTTATTGTACGGTGCAGCGCAACCGTGCATTTAGGTATAAGCTAGCTAATTGTCAGATCATCGATATTATTAAGGTCAAATTGTTACACGCGCCTTCCATTTATTTACTTTATTGCATCAGTTCACGTTTTCACCTCATCATGGTAGGCGCGTGCTCACATATCAGTATATCATTATAAGAGTTTTTATCAATCTCTACGTTCTATCATTTATCATAAAGGTGTCCCGCACACTTATCAAACAGAGCTTCCGTTTCGTCATAGCTTAAGTAGAGTAGACATTTGGTTAGTTTCTTTTTCAATTGATAGTTACTTAAGCCATAGATATTCAGTTTTTTGTGAATTAAGTTATATATGTGGGCGGATTGGGATACATATTGTCTTGCAGCAAAATTAGATCTTACAGTTACTTTATTAATAATGTTTTTATTTCTTCGCTGTGTTGTTTTTCTAGTTATGAATTTTAAATGTTTATGGATTTTTAGGACTATGTTTAAGGTATATAATTTTCTAAACGTAAGCAATTCTGATTCCGTATAAAGTAGATAAGTGGGATATCTGTATGGTCTAGAGTACATTACTTTGATAAGAGACCTTTGCGCTCTTTCTACTTCTATAAATTTACTCTTTATGGCTCCCCCCAAACGGTTGTACAGTAGCTTATGACTGATTCTGCTAAGGAAGTGTAAATTTGGTTTAGTAAAGGTTTGGAAGCGGAATTTCTTAGACCCTTAAATATCCAAATAAGTTTCCTTACTCTACCCGCCAGCAGTTCTATTTGTGCATGCACAATCGCCGATCAATCATTATGCCCAAGTACTTGGTTGTCTTAACTTTAATGATTTCAGGACAGGGGCATACCAGATCGTTACGATTGCAGGAGTGAATTTTTATACTGTAATCAGTGGGGGCTGTGTGTTATTATACATTGAAAAAGTCATAAAGTTGGTTTTAAGGGTGAGAGCATTGTTCTTGAGCCATTCAGATACCAATAAGAGTCCATCTTCAGCCTTCTGCTTAACATCGTCCCATGACTTGCCGGTGAAAACAATGGCAGTATCATCTGCATAAGACAAGATTTTGGCGTTACTGAGTTCAAGGCTGCAGAGGTCGTCAATGTAGACGAGAAACAGGGTCGGTCCCAGTACGCTGCCTTGTGGAACCCCATAGCAAATGTCCTCGTCCTCACTAACAACCCCATCAATCTTAACCCTTTGTTTTCGCTCTTGGAGATAGTCAGACAACAAATCTAGGGGCTTACCACGAATACCCTTATTTTCTAGTTTATTAATAAGAGTGGGACTATATATGGTGTCGAACGCTTTCTTCAAATCTAGGAAAACTGCTAGGCTGTTTGTGATCTACTTGATCAACGATGTGATTGGTTAAAGCAGCGATAGCGTCTTCGGTTGAACGGCCATTCCTTTCTCCATTCCCCAAATTAAGAGCTACATTGTTCTTTCTCGTCAACAAATTTATTTGATTTTCGCAAAAACCAGGGAGGCACGTCGTCGTAGGGACTTTCTGTTGGTGAAAACTTAGGTAGGTATAAACTCATCGATTATGGTTTTTAGTGTCTTATAGAAAACGATAACCATTTCATCTACATTGGTCGTCAGGTACATTCAAGAAAGATCACGTTCCAGTCTAATTACAGGTTGACAAGTGTTGTTATGATCGCTACAGAGACGCTCATTCAATGCAGATTTCCGAAGGGGAAGCTCGCCACCGCGCCGCCGCCCCCGTGCCGCCGCCGCGTTGCGGGTGTAAGCGTAAGTTACAGCAATAGTAGATAGGTACCTATTCCTTAGGGTGCGTCGACAACCCCCGTCTATAGAGTTTAAATTCACCCGAGAGGTGTTCAGCGAGATATAGATAGGTTAGATAGGTTTTTTAATCCGCAACACTTTTCGGCGGTTCAACAGAATATACCTACCTACATATACATATAAAATTAAATAAATAACTGTCCTCGATAACAACATGCGAGTGCCTGATCAATAAATGTTGTACATTGTAATAAGATACTCTCTAGACTTTTCCTGAGACGTTGGGAATACTTTTCGTGACACGTTGAGACTAAGAACGTCTCATGTGAGACGGTCAGAATAATCGCTCTGAAATATTGTGATGGTGGATGGATGGGGCCTTCAATCACATCGATTGTCAGTCATTTCATGACATGGCCGTCCGTCCATGCCTCACGACAAGAGCAATCAATCAACTGCATAAAGGAGCAGTGATTAAAAAACCTGAAGCTGTTTAATTTTCATCGAGGTTTTGCCAAGCTCGATCGTGTGATCATTCATTCTATGTATACCTCTCTCCCTCTCTCCCGTAACATATTAATAAAAGTAACCTAAATACCACTTCATCTCTTTGGTACGCTTAGCTGTCTTTATAAAATCTTATATAGTAGATATATGTATAGAGATTGCCGTGGCGCAGTCCCCGTATTCAGGGGAAGGTCGCGGGTTCAAGTCCCGCCGGAGTCGTACATTTTTGGGATATTATTAAATTCTTATAGAGATTGATGCAACATGTTTGTGCTACGCCGCGCCGCCGCCGTAGCATTAGTTTAGCCAAGTGATATTCTGAAGCTACGACGATTGCGGATTATTGGAACAAACTAACCCTGCGTCCTGAGTGACGGCGAATGAACGACGGCGTATTAAACAAATGTTCGACACGTCTGAACTTTTCCGGAGTGCGAGCGGTCGCGTAATTTTACAGCGTATTCTACTGGCGGATACGCTCATCAATACGCGTATTTTTATTTTTAGTCACGGTTAGTGAAGGAAGTGAAACGTTGCAAATTAATTTGAATGACTTTCTTGCTGTGCTGGAGATTCCCAATCATTATAACAGGTACCTTACATGTTTGGTACTATGATTTAATGTAATATTTTGGACGATTTTACGCGCGCACTCTTCAACTTTTCCGCGTGCACTATGGACAGGTATCCGCGTGAAAAATACACTTTGCAATCTGCCGTACGCCGTACGCCGCCGTCCCTCAGGACGCACACTTATGGGAGACCGATACGGGCTGCCAAAGGACGACGACGCGACGCTCAGTGTAATAA
Source organism: Eupithecia insigniata (assembly GCA_947859395.1). Taxonomy (NCBI): domain Eukaryota; kingdom Metazoa; phylum Arthropoda; class Insecta; order Lepidoptera; family Geometridae; genus Eupithecia; species Eupithecia insigniata. The sequence goes on from OX402005.1 coordinate 15,079,302, forward strand.
CTAGCGAGTGCGTAGGTATTGCATCAACAACACGCTCCGGGTGACATGCCGCGAGGGGAGCACTGCACTGCACAGCACACAGGTGCCAGGGGGAGCCTCTCCTGCGCTCCTTGCCCCTCGCCCCCCTTATGATTTTACGAAAAGTTACGCAAATAACGAAATGAAGGAGAACTAAAGCCAAGAGAAAAGTATTATGTAAATTCCCCATTTAGATCTCAGATCGACTCATTCTGAAACATCGAGAGAGAGAGCTTAGGTTATTTATAGGTTTATAGTACAAAATTTGACTTGTCTAAGTGCTTATTTTGTAAGCACTTAGACCTAAAGAAATAAAGTTATTGATTCTGATTCTGATTTACCTACATAACATAGTAAGCATTCGATACAGTTGGAATCTAATTAATAAATTTGTTCTTAATAGTTCGATAATTAATCGAGTCAGCTGATGGCTGTTATCTGTTGAGAAACACCGTGACACACTCATCAGAGCCAAATAAATGTGCCAGTCCATGTACGACCGTACCCACCAACCCTCACAGAACAGAACCGTATACGAATACGTAACCTGCCTGATTTCAACGCCCCGCATCGGACAGCGCGGCGCGCAGCCTTCACCGATGCCGCCCCGCACCCCTACTAGGTCAGTTCAGTAGCGTAATTATCGTCTCAAAAATTACTTTGACAAAAGTTGGATTTCTACATTTTTCTCAATGAATATAAGAAGTAGGATAATGGAACTATCACATACCACAAAAAAATTGCTTTAATAACATATTTACAAATTAAACTAGTATTTTAAATGTAATTGTAATTGTAAATACTAGTTTATTTGTTTATATTATTTGATTGTTATTTTCTTTGTCAATAAAGAAATAACATATTTTAATAGTGATAGTTTGAACTTGAGGAGATGTCGATTGATTGTTGTAGGAAAATATATGAGACACTTTCAGATCGATTTTTTGACGAATATTTATTGATAAACTATTACTTATTATACATCTTAATACTTTCTACGTAATTTAAGCATATTTTTATATGGCTAACAAAGTTAGCTATAACAGTAAATTTTTGAAAGCCTTCCTATTTTTTCAGTTTTGAAAAGTCAAATCGTGTTTTCGTATTTACCGCTGTCTCCCGAGGAGATACTACTACTATAACGTTCCCTGATCTGTATACTCACAGGATTTAAAATACTATTTTGCCCGAATTTGAGTCAGAGGCAAAAAAGTGTTCCGTGCGAAAATAATAAATCTAAGGAACGTGGATTTAAAAAAAAAAATTTGCTTTGTATCAAATATACTGGTTTTTATTCACTTGATGTCCTTAAATTTAGTACTGCTTGTTTTATTTCAATATTTTTTGTTTTTTTGTCGTGGGAAACATGGTTACCTAAATGAATGAAGGTACCAGTTTATAATTATTTTAGCCGTAAATAGAGAATAACCGCATTATTTAAGAAAAGTTATCACCTTTTCAAATAAAGAAACGAAATCAGCAAGCTATAAATATATAAATTAATTAATAAGCAATAAATCTGTTAACAATTACTGTAACTATAAAAAAGGATTCAGGATCGAACTACAAACATAAATTGTACTATTGTTTTCGTGCAAAGAAGTGTATTAAAAAATCCGAAATGTGTGAATTCATTGTATCAAAACGCGAATCGTATTCGCACCATCTAAACTCCAAAAAGTTGTAGAAAAAATACAACAAAATATCTTACAACAATTTCGTGATCGTTGGTCGAAAGCTGAAGGGACCAAATCTCGATTCTTGGAACAAAATGCTTCGTGGTTAGATAGCAAGTTCAAAGTTGTGTTCGATGATGAAGAATCGTGTCCCACACAGGAACATCGGGCAACAACAACTACGGGTCGTGGTCGACCATCAAAAACATATGAAGACCTGTCAGCCAAAAGCCAGAAACGAAAGAACATGGAATTAGTGCAAGATTATGGACTCGAGTAAATAAAGCTTAAGAACAGGGACTTTGATCACAAGGGAAATCTGATGCTTCTTTCGTAGTTATGCTAAGGCATTAAGCAGAGATGAGAAGTAAAAGATAAGCAGTAAGCAGACAATTACTCCATGATACACCCACCGTAAGTGCGTATTCTATTCACGAAGCCTCAAGTATTGATTTTTAACGAATTCGCAATACGTATCTTTGCCTACTCGTATAAGTCTTTTGGATTTTTAACCTACAAAACCTTGCATTAACTTTTTTACGATATAAGAATGTTTATTACAAATATTATTTTATATTTATAATAAGTTATGTACTTCTGTTATAGTAATTGTTTATTATTTTCCACTTTATCTTTTGTTATGTTTGTAATAGGTTTTTATTACTTGTTCCTCATTAAAAAGCAAAATTTAATTTAAATGAAATTCTTTTTTACTCACGATATATTTATTAATTATTATTTTTAATCATGTCAATGTAGAATTTTGTTTTAATTATGTCAATGTCATTAGTTAAAAACCACGAAAATGTTTTTTTTTTAAGTTTCGTGGCAATTTTTTTAGTCAAGGTTTTTAATTTATGAATGTTATTTCATTTATAGTACATACATAATCTAAGATTATAATTGCGAAATAATCATTATTTTGATAACTGAGAAAATTTTTGAGACCATAATGACGCTCCTTACTGACCCACCGTGCGCACGATTTATGTCCGTTATTGTCTAGAGGCTGCGGTAGGTAGGATTGTAAAATCGTGTAGTTTTTAAGGAATCGGGAATCCCGAGAAATTCCGCAGAATTCCCGGTTTCTACCGACCTAGGCTATTTCGTATAATATTTTTCAGAACATAATAAAATAAATGGTGGTTTACTTATTTAGTTAATCAATTGAGATAAGGAAATAAACAGAAACTGAAGCGAATGATATTAGCCGAAGCATTTTGTTGAAAGCGTTGCAAGATGTCCAGATTTGAGTAGGCCGCGGTACCCCATAATTAAGCTCCATAAGAGCATATCGGTTTCAATATGAATTATAGATAAAGAGTGTGTTATCGAGTGATAGAGCAGATTTTCTTCCCAGAATACAGAACAGAGAGAGTTGAGTATTTTTTATAGTCGATAGACCTTTGTTTGACCACAATCTCACCTGATGGAAAGTGACGATGAGGCCAACGGTGTATCACGAAGGTCTAGAAGACAATTACATTAATAATTAGTTTATCTATACTTATAATAAAACGGTAACAGGTCCAATTCTGTACATTGAAGATATTCTTTTGTATATCTACTGTCGTGGCGAAGACGGATACAACTTTGATCTTCGACATGTGAATCCGAAAACTGACGAGACTGGACACTAAAAAAGTTTCTGCAATGCAATTCTACGCCTAGATACATTTTACAAAAGGTTGCATTGCTCACCTGGGGCTGCAAAGGTTTCGAGGTTTGTTTAACCGTTTTCTGGTCGACACTTACGCCAAAATTAAAATGGCTAGTGGAAATTACGGCAAAATTAAAACGAAGCGTTTGGTATACATCAGAACAGAACTAATGAGAGAAGACTACGCGCTGGGAATTATGTAGATCTGCGAGACGCCATGAATCAAGATAGAAATTGTGAAGATTTAGGACGACTGGTGATTCTTCCTTCCAGTTTTAGAACTGGACAATAGATGTGTAGTGCCCTATTCTCCAGTAGGTACTATCAAAAGCTTTTGAAGCGCTTAATATACCTAGGGAAATGTGGAGCTGTGTGACGTCCAGTCAATAAAATCTAGGTATATTTAAATCTATACTACACTAATAAAAATAAGTAAGGTTTGTGTGGTTGTAGGGGGTAATCTCTGAATCTACTGAGCCAATTTTGAAAATTCTTTTACCTATTGAATTTGTTTAAACACGCATCGTTTAAACCACGATATTTGCGAGTTTTAAAGACTATTAAAAATGTTTACCGCCCAACGAAGTGGGCACTGGTCAGCTAGTACATATATAATATTATAAATGTCAAAGTTTGTATGGATGGATGTATGGATATTTGTTACCCTTTTACGCTAAAACTACTGAACCGATTAGGCTGAAATTTGGTATGGGTATAGTTTGAGACCTGGAATAACATATAGGCTATCGGAGCGGGCGAAGGTGCAGGCAGCAGCTAGTTATAAATAAATAAGGATTATAATAAGTTTATTATAATGAGGCGGCTCAGGACCGCTATTTGTGGCGTCGTATTGGGGAGGCCTATGTCCAGCAGTGGACGAGTATGGGTTGATATCATGAAATAAATATTTTACAAAAATATTTTTCCCGATTGTCCCGAAATTTACCGAGAAATGATTTACAAAATCGTAAATCATCCCGGTTCTTAAAACGGCTAAGAATTTCGGGAATTCGGGAACGGGAATTCCCGGGTAAAACCCTACCGTTACCCTACCGAGTTGTGCGAGATTTAGTGTTTTCTTTGTAATTGTTCTCGGGTGGTAGCGTTCCGTACATGGGTACGTTAGAGATTGTTAAAATTTATTTCAGTGAAGATTTATCAACTATTTTTTGGCGCTGACTGACTGTAGGTAGGAGCCGTAGGTAGGTAGATACGACTGAGTGGTCTAAGTATCAGTCAATGGTTTCGAAAACCTTTTCATTTAAATTGAAACGCATGCACTTCCGGATCAAAATAGTGCATGAAAAACCACGAACGAGCGACCGCAATTAAAACAATTCATTAAAATGACATTTGAGGCCGCACTTCACGGCCCCCTCTGCGCCCCGGACCTCTCTAGATGCGGCCCCGTTATAACGGTGAACGCGCTATTTTTCCCGGAAGCTCGTATACACGACCAATATACAAGGGACTTCCGTTCATAACCCATTGTGAGATTCGGAAGCCTACAATAAAAGCTTCGTAATGGTATCGAATCAAACACCAGAAAGCAGTAAATGTTAAAGAACGTTGCCCTCGGGTTTCGCAAGTTTCAAGTTATTGGTTTTCTTTGCAAAAGTTGATAGTTTTAATTCGTAACTAAAGCAATTATGAATCAAACAAGCTTACCTGCGATGTTTTGATTCCAATTATACTTCAGACAGTCAACCAGACGCAATATTATTTATTACTCGTAGTAGATGACATCGTGATGTCTCAGTCACACTTTTAAAGTTTATATAAACCACTTTGAAAAGAAAAATACTCCGTCCTCGCTCTCTCTCACATCTCTGGGTGACGTCTGGAACTTGTCATTAATTTTTGAGTTGATAAAGACCTGTAATAAGATCAAATGTAATTTTATGTATATAACTACTTAGGTATATAAAAATAACGTACCTTTTTGCATTTTGTTAATTATTAAAGAGTGATCCTAACTGGGATGGGTGGGAGTATATTGCGTCTGGTTGACTTCTTCGTATAATTGGAATCAAAACATCGCAGGTAAGCTTGTTTGATTCATAATTATACTTCAGACAGTCAACCAGACGCAATATTATTTATTACTCGTAGATGTTTAGAGTAAGATATTAACAAAATGAAGACCAAAAAGTAAGTAGAGGCCTTTAAATGTACCTATTATTATCAGAGAAACACGTTTAAAATACATAAACAGAACGAGCTTGATAAATTGTTACATATTCTGATATGAAGAAAGAAATATGTACTGTATAAAAATAAGGTTATGATATATTCCCTTATGTAAATACAATAAGTGTTATCAATAAATACTAATAAAACATGTAAGTAATTCTAAATAGCACTAAATATAACTGTAATAATCAAAATAAAATCATTAGTTTTTCTACATAACTAATGCTGATTAATGTCAATAAATATTGGCGGAGGCATGGCAAGTGCTATGCGCTACAAAAATGAAAACTATATCTGATTAATATATTATATTATATATCTATATATATATTGAGATTGATCTATGTTTAGACTTTCTATTGCTATTAGTATCATTCAAGGTAGAAATTTCATCGATATAATGCTAAACAGCGTTAATTTGACATATCAATATATTTTTCCGAATTAAAACTGTTAACCTTAGATATTGGTGGCTGGATAACACTAAGTTTGGATGTCTTAGTCAATTCTGATACTTTTCTAGTAGTTATGGCTCCCTTTAAACAGAAAAAACTCGACCAAACTTGCATTCATTATGCTGAAGTAATTCATATTATAGTTATTGTTTTTCAAGATAAATCCTATAAACTTTTTTTTTTTTTTAAATAAGCATTTATATAGTAGGTAATTCTTGTGTAATCATTGAGAAAACTGATCTGATGAGTAGTTAGTTAATGAACGAAAAATAGAGCTTTCATTAAACTGAGAACTACTTTAAGAAAGTATTATATCATTGTTTTAAGGGTTTTTCTGCAAATGAGAGCATTATTAAATTATAAGTTATTTTTCAAATGAACCTTTCATCAATTGCATGAGAATCTCGCTGCACCAAAGCATACGGTTTGTGTACAATTGGTGGTGTAATTCGGAAGGTGAATACATGAAGTAATTAATCAGAATCCAAATGAATACCACACCAAAGAGCACTATACTATAGGTACTATAATATTATGCTCTCAACTTTGTTTTATTCTGCTTATGAAGCTTAATGTGGAAAAACAGAATAATAAGATCTGCTAGGTAAGCGATAACGCATATTCAAATGTATAAATTTATTTAAAATAATGATCAAAGATCTATGTAACATATCTTTCGTATTAGCGAAAAGGTCGATTTTAGTTTTTTTTTATTATTATTATATATATATATATACATATGTGTATATATATATATATATATATATACATATATATGTATATATATATATATCAACAAATTTTATAATTCCCATTGAGTATTTAAGTTTTCGTGATGCTCTGGGAGCAACGACAACAATGTTATCCGAAAAACTAGTGTAGGATGTAATGCGCGTAATCGCTTACGTTATCATCACTACCAGATTTTTGCAAGTTAATTTATATAACTGCGTGTATAGTAGGTACACCTTCTTTTTGCCGTATATTAATTTATTTTTGTCTATTTGACAGATGGCTGTGATGTAATCAATCTTTGTAAAAATGTCCTCTTAAAGATCAGATGCAAATGTTTTAAGTAAGCATATAGAGCAGTTTTTTAGTCTAGATAAATTACATACTGTGCATATTTTGCTCTAAATCATTTTTTCCCTGAGAACTTTTGTTGTTGTTGGCAACACCTCAACCTGTAGTCAAGGTATAAATAAAATTTTAAAATGATTTCTACGTAATATTTTAAGTAATTATCTACTCTTCAAAAACATGTTTACTAGGCTAATCTGCGATCATCATTTTACTGTTATAATCTGTCGAAAACTCCCAATGCTTCTTACGTAGTTATTGTATCCTCTTTGGCTTCTCTCATTCAAATAACTATGTTTAAACTCATCATTTCTTTATTTATGAAGTCATCAATAAATTCTGCAAAGTATCTCTTTAGACTTTTGAAAAACCCTTAGGTAGCTACCTATCTTCAGGAAGATATTAGGTCATATTATTAGTATTAAAAATGAGATATACAAGTCACATTTTACTCGCGGTATTAATTGATTTTTACAAAATTCTAATGACGTTATATCAATTTTAGTATATTTGCAACAGTCTGCAAAATAATTTAAGAGGGTATCTGCAATCAGTACTACAGTACAAAATAATATCGAAGTTTACAACAAGTCTTAGATGCTGCGTGACATCATAAAAAAGTTTCATTAAAACGAACAGCGCAGTAGGTTCTTAATCCACAACATATGTTACATTCATATAATTTTGATTTTCACATAAATTGTAACTGCTTCTGTCTTGTTCATTAATTTATAGAAATTCAATAACCCTCCTTCTTGCACAGTCGGGTAAGCATCCACTCGAAATTTGTCATAAAATTATCAATATGTTATAAACTGTATGGTGGTTCTGAACTGAAACCAACTATTTTAAAATATTCAAGCTGAATAAACATAATTTGATTTGTATTAAGATAATATGAAACGATGCTCTCGGGTAATTCCGTTCTGGCACAGTGAATAAACGTAGGTGAAAAGAATTAGTCTGCGCATGTACGAATGGCAAAATAAGTTTCAAGTTTAATAGCAGTAACATAGCCATCAATTATCAAAATTGATCTCAGATCTTGACTTAGGTACGTGTATATAAGGAGGTCCATATACGATACCCCTGAACCCATGACAATACAATAGGATTATCAGTACCGTAACGATATTCATTAGGATAAAACTTTAGTCTTCCTGTAATCGATACCTGTGTTTGAGAGGACATTTCTTTTCCATGTACGGTGCTACGGTGTCCCGGCTGCGGCTGGCGGTAGGAATCCGGCCACACCGCCGCCACCCGCCGCGTTGGCGCTGCGTCCTCGGCTGTAGCTCTTCGATTCGGTGCGGCGCGGCGTGCCCGCTACATATCGTGACGACGCCCCCTACTAGTTTAAAGCTCATTGCCAATTAAGAACAGTTGGCGATAGATATAAACCACTAGATGACGGCTTCATTTTCATTTCCAAGCATGAGTTGTCCGTTTTTGTGGACTGATGCTTACTTTAACTTATGCCAAATAAGTTTTTATCCTTATTTATACTCCAAGGTCCGAGATTTTACTTCTTACTTTTCATGACAATAAACTTAATTTCAATATCTCATTGAAATGTCTTTATTATGTTAATTGGTTGAGGCGTACTGACGAAGTAACATCACCTTATCTGTGGTAATGGTTCGAGATAAAGTTGAGTTTATTATCTTGATTGTCACGCTCAGCTTAAAGCGTCAACACATGAACAAATAAGTTAACACTTGAAAATTATGGAGAAATCAGTTAGGGTCTCTTCGACTTCTTATTTCAGCTTCGGTGTAGTATCTGTACATTTTTTAGCCAGCAATGGTGTTTTATGAAATCTGACCTTAATATTTAGGGCAAAGATATTGTATGTATGAGTCCATACAGCTGCAATATCCTCATAGGTATAATTAATCGCCTTAGGAAGATCACCTCATTACATTTGTAGGATAATGGGATCGGGATCCAATACCTTTTCGGTCTTTTCTTGGTCTAAAGATAAGAATAGCTGGTCCAAATATTTTGTTTAGATACTTCTCGATCTACGATTACATCTTCATCGCTCATTTCATGAGCTATAATTAATGTCAGAAAGTTTGCATATCTCTAAGATTTTTATTATCATCGAATGCCATTCTTTGTAGAGCATATATAAGCATTTGGAGAGAAAAATGAGCAATCAGCACCCTTCACGATCGCCGTGGGGTGTAAGTTCGTGATTTTGATCACGGCTCACATAAAATAAATTATGAAAGTTTTTGGTTAACTTACATATTCTCGGACAGAAGAATTAGGTCGGTAAGCGTGCAGCACCCTTCACGATTTACGTGGGGTGTAAGAACGTGATTTGATCACGGCTCACATAAAATAAATTATGAAGGTTCAAAAAATACCTTTGTATTCTTGGACAGAAGACTTAGGTAGGTAAGCAAGCAGCACCCTTCACGAATTACGTGGGGTGTATGTACGTGATTATAACACGGCTTACATGATCTCTAGTTATGTAGGTAGGCATGTAGCACCCTTCCCGATTTACGTGGGGTGTATGTACGTGATTATAATACGGCTTACATGATCTTTAGTTAGGTAGGTAGGCAAGCAGCACCCTTCACGATTCACGTGGGGTTACATAATCTTTAGTTAAGCATAATAAAACCTTGTTCCCTTCTTCAAATAAACAAACGTAAGCAAACAACACCCCTTTACAATTTACGTGGGGTAAATGTATTACATAGGGTGAAAGTATGGACGTGATTTGTTGATCACGGTATGTTCGTAATTAGGTCTTGGTTTCTAAGTTCTTAGAAGAATTTTACTTTATATTCTCAAGATTCCCTATTCGAGGGTAGGGACGGCCAGTACATTAGCAAACACTTCTAGAAATTTGCGTATGAAAGATTCTATATTTGAGGGTAGGCACGGCCGATACGTTAGCAAACGTTTCTAGACGATTGCGTATGAATTATTATATTTAGGCATCAAAGTTTACCTGGTTCATCTTCGTATTCATCATACTCATGAATCATTGATACTGCAATGCTTGTTTTCCTTTTCGTTTATGTAACGATTTATATTCGACACTTGATTGTGATCACTTTCCATTTCAAATTTTTTCAAAACTCAATGCACTGTAACTTTTCCGCACAGAAAATAGAACACTAATGTTTAATATAAGAACGTTGTTTATTTTTTGTTGGACGGAGCGATGCGACTTCAACAACACAAAATCACATAATGACAAGTTCTAGACGTCACCCAGAGATGTGAGAGAGAGCGAGGACGGAGTATTTTTCTTTTCAAAGTGTTTTATATAAACTTTAAAAGTGTGACTGAGACATCACGATGTCATCTACTACGAGTAATAAATAATATTGCGTCTGGTTGACTGTCTGAAGTATAATTAGTTTCGTGCGTCTGAGGATATTAGATAAATAAAAGTCACACCGTGGGATCACGTAAACCCAATAACCTAAATAAATCGATTGTTTTATACGAAGATCACGCTGGAGACTGGAGTTTTTCATAAACGAGGAAGGCCGTCGCATCGGAGCTCACAGGCCGTGCGGAGGGATAGTCATAGGTAGATCATATCTCACTTTAATCACAGCGCGCAAGGGCGCGAGGGGCGCACGCAGCAAGCGACGCGAGTGATCGCCGCCATTACACCCGCCGCGCCGCGCCGCGCCCGGAGGAAAGACCAGCCTGTCGCTGCTGGAGACGGAGCTCGTTTGTCTATCACAGGACGTGAATTAACTAGGTATTCTGACCTAATAAATAAATAGGCACCTCCTGGTACTTCAGGTCCTTAGGCAGGATAAGTGAATCACTGTCGATTTTGATTTTTAGGTGAGTATCTACCTAAAAAAGAAAAATCGACAGTGTCTTTGTTTTTTAAATATAGTTTGAATCGCTGCCTTTGAGAGCATGTTCGATAGGAAACACTGGTGGCTGCGGTATGAACCTCATAAATAAAGACAAGGAAGTGCCTATTTATGTGTATGTAGCCGGGCAATTACAGCAGGGTAGCATTAGCGACCATGTTAGTGTTGCCTTGTCGACCGGACGGCAGCGAGGGAGACCACGGGAGGGTCGTTCGTTACCCTTGCCGGTGACTATTACGCAAAATCACACTTTAAAATCAAAACCGTAAAGTGTTTAATCGAAGCCCTGACGCCCGGGCTCTCAGCACCCAAACACGGCTAAATAAACTCTGTTTTATGCAAAATGATGCATTTTAGTTTGCGTCGTCGGTAGACGGCGGATCGAAAGGTTAAACATTGGTTAAAATTTTGCGATATTAGCAATTAGGAACTGGAGGAACTTTTATATATAAAGGTCAGTCTGTAGAGAAAGACGAAAAACTAAAAAATATTAATGTATTTCAGAAAATGGTATTTATTAAGAAAACATTTCTAAAAGATCAGTTTTATTGGTTGCTTTATTTATGCGATGCTTTATTATCACATCATAAAGAGCATCGAACATTGTTGGAATACAAACTAGTCAAATATTATATACTAGCTGACCCGTGCCCACTTCGTTGGGCGGTAAACATTTTTAGTAGTTTATAAAACTCGCAAATAACGTGGTTTAAATGATGCGTGTTTAAACAAATTCAATAGGTAAAAGAATTTTCAAAATTGGCTCCGTAGATTCAGAGATTACCCCCTACAACCACACAAACCTTACTTATTTTTATTAGTGTAGTATAGTATAGATTTAAATATACCTAGATTTTATTGACTGGACGTCACACAGCTCCACATTTATCTAGGTATATTATGCGCTTCAAAAGCTTTTGATAGTACCTACTGGAGAATAGGGCACTACACATCTATTGTCCAGTTCTAAAACTGGAAGGAAGAATCACCAGTCGTCCTAAATCTTCACAATTTCTATCTTGATTCATGGCGTCTCGCAGATCTAATTTTTAAACAAACCTCGAAACCTTTGCAGGTGAGCAATGCACCCTTCTCTTATTGGTAAAATGTATCTAGGCGTAGGATTGCATTGCAGAAACTTTTTAGTGTCCAGTCTCGTCAGTTTTCGGATTTACATGTCGAAGATCAAAGTTGTATCCGTCTTCGCCACGACAGTAGGTATATAAGCGAGTAGAGACTGAAGAGCATCAAATGCCTGGTGCGTTTCGCCAATGCATTGTAAGCGGTCATCCCGGGTACGCAGCACAATGTCCGGCCTGTCACAGTGCTGATCTACCAGGACGACGGCAACATCATTGGTAGCGAGAGCTTTGTACCAACCGGATGCTGTCCAGTAGGTCGTTTTTCGCCACTACTAACAACTTTGTTATCATTTTGTTGGCTTTTGGGGTATGGACTCGTATTTTATGTCTTTCCTCGTAGTATGAACTCAAATCATGCTAAGTATCATTCGAATCCATTCAGTAGTTTTTGCGCTATTTTAGGCCGAGAAATGTCACTTCTATCCCCACTCCTAAGGGAACCTTAACGAATTTCAGGATAAAAAGTATTACATGACCTTCCTCGTAGTATGAACTTAAATCATGCCTATATGATGAGCTATATTCTACCTCACTCGATGTTTATTTAATAGGTAGGTAGGTTGGGAAATAAAATCCAACCAGTTCTTTTTTTGAACAAATTTTATTAAAGCAGTAGGTATGTTATTGGTCTATATCTACAACTATTTATTGGTGTGCCACCAGAAGCTTCTTTGTTTTAAAATTGGTCATTCGCTTCATTCTCTATGATGTCTGACTGCTCGTGAGGAAAAGAAATATTCGTGCACTCGGATCAGAGGAGAGGGAGGAGAGAGTAAGAAGTCGAATGAATAAAAATAATGTTAGATACATGGTATAAGAAAACTAGGTATGCTCTTCCGAGACACGATGGTCACGTGGGTGTCGCCAGGCTACGTCATCGACGCCATCGGCGCATGAGAAGACGACTCTGTTTTCTGGTGATACCAGTAGCGTACAATCGTAACTCCCCGAGCTCCTGTATGAATCTGATTAAAACTATGTGGTTTTGTATTTACCTATTATTTAACACATTGACTTGTATTTAACTAACGCTGTTTTGACTGATTTAACAAACATAATTGACGATTGTATTTTTTTTTATAGATTTTTCAATTGATCCTTATCACATTTGTTTCCCAACTTCTACATTTCGTTGAAATACAGTGGCAACTGGTCAGTGACGTCACCTGGCGACACTCCCGGAAGAGCAGACCTGTTCTCTTGGATCATGGATAGATAAACGTAAAACCAAATGGCAGCTGACGGGGTGCGGTACTGGGAGGGGAGTCTTTCGTTGCACCGAGCCGGGTGGAGTCTGTTTCTTGTAGTACGGACGAATTTTTTGACTCCTCAGTTACTTTCATAAAACAGGACTACAAAAAAAATTTTTTTTTGGTGCAGCTCTGATTGTATGGTCGATAAAGTAGGTAATGTACAATATATTGCCATAAGTCATTTTAACTCATTAGCTCTAGTTTACCTACTACTCTCATTTAATTTTTTTCCGGTCTTTTTCGTAAGTAAATAGTCATTATTACAATAACATCGATAGAAAGTTTATGTTACTATTTCATTATGGCTTGTACGTCCAGATGTTTTGTTGACAATCCTGATACATTTTGTTATGTTTGTGGTGACTACATACTGAAAGATCAGCGTAATTCGATTACAGACACTGTAAATCGTTTGTTCTGCTTACTTCGGTATTGAAATTCGACACCAAGATAAAGTGTGGGTGCCTCATAGTGTATGTAAACTATGCGTTGAACATTTGGGAGAAGGGTACAGGTCTTTGAAGTTTGGAGTGCCTATGATAATATGGCGTGAACAAATAAATCATTATGACGACTGTTACTTTTGTATGACTAATATAGTGGGGCGAGCCAAATCACATCATTGGACACAAAAAATTGGCCATTGAGAGATGCTCTTGTTGTTGAAGAAAGAAATGTTATAAATGAAGCCTTAGTTTCAAGAGAAAAAATCATTGAATAAATAAATTTTGCCGCCATTGCATATAAAATTAGGGCTGATGAAGCAATTTGTTAAGGCTCTCGCTCGACAGAAATGGTCAATGTTTTCAGTTTATTTCACAGAAATTTCCTGGTTTAAGTACTGAAAAACTAAACGCAGGTATCTTTGATGGACCTCAAATACGACAATTAATGAAAGACACTACTAACTTTGAGACTTCTATGAATGACCTGGAAAGGTTTGCGTGGAAATCTTATGTAGCAGTTGCACAAAATTTCCTTGGAAATCATAAGGCTGACAAATATGTAGAATTAGTAGAAGAAATGCTGCTTTGTTTCATAAATTTAGGCTGTAATATGAGTATAAAATTACACTATCTCAATAGTCATCTAGATCATTTTCAGCACAATTTAGGAGATTTAGGCGAATAACAAGACGTTTCCACCAAGACATACAAACGATGGAGAAGAGATACCAACGAAGGTGGAACACTCACATGATGGCCAACTATTTCTGGGGAATCATGCGAGATTGCACACGTCAGTTTCATTCTAGAAAATCACTTAAAGACAAGTTCTTGATGTTTAATGCCAATAATTTTTTTTTTAAAACAATTTTTTTTTATCTCGGAAACTAAAGATGATAGGAAATAATCGGTAACATTTTTGATATAACCACGTAAGACATACTTAAAATCAGGTCTAAAATCCCCGGCACCAAAATCGTTGTAGGCCTGTGAATCATCAGATCACCCGATCGTCGTCCACTGCTGGACATAGGCCTCCCCTAAGAATCTCCACAATAATGACCGATTTTGCGCCGCCCGCATCCAATGATTTCCCGCAGCCTGCATTAGGTAGTCGGTCAATCGCGTGGGGGGCCTACCCACACTGCGCCAGCTTTTGAAGGCCCTTAAGATCGGTTGTCCACCCGCCTTCAGAAGTAACTCCATCCTCGACCGGAGCCTTCTTGATCTGTTTAAGAGCCATACTAATTTCGTACAGGCTGACGTCCGGGATATCATCGTTGTTATGCCGGATAAGTCTAGTTCTTGGGTCTTTTGCTCGACTAGGGAAGGCTTTTAGCACCTATGTGTAGCTGTCCATAGAACCCCTCTGCCACCTCCCTCAAAATCTCGGGTTTCGACGAGATGATCCTGCCTGAACATTTTTGTTTGTAATCATTTACTCTGTCGATTGACATGCGTTTCGCCACTGGCCGCCGAAACAGGTTTTTTTCCAAAATGGCGGTATTTTCAAACATTTTCAAACAGTTATGCCAGGCTCCATACAAAAATGTTCGAACCTCTTTGAACCATTATATTTTCTATGCAAGTTGGAACAATCGAACGTAATCGGAGGGCGTTCTGGGGGTGCAGTCTCGACAGAGACAGACTGCTCGCCCGGGAATGCAGTCTCGACCGACATACATAGTTAGCGATCGCAAGGTGACCGAAATCGGTCGCAAAGTCTTACCGGTCACATTTTAAGGATTTTTGAATGTCTCCACAAGAATCAAATTTCAAACGAATCGAAAACTATCTATTTCCCAAAATACAATAAATGTACACTAAGAAAATGTCAAAATTCTAAAATTAAAATAGATCTACCATCGGAACTATCGATTTTTATCGCAACTGTACGGAAAGCAACTTCACGATTTAGCGAATGTGATTTTGAGCAAATTAGACAGCCCGATAAGTATGTAGCGATCGGTCGGTAATCATTATCATTTTACTTAAATTGCGGGTAGTAAAAATAATAATGCGTTCGAACTTCATATAATATACGCTCTATGATTGCGGTTTCTCGATAAGTTTGCGACGTCTCAAGTTACATTTTGCACTTTTTCTTGGTAGAAGATTTGCATTTAGCAAAAACATCGGTATATTATCAAATTTATCGAGCAAATATTTTCGTGGCGAGCGGTCTCGACATAGCGATCGCAAATACCTACCCGAAATATTCAAGACAGTAAATTTTACTCAAATGAAACAATATTTTTTATAAAAAAATACGTATATGCCGAAACCACTAAACCTTAAAAAAAAAACACTCCGTATTTTTATGACAGCGATCGGTAGTCCATCATAACAATAAAATCTGTCTAATACACATTGCATAAATTAAAGAAGAACCATGATATCTGTTACAAACCGGGGTACCTACAAATGTTTTTATTTTACTTTGATGTAGGTACCAAATCAATACCGCAGTATAAATGTTCCTATTTCTGCATGTTGGCTCAGATTTAGACTACACTGAAAAATTACATATTTTTCAATAAAACAATAACATTAAAAAAACCTTAAATTTTCTATAAAGATAGTATTTTCTCCAAACGTTTTGTATTTTTTCCCATGGAATTAGTGAGTTTTTATATTATTTTTAGATTTTCAAAATCTCAGTTTGCACCAACTCCGGTCACAACTTGCTTGCTCGTCGAACTTGCACCACGAGTAAGATTTAGTTCAAAACTAATTCCAGAGATGGAGTTTTTCATATGAATGGTACATAATGGTGTGGGTTCTTTTTATGGTACGGTATGCAAAATGCATGGATTTTATGAAGACAAATAAATATGTATAAGGTGTTTTGTACGGCGGTTCGTATTTGGCTTACAATGCGTTTAAAGGGTTTAACTATGTTTAACTTCATTTCAAACTGTTACTTAGTTATTCGGAGAGTTTTACATAACAGAGATCTCGTTTCGCAGGTGAAGAAGATATCATACAGTTATTTTCCATCATAATTTTAGTTATCTTTCCGCAGCCCTCCCTTGATAAAAGTAAAAAAAATGTCTAAACAATATATGTACCTGTTTCAAAGTATACATAACATGTAACTTCTTCATATAATTATAAATTAATATAAATTATAAATATAATTAATTATACAAATAAATTCTTATTATAACTGTGTAATTAGGTATATAAAAAATAACCAAAGATTTTTATTTTATTTGATATTTTGATCGGTAAGCGGTACCTATTGAGTTTGATAATTTTTCGACCTCTTGAAAATATTTGTTAACTTATTTTACAACTGGACATTAGACACGTCAATAAGTTATTTATACGGCTACAAGGAATTATTTTGTCTTTTCAATATGGATTGAATGGCGTTATGAAATTGCTACAAAATCAGGCTAAGAAGATCCGTACATATATTAATTCCATAATAATCCCCTTAAATTCAGTTAAAAATACCCGAATGCTCCAACCCCGCTTTATGCGAGGAGCAGCCATGCGCGAGTTATCCTCTTCCTACACTCATACCTACACACATTACATATTACAAACATAGGTATAATTATACCTATTACATATATCATATAATACATCACTAAGTAATTATTTATGTTTCGGTCATTCCGATGCTATTTCAAACTACAAGATTTACGAAGCTGATGGGGGTTTCTTTTAGGACGTAGGCAAATGTTGAACGGATTTTTTTAAATCTCGGTTCATAAAAATGACTATGCCCCACGTTGGGCGCCAGACGTTTAAATTTTTTTTAATTCAAATCGGCAGAACAACGTTAATCGAAACTTGAGCAAATCTACTGTTTGGAGATTCATGATGCCGTTATTATTATGACGTGTGCCGATATGATGTGTAGCGTATTCAGACAGCCCCAAGTTGGGCGCCAACTAGATCCAGCTGCAGTGTCACGAAACTGTGCACCATAGCTACCGACGACGACAGACGGACGCTGTATTATTCAGACGCGGAGAATCCAGGTCATCTCCTTTTATTGCCTGTTTCAGTGTTATTGAGAGCAACAAGAATGTGTTTGTAATGCTCAGATAAGATATAGTCACAACTGCGTAAATATTCAGTATCTATTGTGTATGTATTTTGTCTTGTATGAATTAATGAATCTGAATCAAAATCTTTGTAAATCAGTCACAAATATTAAGTGCACTAATTGGATAGACAAATAAGAAATGATTGAGGAATAGGATCCCTCACTGGTTACAATGCATAAACATCTGTAAGTAAACTGTGGCACGCGTCGCTAATGCTTCCTCCATTACGAGCACTCACCGATCCTCCCGCATAGCTTTATTTGTCAACAAACGCCATTTCTCTTTCATAACAGGACACTGTATTTCACATCAAATTATTCGAAATGCCCGAAATTTTAGCGCCCACTAAGTAAGTATATTTCCCTTGTTTTCACGTAACAAATAGATGGGTGGGACACAATCACGCAAATAACAACGGTCAGTACAGTGAACCGGGAAGTGAGTGTTGGCCGCGCGAGACACGCGTGCGTTCCCGAGAAGCTCGGCGACGCACTGAGTGGGTTCGCCTCGCTCGCCTCGAGCCTGGCCTGGCTGGGGGCTGCCAGCGAGGGTGCGAAATCCTTTTCCACAGATTACGCAATACCATACCGATATCCGAAATCCGCCAACCGACGCCCGACTTCTTGGAAATACACAGCTTCATATAAGTTTGAAACATGCATCTATGTGAACTAACTTAGCTAGGTAGTTTAAGGGAAGCACTTGTTTCGTGGCCATCGCTGAAACTTTACCTACCTAGGTATGTAGCTGTACGTAATGTAATGCTGGACGACATGAATAATTCACGTTGCGTGCGTAGGTATCTGTAAAGTCAATACAGCTAGTCGCGAATGAGCTCAGGAAACCCGCACTTGCCTCTACCCGGAGATAAAATAGGTAATTGTGATTGATTTAATGGGGTCACATCGGACATGCATGTACGACATGACGCATGGGGCTTACTTTACTCTAGTCTGGGTCTGTAGTGTTTTGTTATCTGTGAAAATGGGTAATGCAATGCAAAGTCCATCATAGATTTAAAAATACGCCAGTAAAGATCCCGTAGTAATCCAAAGAAACCATCATGATTCTTCTTGCTCAAGTCGTAGAATCCTACCTAGGATTTTGATGTCAAACAAACCTAAAGGAAAGACCAAAAGAACAGCTTCTACCAGAGATTAGCCGTTTTTGTATGGTACAAAATGGTTTGCATTGAAGTGCCTTTGACAGCAGCAGCGACCTGGTACTTAATGCAAATCTATGGAAGAGTTAGAAATCATACATACGTTTGATCCCAAATATGAAACAGGGCAGCATGGTACCTAGCAGACAGATTATGTAACACCTAAGAAATTCCGCGAACTTCCGCAGGTCAACGACTAGCGTGGCTTCAAGGCTGCCGACCACGGGCAATGAACTTTGCTCAGGGTTGCCTGGAAGAAATCGCTCTCAGCGATAAGGCCGCCTTTTGTACTGTTCATTTTTGTTTAGATATAAGATCTTTAATTAATGTATTTATTTTCTAGTACAATAAAGTGTTCATTCATTCATTCATGGTCCGTCTCACACTCGAAAAGGCAGGCACATAGGTACACTACTTACACTACCTCTAATTAAACCTATTGATGAGGGACTTAGCTGGCTGCCTCAGGGTCCTTCAATCAGAATCAGAATCAATAACTTTATTTCTTTAGGCTTACAAAATAAGCACTTAGACAAGTCAAATTTTATACTATAAACATAGTTATTATTATCAAATAAGAAATAAGGTGTTATTGATATTCTCTTCACTTCAATTTTTTGTCCACTAGTGGAAGAAGTGAAAAAGAAACCACTAGCACATTTATAATATCACTTATGTTTCTAATACATGGTTATTTCGCCTATTTAAATCTAAATTTAATGCGATTTAGATACATGTCAATATTAATATAAAGCTAAACAGAACATTGAATTTCTTACATACTAAGTACTGACAGTGCGGAACGGAGCGACATCTGGCCAAGCATTAACATCATTGATGTAATCATCTATGGAGTAAAAGGCCTTCCTGATAAGATTTTGTTTAATGTACTGTTTAAATTTACGAATAGGGAGTTCAGTTGCTTCAGATGGAAGCTTATTATAGAAGCGCACGCAATTGCCCATAAATGATTTCCCTACTTTTCGTAATCTATGTATATGCTGGGATGTGTAATTTGTTCTTGTTTCTTGTATTTCTATTGTGAACATCACACTTTTTCAAAAATCTATCTCTATTTTTGTGCGTATACATTATATTTTCATAGATGTATTGCTATATTACTGTCAAAATATTTATTTCTTTAAATAATTCCCTCAAAGAGTCGCGTGGCTTTAATTTATAAATTGCGCGTACAGCCCTTTTTTGAAGAACAAAGATAGTCTGGATGTCAGCTGCCTTTCCCCAAAGCAAAATACCATAGGACATAATACTATGAAAGTAACTGAAATAAACTAACCTAGCTGTATCTTCATCGGTAATATATCTAATTGTACGAACTGCATAGGCTGCTGAACTAAGTCTGCCTGCGAGAGCATCAATTTGCGGTTTCCATTGAAGAGTGGAATCAATATGTAACCCTAAGAAAACAGTAGAGTCTACAAAGTGAACAATCTCATCCTTTAGCATTATATTAGTTGGAAATTCTTTTACATTTGGTAACATGAATTTAATGCACTTTGTTTTTTTAGCATTTAGTAAGGGGGAGGTTATTGGCGGTGAACCAATCTAGTACGTGTGAAAGCGAATCATTTACATCGTCATAATTACATTTATTTCTGTCAACTTTAAAAATCAGTGAAGTATCATCAGCAAATAAGACTATATCACATAGATCTTTTGCTAAAAAGGGGAGATCATTTACATATACTAAAAATAAAAAAGGACCTAATATTGATCCTTGCGGGACGCCTAATTCAATTTTTGAGCCCCTAGATCTTTCTTTGCCAATAGCTACTTTTTGAACTCTATCAGATAAATATGATTGCATAAGGTCCAGTGCCTTGTTTTGAATTCCATAGTGACTCAATTTTCTAATTAATGTACCATGATCTACACAATCAAAAGCCTTAGAAAGGTCACAGAATATACCAATAGCGTTTTTCGCTTTATCCCAGGCATCCAATATATGCAATTATCCAAATACGAGTACCTACAACATTTTAAAACTGATTTACTAGTGATGGAAAATGCGGCACATGTTAAAATATCTTTTCCTTTAGAGTAGATTTTGAATATATATGTAGGTACAATACTTACCGGTATTCTGGGTCAGCCTAGGCATTGTAATCAATGAACTAATTTGATTGAACCAATGCGCATTACTAATAAGCTGTTCACTGAACCCCTTTAAAGATCTCACTCATTCATTCATCATAGTTGAGTGATTTATTGTATATAGTTCTATTGTTGAATTTTGTATTATAGGTACAGTACAGTACAGTGAGTGAGCATGAACAACGTTCACTCGTGTTCGTAGCATTTAATTCAATTTTGAAACTCGGTATGTCATTATTCTACAATAACTTGAAAATAGTGAAGATTATTAGGATTACCTATTAGAATGTAAATCAACTTGCAGCAGCGGAAGGTATTGCGCAAAGGTTGACTGATTCATCATCATCATCAGCATGTATACGTCCGAATAGCGGTCCTGAGCCGCCTCCATCCAACTACTGTAACACCTTACTTCGGTAGGTACATAACCGACATGGTAGTGTAGTAGTTACTAGAGTCCTTAAAATAATTTTCAATTGTAAATTTTTGTGCGACATTTTTGTCTTTTTTTTGCGTAATACCTATTTATTAGTGATAATATTTTACCAATTATAAGGTAAACTTTATTAAAATGCCTAATCCAACCAAGAATTTTAATATGGAAAATTACTTTGAGCAAAAATTCTTGATATTAACTTGTTTTATTAATACGTTTTATTAGTACTTTACAAATTTTTACCCTAAAACTAGGATTTAAAAAGGTAAAATGCAATATCTGACAGTCAGTAAGTATGATTATGGCAACAGCATTATTCATAAAGCATTTAAAAACAAGTAGGTCATGTTGTTTCGTCAGTAGGAGGTTTCGAATATTTGAGTGTGACTCAAATATTCGAAACCTGCGGTTGTTGCGGATGGAATATTTTTTTTTCAATCTTGATATAATTTATGAACTTATGAGGTAAGAAACAGATTACTATTAATCCATATTTGTTAGCATCAGTATTCATAGTACAATTTTACGTATTCCTTAGTGCCTCACTGTAGAAAATAAACAAGTTATACCCTAAAAAGTATTTTAAGATTTTACTCTTGTGTTGCATTTGTGTAACGTTTGTGATACATACTTCTTGTATCACGATAACAAGTTTTTGGGTGATGAATCACAAAGGTTCTATAAAGCCTCATTCATAATGGTCATAAAACTAAATTGATGATAATAATGTATTTGTTCGTAACAAATTTAAAATACCAAATAGAAATAAAATTAAGAAAAGGTTGTGTTGATGTAACAAGACATTGGGGATTTACAAGCACAATTAACCACAAATTCTTAGTAAAAAACAGTCTTAAAAATGATTAGGTATTTTAAGAGGCAGCCATCCGACACCATTTTGTGACAAGGATAGGCATATGATTTAGCGTTTATAGTAGCGGGACAGAGCAAAGCGTCTTAAGCACAAAAATAATGTCTTGGCTTAACTATTAATAAGGAATTGAGGACATTTATATGCAAAAATAAGCCGAAGATTCCCTCGGTATGCTTTTACAGAATACTGTGATGTGACGATAAAAAAATCTTGTGATTGATAGTTTAGGAGAAATATGGTAGTAACTAAGGAAATAGATAGTACTTTGCTGAATTATTTCTGATATTTAAAACAGTATATCTCATAAATTATTGTTTGATTTTTCGAGCTTTTTCAATAATGATTACGGAGAAAACAGCTTTGGGCCTTAACTGAACATGATATCATGTTATCACAGTGACATTCACGAGAGTGATAGAGACAAATAATAGGCAGAAGACTTTTGTTAATTACGCGAATGGACTACTACGCCTACACAGTATGGCACTTCAGTGTTTCCGAACCCCATAACTTTGTCATTTTGTTTAGCCGAATAACGTAAACTTGTAGGGATATATCGCGCAAACCTTTAAGTGGCATTTTATGCACATCAGAGTTCTGAGTTTGATGTTATTGATTTAATTGAAATATTGCAATTTCATTTGGATGGATGGATGTTTTATTAGATTACAAATAGTTACCTACCTACTTATTCACCATTCTTCACACACAAGGCTAGATAGGTATAGTCTTTAAACACGAAAAAGACGTGAAAGTGTGAGAAGCTAGTTTGATAGGTTTAACAAGTTATCATAACACCTACTAATAATAGTGATCATTAAATTCAGTAGTACCGCAGACCGCAGTAGGCAGCAGCAGCAGCAGGTAAGTTCCTACAAGACACACTTTACTGACTTACATACTTACCTCTTGCAGGTCTTACTTCTTCTATCATATTAATATTTTAGCAGATGTTTACAAAGTCCCACAACAGGGCGGTGTCGAAGTTATCAAGGAACCGAAAAGAACACTACATTTCACTAGGCTAATCTAGTCCTCCGAGATTACTCAGATTACGCGCGGTGCCCAAAAAATCGTCTTCTTCGAATAAATAAGTAGATATCTTCTGATCCGTATTTTGATATCCAACTCATGGTAGAAATTTATTTTAACTACAGCACAACACAAGATTTTATACGAAATTATTGAGTCTGTTGATAAAATGTAAATAATAACACGACGCGATCAGCTGTGCCGCGCGACATCAGCGGACTTCAACTTCTTCTTTTATGGCGGCCGCTTGCTTTACGCTACGATTCTGCCAGAGTCGTGTTGACACGACTCTGGAAGGAACAGGGGGCCTACTCGGAATAGGAAAACCGAAGTTTCTTTTTCGTGTTCGTGCAAAACCAACTCTTATGTCCATTGCATAAGATTAGCGTTTGCACGAAAAAGAATCAGAAACTTCGATTTCGTTTTTAAGAGTACGGGTCCTGAATATGATCGATAACGATACAGAAACTAGCCCCCTTATTCATAATAGTCTGCTAACTTAGAGCATTGCTAATTCTCACTCTGCCTCCTTCTATTGACATAAATAAGAGTGAGAAATAACACTACTTAGCAGCTGTTTTAAGTAAGCAGATCATTATGATTTTGCTAAACAAGAGGACAAAACAAGCGAAATAATAACACAACACAACACATAAAGCACAATGAATACTGCATAAATATTATTCATAAATGATGTAAACATTTTTATCTATTTATATATAATATATTTTTATAACTTAATATTAATAATTTTAAAAAAATTACAGATTAAAGAATGTAGTATGAGGGAAAAGGATAGAGATACCAAATATAATTTTGAAGGAGGTGGGAAGAGGAATTTCAGGGGGGAGAGCATTATGATGCTGATGACCTACTGTAATTTTGGTCAGTTGAAGAAAATGTGTTCCACATTTTATTCTTCAAACCCGTGAATGATCCCGGTTCCTCAGTTTCGCTAGAAACACTGCAGGGCTATTCTAACTCGATCGAAAAGTTTCCGCGACTCGGAATATGATACAAATCCGCGCGAAATTCAAATAATTTTGCGGTTTTTAATATGTTCTACGTTCTACAAGAAATATCAATAGCAGAAAAGTAGCTTACCGTAAGTTGTAATACATCTTTGAACCTATGTTTTAACTAATTTCGATTCGACTTAATTTTTGGAGAAATTATGAGACTTATTACTAAAATCAACATTATTTCCAAAAGCCCCATTAATCGTACTTCAATGGAACATGGATTCATAGAAAATGGTCAGCGATTTATAAAAAACGACTTTTTAGGTAGTTTTATTCCTTGTAGAACGCAGAAAATATATAGCTATAGCTATAGCTAAAATATTTGAGTTCCGCTCGGATTTGTGTCAGATTTCGAGTCACGGAAACTTTTAAATCTAGTTAGAATAGCCGTGCTGGTGTGCATGCAAATAGTTGATGTTATTACTTTACTTGCCTTGCGATACTCAAAGAACCAAGGGGAAGAAAGAATATCTGGTTGGATTTGAGCATAGTATTTGCCTTTAATGAGTCTTGTCTTGAGGTATGCCATGAATCCTGCCAGGATTTTTCGAGGAGAGGTTTAGAAAGTAAGCATTGGGCGTGGCAATATGTATGAAAAAGCTTAAGAGAACCTAACTGGACTGCGACCTAGTGTCTGCTGCCTCAGTGCCCGGAATACCGGAGTGACCATCCATGCAAGAACTACGTTGATGCCTAGTTTCATCGGACTTCGGGCGGGATCTGTCATGGATCTGTCTGTCATTGATCTGTCACTATGACCTTTTTTTCTGCGAGTCTACATTCTAGCAGGGATTCTATGTAGTATGTATTTTCGAGACTTCTAGTAGGTAACTAGAAGTCTCGAAAATATAATTTAATTGTAATAAATTATAATGTAATCAATCCTCACCATTACTATCTATTTTTTCTAAGCCTATGGTCACAACGGAAGGAACCAAATAATGAGAAGAAATGATATTTTTTTAAAGCTGGCGCTCTTTCTTCACAATTATAGGCCTCCAGCCAGCTTCCAGCATTCATAATTAAAGGGGATCTCGTCAGCTTTTAAAAAATGTCCTTATCCAGGATAGAAAGCGCAGATACATTTATTCAATTCAAGTGGCATTCAAGAAGTGCACGTGGGCAATAAAGTTATCTGTTTTTGCTGTAATGTCATCATCATCATCATCATCAGCCCGTACACGTCCACTGCTGAACATAGGCCCCCAAACGACGCCACGAATAGCGGTCCTGAGCCGCCTCCATCCAACGACTCCCTGCGACCGCTACGATGTCGTCGGTCCATCGAGTGGGAGGTCTTCCCACATTCCGTTTCGCATTGCATCGCGGTCGCCACTCGAGAACCTTTACTCCCCAGCGGTTATCGGTTCTACGAGCTATATGGCCTGCCCATCGCCATTTCAGCCTGCTGATTCTGAGAGCTATGTCGGTAACTTTGGTTCTTCTACGAATTTCCGTATTCCGGACCCTATCGCGTAGAGAAACTCCGAGCATAGCTCTCTCCATAGCTCGCTGGGTGACTTTGAGCTTATGCACAAGGCCTATAGTGAGCGACCACGTCTCGGATCCGTAAGTCATCACTGGTAGCACACATTGGTTAAAGACTTTCGTCTTGAGGCTCTGCGGTATCTGTGACGAGAAGATATTGCGAAGTTTCCCGAACGCTGCCCATCCGAGTTGGATTCGTCGGCTGACCTCTTTATCGAAGTTGGATTTACCTAGTTGGACCATTTGGCCTAGGTAGACATAATGATCAACAACTTCGATAACATCGTTCCCCACATTGACATGATATTTGTCTTACCCATGTTCATTTTAAGACCCACTTGGCGGGAAACGGTATTGAGGTCTCTGAGCATCCTGCTAAGGTCTTCCAGTGATTCTGCCATAATGACTATATCGTCGGCAAACCGAAGGTGAGTGATGTAATCGTCATTGATATTGATGCCATATCCGTCCCAGTCCACAAGCTTAAAAATATCCTCCAATGCAGAGGTGAACAGTTTCGGAGAAATGTCGTCTCCCTGTCTCACCCCTTTTTGCAGTGGGATCGGATTTGTGGTTTGATCCTGGAGACGAATTGACATAGTGGCCTTGCTGTACAAACACTTCAACACTTGGATATACCTATATATAGTCGATTTGGCACCGCTGGAGAGACTGCAGGACTGCCCAGGTTTCAACTGAATCAAAGGCTTTCTCGTAGTCCACAAACGCTAGACATAACGGCCGGTTATACTCTTCTGTTTTCTGTATAATCTGCCGGAGCGTATGTATATGGTCTACGGTACTAAAGCCTTTTCGGAACCCGGCTTGTTCGGGCGGCTGGAAGTCGTCAAACCTTCGCGCAATCAAACCGCGAGACGGTTGGTGATTACTCTCGAAAACAGCTTATAGACGTGGCTCAGCAGTGAGATGGGCCTATAGTTCTTTAGAAGGGCTTTGTCACCCTTCTTATGGAACAGTACCACCACACTTCTGTTCCACGCCTCTGGCGTTTGTCCCTCGAGAATGACGGAGTTGAATAGCCTCTGAAGGACTTTAAGTACTGGTGATCCACCCGCTTTCAGAAGCTCTGTCGTTATTCCGTCATCCCCGGGTGCCTTGTTGTTTTTAAGCTGTTTGAGAGCCGTCCTTATCTCGTAGAGGCTGACGTCCGGGATATCTTCGGTATAGTGTCGGGTTAAACGGGCTCTTGCATCGCCTGCCGTGCTATTTGCAGGGCATTGCGATGAGGTGTAGAGCTGCCCATAAAACTTTTCAAGCTCTCTCAAGATCTCAGGCTTGGAGGAAATGATGTTGCCGCTATCGGTCTTCAGCTTCGTAAACTGGCTCTGCCCAAGCGACAGATCTCTTGCGAACACTTTGGAGCCCTTGTTCCGCTCTATTGCGCTCATAATACAATTGGTATTGTATGAGCGCAAATCGTGTCGCATAGACTTCGAGATCTGTTTGTTGAGCGCACCGTATGTCGACATGTCTGCCGAAGACTGCAGCCTCATTTCACTCCTCTCTGCCATTAACTCCAGTGTGTGACCCGAGAGTCTCTGTGTTTTATTTCTGCGGGGGGTCCTAAAGAAGTCCGACCCGACCGCACGGACAGTTCAACCCGTTATTTAGCACGGACAGACCAGCCCGTTATTTAGTTCGTCCACTGTTACGCATTCCGCGAGGCATTCAAAGCGGTTCTGTAACTCCAACTGAAAGCTCTGGGGGGGGGGGGGTTGCCATAATCACCACGCTTGGCAGGCGGATTGGTGATCGCAGTAAGATGTTAGTAATACACAGTAGGAAGCTGCTGCCCTTCCTCTGGTAGGTTCCCTTAGTCGGCTCTTACGACATCCACGGGTTGAGTTGGAGGGGTCGATATTCTATGCCGCGGCCCCACGGCCGAATGCTGTAATGTGTTATCGTGTAATAAAAATTATCGGGAAATCCCCGATTCTTGTCATGCATGACTAATGGCTGGTTTACACGTATCAAGTTGTTAAGTAGTTAACTAAATTTAAACTTCATTTTAAGCGATTTAATACCCATTAAATCGCTTAAAATCATTTATGTGAACAATTTTTGCAACTGATTAATGATTTAGTTGAAAATTATAGTAATTATTGAGTACCTACTTATTAATAGCATAAATAAAATTTCATTTTCGTGCTTTAACGTTTGCTAATCTTTCCACAATTTTTTTTCAAATTTAATAGTTTGTAAAAAAATATTTTCTATGTACTTTAGCGACAGCGCTGCAAGTTTTTGCTGGCGGAGTGTGGAGCGCAAGTTTTTTACTCATTTAAGTGCTGAAAAATACCTTTCGCAGTTGCAGTTGGTAACACTCACTGTCAAAAAAATTCTTAATATTTCCACATTCGGGAACATGCATGAAATAATAAAACTTTTTATTAACTGCACTTTGGGGTTCTGGCAGAAATATAATACTCGGCCTCGGTGTCATATTTAAAAAACTGCGCCAAATGGACGCATTCTTCTTAATCAGTGGCATATACGGTTGTTATAACTCCTTTACTATGCTTCTAATAAATTCACTGTCATCTAGTCCTTGAAGTTTCCCTAAGAAACCAAACTTTGTGTTTACAGCGTTATAAATAATTTGGCAGTTTTTTATGTGCACTTTATCACAATCAAGCTGCATAATAAAATAAGTATCAATTATGAAAGATCGTCTCCCTTCTAACTCAATGTGCCCCGGTTCCCCGTTTTAACTTCATCAAAATGAAATTTTGTTTTTTTCTTCTTCTTACATCTTTTTTATTTTTTTATTATTTGGTCAGTTCGCATCTCTTGGTTGCCTCTGATTCAAAATTTTCGAACTCTTTTTCGTCACGCAACGTATCAAGTTGTGCATGTAATGTCATAAAGAGTAACAATGTTAGATAAATCAACAGAACTTGCTTGTAGCTGTGCACTAAAGATGCGCGACTGTGAATGATTTCATTCGAATTATGCGACTTGACAAGTCATTCGAACGATTCGAATGACTAGAGCAAATTAGTAACTAATTTGGTTAGTAATCGCGAGTCATTCGTTCGACTGCCTGAGTCGGTTTCGATTCAATCCCCGCAGGAGCGACAAATAATTCATTCATCACTCAAAACCATCGGTCGACTAACAAAGTCGAATCGGAGCCATGAATGATCCATTCGTAGACATTAGTAATTACTAATTAGTAGTTTCATTCGATTTTGAAGTAATTTCATAATTCATAATTTCATATAGAATATTACTAATATTCAAGTCGAATAAGGAAATTAGTAGTTATTCATCATTCGACTAGACAGATAATTCGCAGCAGCGCATCTTTACTGTGCACTAACGATTAAAAATTTTCTCGCACAGAGTTACAAAATCACAACATTATGGCGACGTAGTATATGGTTCTCGATTGCTGGCTCGAACCCAGCAAGTGGTACAGCGTGTACAGAACGCATGTTGCCGATTTTGTTTCACTATCCCGCCTCGGTCTCATATTACTCCTTACTTAAACAAAATGTCTATGCTCAACATGGAATCGCACAGAGAGCTACACCTTGGGGGGTTGATTTTCGATGTTATCAAGTTCAATAAACCTGAATATTTGTACTCTAAGTTAAAATTCGCAAATAAGACTCGCGGTCTAAGGTCAATTAGATCTGCACTCCAGTATCATAGCCATAAAACTGCAGCGTTCAGAGGTTGTTTTCGATATCTGGCAACGAAGTGTTGGAACAATATACCTCCACCTTTACGTAATCTCAACACTAAATTCACCTTCAAATCGCATCGTAAACTCTCACTGTTAAATAAACAAATCGAGGGTATTCCGAAACGCTTCGTTTGTCTCAGATAGGAAGTACTGAGGCTGCTAATTCTACTTCTTAAACACCTAACTCTTAATCTAGCTTAAGCATAGTACATCTAATAGTACACCAAATTGTACCGCCATAATACATCCACCTATATCTATTCTCTTGTGCTCAAACACTGCGTCAGTCAAGCACTCATCATGAATACAGAATTATATACAGAACAACATGCCATTATCACATCACACACTATTTGTTTTGTTAGTGCTTCGTTTTTCTGGTCGTCTCAAGAGGTAATACTGAAAATCAGTGCTTTGCTCTTGCAAGCTTTAAGCTGAGTTATTGCCTTTTTGACAAGCTGCAGCACACACATAATTTCACTAATCCGTTCCTAATTTTAGATTGTTTAGTACCTACATAATGTACATGTACCGACTTTTTGTCTCCGAGCTTTGTTCCACCCATAATTTATTAGTTTTTCTGTGTTATGATAATATGTATGATGTACCTAATTTAATGTGATCTTTTTTTTGTGTGTTGTAGTTGTAGTGTCAAATAAATATTTTATCTATCTATCTAACATTGTAATTTCTAGAGTTAATAAAACGAAACAGATAGGCCGCTATGTTGCTAGCTCACTCACTCGCTCGGCCACCGATCGATTCGAGCTTTCTAGTGACAAAGTCAGTGTCTGTTTTACGCGCGTTTCATATTATTTAAAAATTTATTGTTCAAATCAGAGACTCCCAATCTTTTTCCGTTCCGTTCCGCTCCGTTACAGGGTTATTTTTATAAGACCTTTGGTGACCCGGTTCCTAGCATCATCAGCAACAAAGTTTGTTCTACGACTTTTGATAATTAGCTACTTTTTATTTCCATACAAAAATAAATATTAATAGAAATATCCGCTTGAATGTTTTTAACTCTATGTGCATAGCGCGGCGGCCTTTCGGCATTGCACGCGGCGCGCGGCTCCTTTGAGCTTGCCGCTCAAAAGCCGCCTGCCTGCCCGCTCGCTCAGTCGTCGAGGCGGATGCGCGTGCGGTACATGTCCTTGTCCGCCAAGATCTTTTATCGCCGCATTATCAATATTTCGTACGGATTGTACCTACAAAGTAATTTTATTACCATGGCGTATCGGTACTCTAATATCGAGTATACGGAAATGGTGAGGATGCTTGCTAGGTGTGATGTGATGATAATGTGTCGGAAGACTGCCGCTTATATGGAATAAGATTCCCAAATGTACCGACACCTAGCCGCAAGACGATGTTAGCGTGAAAAAATAATTTGGGCCTTTGGTCAAGTGAAATCAAATTTGCAAGTGTTAGCTCGTTTTAACGAACAGCTGATTTTTAGGAGTGGTCTTTGTGTTGGTTGTGAAGGTGACTATTTTGAACGCTATTTGTGCATTACTCATCGCCAGCCGCAAGATTTGAACTTGCGAGGTAATGTTGAATTTGTAAATATTATTATAATCGATCATTTAATAAATGTAACTAAATACGCTGATTGCACTTCTTAAATACGCCTTTAATACATTATGCGATGAAAATTGAATAAAAGCTATCTAGTTATCTAACATTGATATTAATTAATTAAATTTTTAAACGTTACAAATGATTACGTTAAACATAATACCTACCTACCTATTACTCTACATACCTACGACTTATTTGTCTTCGGTTTAAAGATTATTTATTTTCTCAAAGAACGATTTACTCTACATACCTACCACTTATTTGTTTTCGGTTTAAAGATTATTTATTTTCTCAAAGAACACATACAATAAGTTCACTTAAATGAGAAAAACTAAATTAATAGGTACCTACTTATAAGTATCTAATTTAATGTATATTTGAGCACGAGTGTGCTTACCTAACTAAACACATAGCGTACTTATTAAAAACAAAAGAAGAAACAAAAACAACAACATTAACAAAAAACAAGACAACTCAACATAACCGATGTAGGAACAAAACTAGTTCGGTATTTTCCATAAACCTAGGTAAGGTACCTAATCTTCCTATCAATCAATAGTGAATATAATATTACACCTATGTAACCAAAACCAAACCAGCTTGAGCAAAGTAATCACAGAAAAACGTTAACCACACACAGTCTACCCTCATTTTAGACCGATAGCCGCCGCAGTAGTTAGATAGATATTGTATTTTTTGCTTGATTTTTGGCATAAATTTCGAAATTTCTACAAATATTTGTTTGTGGTCCGATAACGATGATTCCAATAGGGCAAAGTGAAATTTGATATTCTTCAAATCTGAAATAACGTGGTCCAAGATCGTATTTGTTGTGCTGTTTTGTCGTGTTGAGTAGTTCTTGTCGATTTTATTTAATATTGTATAGGCTTCTTCTTCCAAAACCTCCAGATATTGTTTGTTATTATTATTATCGCATAATAGATCCAGATTGAAGTCTCCAAAAATTATTGATCGCTTTCTTGTCTCCAATTGTTGTGTAAAGAGGTCTTTAAACTTTTTGAAATTTGAATCACCTGGTTTGTAAATACCTCCGATGTTTAGCGCAAATTTTGATAGATGAACCCATAAGTAATGGTTACCATCTTTGTAAAACTCTTCCGTTATTTCATAATTAATACTTTTATGCACATATATGGATCCTCCTCCCCCTTTAGTCTTGTCTGTAGTTATATATGTGAGCATAGTTAGGGATTGTGTATATTTTTACATCTTCTTCTGAACTTAGCCATGTCTCTGTCAGAATTACAATGTGCACCATCGAGGGAATAGCTTTTAGTAATATTGAAGCTCTTCAAATTTCCCCGGTGGTTTGATGCTTCGAACATTTGTGTAGAAAAATTTCAAACATGATGAATTTGTTGGCAGATCTTGATATTTGTTTACGAGGTGATAAGTTATATTTATTTCATTATTGTCTGAGATATTAGCCAGGTTTGGGGCATTGACTTTACTTAGTTTTTTGGATCCTGAATAACGATTTTTGGTACTCCCTTGACATATTTGATACTCAGGCCTTTTTCTCCATTAGCAGTACTATTTCGCAGTTCCTCTCGTAAGTCTTTCATAGCCTTCTGTTGTGTCGGGGTTTGGTCAGAGTAGATTTTGATGTTCATATCACTAAGTTTAGTTTTTCCTATAAGTATAGTTTTAGCAATATCTGTTGATGTGAAGATAACTTTTAAAGGCCGGGTCTTCTTGTGGTCATATTTTCCGATCCGGATTACTTTCGTAGGTTTTGGACAGACCTTACAATAACTGCTCCGCTGTTATTGTAAGGTCGGCTAGGTGATCGGAGATGTTGTTGCTTATAGTATTAACATTCTCATTTTGCTTTATAGGATATGTCTCCAGTATTTGTAGAATTTCATTTTTAAACTCACTTAACTGCTGGGCAACTGGCTGTGCATGGTCATCATGTGGTACTTTCCTCTTTCGTATAACTAAATCTTTCACGGCTACATTACTCAATTTGTCGAGTTTTGAAAGGTCAGGTTGCGAACCGCTGCTTCTGGTAACTGTATTAGGTGGTGACCGTTGCATTATCTTTGCTTTTTATCGTGGGCTCCGGCACGATACGATCCGAGAGTAACCGAGCTCGCACCGATGTTCACCGATTGTCGGGTCCGAGTTACGCTTGCGGCAAACCGAAAAAGCGTACGTCCTAGTATGAGTTATTTGTATTTTACACTTTATTAAGTTTTAAATTAGGTTGAATATTCGTTAGCACTGTTTTTATTCTGTTATGGCAGGTTTTATTCGCACCTCCGCACGCTACGCTAGCCGGCAGCACATACATATATATAATACACATTTTTGATTGTTTAATGTACCTAGCCAGTTCTGAGCCTGGTCAAGTTATGAAGGGATTGTGGACTCAGTACAGTACATAGGTACTTACTGCCTACAAACCCCGCGAGCAATTGATATTAACTAGGTAGGTAGGCGTGCACAAGCGTGCCTCGTCCTTGATGCAACATAGACCTACAAAAGTCGCGACGACAGTTCAATAAAAACTTAAATAATTTCTAATTAATTACCTATTGAGTTATTTCAAAAGTCGTAGAACAAACGTTGTTGCTGATGATGCTAGGAACTTGGTCACCGAAGGTTGCCGGTCTTTTAAACTTAACCCTGTATAGGTATGGGTATATAGTGTTATTATCGCATAGTGTCTCGGTCTAGTTGAAATATGTAGGGTAGATGCAATGGCGCTAGATTAATAGGGCACGATTTCAGCGCGCCCTACTTTACTTAGGTTAATCACTTATTACTTACTTAGGTTAATCAGGCCCTTGTGTGGTCCTGATCACTTTAGGTAGATGACCCATGACAGTTCTGACAGTAGGGTATACTCTACTATCAGAACTGTCATGGGTAATATGACGTCAATGTCAAAACTATGAACTGCTATCATCATTCAAAAATCAACCAATTTCCTTGAGAGAAAATAACTTTGACATCACACGCAGCATAATACCTATCCTGGTAACTCTTGCGCTGGAAGCCAACTGGCTGGCATATGAAAAGCACCTAGATGACGTCAGTGTTGGCAGACTCACCACAACAGAAGAAGTAGAGACTGCTGCAACACTTCTAACGGAGAAAATGCCTCAAAACCAGCTCCTCTGAAACCACCTACACGCGATGAGCTTCCACAGGCAATAAGAATCCAGCTGAGGAAAAAGAGAGCCCTAAGCCGATTGTGGTCCCGAAACAGATGCCCAAGACTGAAGACCGAACTCAAAAAATTGACCGCAAAAGTAGCAGAAGCAGTCAATACCTGGCGAAGACAAACCTGGGAAGCGAGGATTGATGAGGCAATGGAAAAAGA
This sequence comes from Eupithecia insigniata, assembly GCA_947859395.1. NCBI lineage: Eukaryota > Metazoa > Arthropoda > Insecta > Lepidoptera > Geometridae > Eupithecia > Eupithecia insigniata. The sequence goes on from OX402005.1 coordinate 15,113,926, forward strand.
GACTAGCCTGCACGCTCTCAATCGACAGCTGACCAATGCACCAACAACACCAACATACCCGCTTCTGAATGTACAAGGACAGCGAAAATTTACGCCAGCTGATAGTTACCCATTAGTAATTACTAATAAGTGGTTGTCATTCGACTTTGAAGATTAGTAAAGACAACTAATAATTAGTAATTACTAATGCCTCTATGAATTGATCACTCGTGGCTCCGATTCGACTTTGTTAGTCGACCGATTGTTTTGTGTGATTGGAATGAATGAATTATTCGTCGCTCCTACGGGTATTGAACGGATTAGTAACAATTTTTTTATACCTCTTATGTAGCAGTCAAGCTTGCGGTCCACCTGATGGGAAGTAGATAGCGCAGCCTATGGACACCTGCGACGTCAGGGACGCGCACTACCGAGCCCATTTTATAACGAATCGAAATCGACTCAGGCTGTCGAATGAACGAATCGCGATTACTTACCAAATTAGTTACTAATTTGCCCTAGTCTTTCGAATCGTTCGAATGATTTGTCAAGTCGAATAATTCGAATGAAATCATTCACAGTCGCGCATCTTTAAATTGCATCAATCCAGATGCAGAGCCAAAGCTAAAAGAAAAAGAAGAAGAAGAGGGAAAATAAATTAACTATTAGATCGAATACATATGTAATATATTTGTCACATTCTTCTTATTTTTGGCGCTATCACAGTTAATATTCCATGACCACGGTAGAATATTATACAACCAATTGCAGGTGGCTTGTAGCCCCGTTCAGAAGGAACCATGACGAGACCAGGGCCCCCAAATGAGAATCTGCCTACTGTGAGTACCTTTTCACAGTTAGGAGCTTTTTCTTCGAGCTTTTTCTTGACTTCTCAATCAATAATTTATTTTGAAGCACTCTTCGATTCAAACTTAAAGGCAATTGTTTCTGTTTTATTCGGTACTAAGAATCAATAAAAAACAAGTTGATAAATATGATCTGAATCAAAGATTGATCTGAATAAAGCTACCATGTATCTATGTTACATTTATCTGCAATATTTATGAAACTTGATGTAAGTACCTATACACCCAGGTATTTATCAAGTGGTTCTGGTGCTGAGCAGTTGCTTATGTTCCTAAATGGTTTGTTTTCAGAGCGGCCTGGCTGGCGGCTGAGCATTATGTCTATATTCCAGGGCAGCGACAGTGTATGGGCTATGTTAGCTTAGGTACCCTAGTTGGCTTGTGCCCATCTGCTAGCTAGACACACCGTTATGGCATGAATTAACAATAAAATTTGTTCCTTATTGTTTTGTCCATAGCTCCAGGTTTGGTCCAAACCTCCTAACAAACATGTATTCTTCTGAAGAAGACCACCCATCTAAAAAATGTATGTTGCTGCATCTGAACTGTTTTTAATTTAAACATAACTACACGTATGACACTCCTAATGGTAGTGGAATGTAATGTAGCAAAGCCCACCTGGCTCCTTCATGGCAGAACTTGTAACCTGAGGGTGACACATTCACAGGTGAAGCTGGTGGTGGTCGGCGACGGCGGCGTGGGCAAGAGCGCCATCACCATCCAGTTCTTCCAGAAGCTGTTTGTCACGGACTACGACCCCACCATCGAGGACTCCTACATCCAGCACACGGAGGTGGACGGCCAGTGGTGCATACTCGATGGTAAGATGTTAGGAAGATTTTACACCAGCCAGATTTGACTATCACTACACCAGCCAGATTTATTTTGAATAATAGATGGAAATCGCATCATTGTTCTATGATTTTTTTTCATCTAACTCCTATTTCTATATTTATTTCTATCCCATGAGTTCTAATTTATGGGATGCAAAATTTCACTTTGATGTATTCAGTAATTTTGGCATGAAGAAGAAACAAACATCCATCCATACACATGTTTTAGCATTTATAATAAAACTTTAAAGTTTGCTGATACAAATAGCCAAAGCTTAGCTACATTTAAGCTTGCTACAGTAAAGAAGACCAAGGGCACATGCCACAGTGACCATGTTGCTATGTCAGTCAACTAGAGTCACTTCTCTGGCATTAAATTTATTTATTTATTAATATACTTATAATAAAACTGTAACAGGTCCAATTCTGTACATTGAAGATATGTAGATTTTTTTTTTGGATGGCACTCTATTATCGATACTGATGCCAAAAATGTTTTTTTTTTTATTTACGCGGTGTATACCTATTACACAGTACAACTAACTCGCGTTATGCCTAAAGGTCATTTACAGATCTCTTTCGGCCTCACTATCTGTTTGCCTGAGTTGCTATACGACTGCTTAGCGTAAGGACAACTTTGCTATAAGCCTCTTACATAGCCTACATCGCGTTATGCCTAAAATATGTTTATGTAGGTATACAAACTTTTTTTACTCTTGAAATTTGTGCAAATCTTCTGTTGCTTCCAACGCTGCATATTTCAGAGGTTTGCCAAGAAATTAGGCTACTGGGGTATGAGAATGACACAGAAACCACTGAAAAATTCAATGACTATATGGATAAGCAATGGCTTGGAAAATTGCACGACATGATTAGTGGTGCCAGCAAAATCCATCGGACTAACAACAGTTTGGAAGGCTGGCATAGACGATTGAATGCACGGATGAAAGGGAAATGGACATTTATTAACTTTTTATTTAAATTAAAAAAAGAGGAACAGTGGCTGAAGCTGAAATAAACCCTATTTGAAGGTAATGCAAGAAGAAGGGTAGATGTAATTTTCAACGCTAAATACAAAAAAGAGTTGTTAAAATTACAAAATAACGAAATTACCGGACTATATTTTATTAAAAACCTTTCTAAAATAAAAAACGGAAGGATGCTTTTGAGTTTACTTTAGTAACAAAAGTAGATACCTAATATAATTATAAATATATGTATTATGTAATACTGCAATGTTTCATTTACCACTATATTTATTCCAATTAACAACATAACAGTCAAATAGCTTTAGACCTTTGTCGGGGTATGTCACACTCTGGCTATGCTTAAGCCTCATTAGACCTAACTCTCGTTATGCCTAAATTGTGATATGACTTAGGCATAACGCGAGTTAGTTGTACTGCGTAATAGGTATACACCGCGTAAAGGATTTTTTTCCCATCATGTCTGTCTTTCTGTACCTTGGCTGCGCATAACTCCGAAACTACTGAACGTATTGACATGAAACTTGGCAGGATTTGAGTTTATACTACGAGGAAGGACATAGGATACTTTTTATCCCGGATTTCAATAGGGTTCCCTTGGGAGAGGGGATGAAAGTAAAATTTGTTGGCTGCGCATAGCACCGAAACTACTGAATGTAATCAAATGAAACTTGGCAGAATTTGAATTCATACTACGAGAAAGGACATATGATACTTTTCATCTCGGATTTCAATAGGGTTCCCTTGGGAGAGGCGATGAATAAAATTTCTAGGGTGCACGTAGCGCCGATACTTCTGAGTGTATTCAAATGAAACTTGGCAGGATTTGAGTTCATACTACGAGGAAGGGCATATATACTTTTTATCCCGAAATTGATTAGGGTACCCTTGGGAGAGGATGGAAGTGAAATTTCTCGGCCTCGCATAGCGCCCAAACTACTCAATGAATTCAAATGAAACTTGGCATAAATGGAGTTCATACTACAAGAAAGCGCATAAAATACTTTTTATCCCGGAATACAGAAGGGTTCCCTTGGGAGAGAGGATGGAAATGAAATTTTGGCAGCGCATGGCGTTGAAACTAATGAATGTATTGAAATAAAACTTGGTACAATTTGAGTTCATTTGTAGTATGAAGGATATTAAGTACTTTTTATCCCGATTTTTCATTCTAATATTTATTATTGTTAGTAAATTTAGCATAATGAATATTGTGTCCACCTCTTATATGTTTATATATTAGAACTTGTCTCATATCAAAATCTATTATATAAGCTTAATATAATAAATAAATAATATTGGACAATGCACACAAAATCGTCTAGCCCCAAGCTAAGCAGAGCTTGTGTTATGGGTACTCGATGACTGATATACTTAATACAATATATTACATAGATAGATATTTTTTATTGTACATTTATTATGTATTTAATAGGTATTTATGTAATTTATTAATAATGACTTGACTTGACTTCTTTGTTATTGGCAATATCTGTCTGGTTTTATTAATAATTAACTAGACTAATTGTTCGATACATCGAACACGTAGGTATGTTAGCAGCATCATCAGTTTGACCTAAGTAGGTTACTCGTGCCGCGACCGCGGACCGGCCGCCTACGGTACGGAGGTGAGTGCATCAGCAGCGACCATTCAAACCGCACTCATTAACATCATAATTAGTCGTAGTTTTATACAATATAGCTGATGTACGACTTTTATATTAGCATCCCGTTAACAGGTAGCCGTGATTCCTACACTAATAATGTAAAGTGGCCTGATTGACTCAGAGCAAAAAGCTTGTTGAGCTGCATGTTAAATGTGATAGAATGTTGTGTGCAGTGCTGGACACGGCGGGGCAGGAAGAGTTCAGCGCGATGCGCGAGCAGTACATGCGCAAGGGAGACGGGTTCCTGCTGGTCTACTCCGTCACGGACCAGCAGAGCTACGAGAACATCCGCCACTTCCACACGCAGATCCTGCGCGTCAAGGACCGGTATGTATTACTTATTATACTGTCATTCTATATCATCAGTCACTATTTACATATTGTTTTTAACCTGGGCCATCATTAGGATGGCCCAGGGCAAAGGCCTCGCCCTATTCTAGTTTAAGATCATTTATTTCTCTTAAGAATTAGGTAAATTCACTTACAGAGAAACTTATTCTAGTAAGTATGAAAAAGTTGTTTTTTTGATTGATTTTTTGTTCACTTCAATCTTTTTAAGGTAAAGTAAAGAAGCAAACAAGAAACCTTTACCTTGTTAGGTTGTTATTTTTCGGGCTTGTCAGCAGGTTGCCCTGTAACCAGACACTAAGAAGATCTAAATCGTGCTGTGCGTCAGCTATTATTGAATTGATGCTCGTTCCAAAGTAAAAAAAGCAGTATCGTCTGCGTATAATCAAATGTCACCTTTTAGTTCAATTTTGTAAATGCTATTAATATAAATGAGAAACAACAAGGGTCTAATATTAATCCTTGAGGAACTCCGAAAGTAACGTTATCAGGTTTGCTCTGCGTTTGACCTATTTTAACTATCTGTTGCCGATCAGAAAGGTAGGATTCAAAAATATCATATGCGTCACCGGTAAAACCAATGTTTTTAAGTTTGCGGGACAGGAGGTCATGGCTTACGGTATACGGTAAGCTTTATTTAGGTCAATAAACACGCCTACGGATAGTTTCTTGCTGTTAATATTAATTTTGATTTTTGTAATCATGTCCGTTTTTGCTGAGAGGGTAATGATTTGGACTTAAACCATATTGTTTCTCATAAATAAATTTTTGGGAATTTAAAAAAGCCTCCAGTCGGTTATAAATTACCTTTTAGAAAATCTTTGAAAAAACTGGTAGCACTGAAATAGGGCGATAGTTCCCAGGGTCTTCTTTGTTACCTGATTTGTAGATGGGCGTTACTTTCGCTTATCTGAGGCTTTTTGGAAATGTACCATTTTGTTAACATTTATTGATGCACGATGTTAGTTCTCTTAAGATTAAATTCTTGACGCATTTTATCGATTTATGGTTAATACCATCTATGCCAGCGCTACTATTGCAGTTAAGGTTATCTATTATTTTACCTACTTCGTCAACGGTAGTTTCTACTAGAACAACATTATTTATGCCACTTCCAGACGTGTCTTCAGACTCAATATTTAAAGAGGTATCAATATGGAGTTGTCTAGGAATTTGTTGCGCTCTTAAAAACAATGTTCGAGAAGTAAGAGTTGAAAGTTTTAATATAATATAGATATAAAATATCTTCTGTCTTTTTTATGTATCCTATTTCCGTTTTGAGTTTAGTCGGTGCTGTGGACTTGTTAATTTCTTAAATAAAATTAAGAAGTCCACAGCACGACAGAACAAGATAAGTTATTTATAAGTTTCCACATATTAGCTGGTTTCTGCTTGCAGTCATTGAATGCTTTCTTGTAGTACTTGCTTTTTGCATCTTGTATATTAACAGTGACTTCGTTTCTTGCTTTAATTAAGGCTTCCTCTTTTTCTTTATCCTTTGTGTTGCGTCTGCGTTCTGACCATATTATGTTTCTTCTATTTGTGTGGTCTATTATTGTTTTGTTAATCCAGTCTTGTCTTGGTGGATTTATGATCTTTATTTTAGTCGTTTTGTTTTTATTTATGCTTCCCAATAGTCTCTCTTCTAGTTTTTCATATATGTATTCATTATTCACTTCTGGATACAGTTTTTCTATAATCTATGGCTTGATACACTAGTTTTTCTTTGGATTTAACTCGATCCTATTACACTCCACCCACTGTCACTCTCACCATCTAAGTTGTTTGTCTAGAGATCATAAAACATGCAGCTGACAGTTACTGCCAGTACAGGTAACTTGGCTGCAATGGTGTAGGTCTCGATTGAGTGGTGGGTCTCCGTTCCAGGGACACGTACCCGATGCTGGTGTGTGCCAACAAGGTGGATCTGGTTGGTGCGCGCTGCGTGCCCGAGGAGGCGGGCCGCGAGCTGGCGCGCGCATTGCACGCGCCTTACATCGAGACCTCGGCCAAGGAGCCGCCGCTCAACGTGGACGCGGCCTTCCACGAGGTACCGACCCTACCCTTCGCAGCAGACGGAGGAGGCTAAGAGTGCGACCTGACGACCCCGTGTTGCAACGCCCTAGGTCCTGTGCGACAGGTCACAAGATAGGGAGAGCGGCCCTCGCAATTCCGATACTCCTCCTCCTCTGCGATCCAACCGCGTTCGCCATCTGACGATAGCGGCCCTGCCGAGGCCGCGGAAAGCAGGGAGAACAGCTTACCTCCTCTCTAGCCTCTCCTGCCGCGGCCTACTCTCTTCGGTCATGCCGCCCAAAAAATCAAAATCAGAATCAGAAAAATGTTAGTTTTATAAAATGTTCCGTTACTTTTGGACAATTGGTGTTCATCGATTTTTGTAACCGTACAAAGAAAAGAAAATTTCGTTTTTTAGTCTTGTCACTGAATTGTGAAACGGTTTAGCGTTAAAACGTTTTGTAATGTTGGATCTGTTCATGGAATTTCGTTGCTGACTGTACCTAGGTAGGTATGACTTCTGAGAGTTATAAATGTACCTACCTAGTTTTTTTTTCGGCATCAGTGCTACACACTCCTAGCAGATGGAGGGGCGTTTCATCCGCCTCCTCATTGAGTCTGCAGGATTTTGTGTCGCATAGCCTCAAATTTAACATGATGTGAAGGTTGTCTCTGCTTAGCGCTAGGATTTGGTTGGTGTACCGTTTATCTTTGCTCAGCGCCTCTATCGTGCGGAGGTGGAACTACGCTCTCGATCGCTTCACGTTACTAACGAGGAGACGTGCAAATCTCTAGGAAAATTACAGAATTGCGAGTCCGAATGACGCTGACGTAAAGATTTAGGTATTTATATTTAAAATAGTAGAAAACCGTTTAGAGAGAAATATTTCATGCTTATCATATTTTTAGTAGCAAGAATTGACGTGAAAATATTTTTTCTCTATGGTCAATCACAAAATAGTATTTTGTAAAATGTTGCACTTTTCATAGTAAAAATAAGAAAATAAATTGCTACGCTTGATTTCAAATGAAGATTTAGTGTTGTTTATTATTTTTGCATTTTTATAAAGCTGCTAGTTTTCTAAGAATTACCTTATTTTGGAGTTTGTTGAATTAGCTATAAAATAATTCGTAGATGCTACAATCTAACATGGTGGATCCGCCACACATGATCCATGCCTACTTTAGTTACAGTAGACTGTTTTATTACTTAGATTTTTATTTCTGTCGAGAAAAAAGTAGCTAAGACATTTTTAAGAATTCTTAGGCTACTACATTGGTACCTAACCTAGTTAAACAAATACCTGTGACCAATTTTAAGTGATAACTCAATTTGTGGTAGGTCAGTAGTGAGTGATAAATAATACGTAGGCACTTAAAATAAGGGGTAAATAATATTTTTGAAGAATCGCGACTCTAACGCTATCTTTTAGTAATGCAACTACAACTACCCCCTAGGTTCATAGACCGTGAAGTTCTTTATTTCACCCAAAAATGGCGCTAAAAGGCTTATTTATTTTGTTATTTATCATGTAGGAATACTGATACAATAACATATCGAAGAATTTATGTGCAACTTATTTTTTTATAACATAAAATAAGAAAATAGATGTCATAATCCAGCCTTTGAGTCGTCAGGTGGTGAAGATAATATGTAAATGAGGTGCGTTTCAGATATGAACCTTTTTAACGTCCCTGCTCGGCAGCTACTCAACACTTCTGCGATGGCTACCGGACTACCAACAGTCGAGACGTGATCGAGGCGTCGACGCCTCGATCACGTCTTGCCAGACTTGCCCCTCAGGTCGTGATGACCTTCGAATCTAGTGCTAGGAAGGCTGTCAGAGTTGATGAAAATGGTTTGGTTGGCGTATCGCTTTTGCAGATTTATATCGACGCATTCAAGAATGGCTTGGAAGACGGAGGCCTACTTACCCAGGGTAGTACTACTGCTAAACCTAGGTCGCTCTCCATGCACTCCATAGCCTACGTCCGGACCAATTTTGGAGCTGTCTGTGTACCAGAACAGGCTCCCGTCCTTGCAGAGTAGTTGGTTGTTGGACCAGTCTTCTCTGGAAGTTCCACTGTGTAGTTTTTTAAACACATGTCGTGGCAACATGACATCAGTAGTCATGCTCAGGATGGGTGATTCGGGAGTAGAGTCTATCAGAGATCTCATTTTCTGGGAGAACTAGTTCCTTCGGCCCGGGATGCTGGCCCTATACATGCTGGTCTTTGCTTCCTTATGTATGTACATGTGAAGCGGAGGTAGTCCCAGCAATGCGTTAAGTGCCAGCCCAGGGGATGTGGACATGGCTCCCGTGGCCATAAAGCAAGCAGTCCTTTGCAGGCTGCTTCGTTTGGTGATTGCGGTCGACTGAAGGGCTTTGTCATACCATACCATGGAGGCGTATGTGATTATCAGCCTCACAATAGTAGTGTATAGCCACAGGGATTGACATTTTGGGTTTGACACCCCAGTTGTTGCCCATCAGTCTGCCGCTGGCACCTAGTGCCATCTTAGCTTTATGCAAGACGTTGGTTAGGTGAGCGTTCCACGTCAGTTTTTGATCGATTGTAATGCCCAAGTATTTTACTTCTATAGAAAAGGTTATGATTTTACCGTTAAGGTACATAGTGATGCGACACTAGCGCCACTCTTTATTATTTCTTATATTATCGTTGTGGAAAAGAATTACCAAAAGTTCTCACCGCCAATTGATAAAAACTATTTTTCGATACCTCTGTAATAGTTTTGTTTCATTTAGTATTAGCCAAAAATGGTCCATTTTCTGCTAAATGCCCTTAATCAGCCGCCCTAGGCACCAGCCTAGTAAGCCTGCTAGTAAATCCGCCACTGTACACAAGAAGATCTTCCGTAGACCGTTTTTGGTGAAAGCCGTATTGACGGTTACTGGTCTCTAAGGAGGTCGTTGTCTTCCAGTCGAGGTATACCAGGAGCTTACTATTCATGACACGCTCCATGCATTTACATAGATTCAGATGGGGCGATAGTTCGTAGGGTCAGCTTGACTACCGTTCTTGGGCACAGGCTGCACATTAGCAAGCTTCCACGACTCGAGGATTACACGGTGAACAACTCAGGAGCAAAGGATTTCAGCACCAGAGCGTCAGAATCAATAACTTTATTTCTTTAGGCTTACAAAATAAGCACTTAGACAAGTCAAATTTTATACTATAAACATAGTTATTATTATCACATAAGAAATAAGGTGTCATTGATATTCTCACTTCATTCACTTCAATTTTTTGTCCACTAGTGGAAGAAGTGAAAAAAAAAAAACACTAGCACATTCATTTAACTTATATCTTTAAACGAGCAATTCTTGTATATATATAGTATATATATATATATATATATAGTATATATATATAGTATATATATATAGTATATATATATACTATATATATATATATAGACCAGTTGAGCTATCTGTAGATTGTTTGCAACAGTCTGCAGTTAGCTCAATTGTTTCAATTGTAAATACTAGTTTAATTTCTTTATATTATTTGATTAGTATATATATATATATAATCTGAATTTCGGAAACGGCTTCAACGATTTTCATGAAATTTAGTATACGGTTTCGGGGGCGATAAATCGATCTAGCTAGGATGAATTTTTAGAAAATATCGTTTTATCCGTGTTTTCAATAATTAACTTTATGGATAGGGCACTCCTAGACTACTAGACAAGATTTCAACGCTACAAAGCCTTCATCTCTCATGTATGACAGCTTTTTTAAATTTACTCCTTATACTCGTATATGACGTCACAACGTGGGAGGAAAGTTGTCAGCTAAGATAGATGAACCCATAGACAAGGCCATAGACATAAAGTCTAAAAGAAATTATTTTTGTTCGTTGATAACCAGCCGTGACATAAACTGAAAAACTAAAAGCTACTCCAGCAGGTGGCGTTTTTAAGCAACACTAAGCCAATGAGTGCTTGGTTTGAGGTTAGACCAAGAAAATCAAATTATATTTAACACGTGAGTTAAAAGACACAAATAATATACATTTTATAGTATTTGTGTCTTTTTAACTCACATGTAAAGTATTTTTTATTTTTATTAATTTAATTCGGATTGCCATGATTGATGATTATAATTTCTAAAAAACACAATATACCAAAAAAATAAAATACCGAGCAAAGCTCCGTCATCCAGGTACTATCACTTATATGTCTAATACATGTTTATTTTGGATATCTAAATCTAAATTTTATGCGATTTAGATACATGACAATATTTCTATAAAGCTAAAGAGAACATTGAATTTCTTATATACCTCCACCACAGCCGAGATTCCATTCGGACCACTAGCCTTATTCACGTAGAGACCACGCAACGTTTTGAGCATTTGTTAGTGGTGTATGCTGATGTCGGGCATGCTTGTGCTGCATCGAGGCTGGAAGGTTGGGCTAGGAGGCGTAACGTTTGTGGGCGGCACATCTAAAATTGCGCCAGCTCCTACTTACGAACATTAATATCTTCGAAACTAACAGCTAGCTTGTGTTACATTCCAGCTGGTGCGCATCATTCGGCACCACCCGCAGCAGGAGGACAAGCAGCGCCGCCGCCGCCGCCTCGGTCGCTGCACCCTGCTGTGACCGCCCACCACCGCCCGCCTGCGCCGATCGACCGACGCGACAGTTCAAACCTAATCTGGTTCTCATGCTACGGATGCAGACCTACGTATGTATCTTGGCACTGGAATAACTCTGGAAAATTCTCGAAATAATGGTAGTAAGTTTTTTTATTCACTCGTGTATTTTCCGAGACATGAATTCTAGCCGAATACTTTATTATTTTATGGAGACAAGACCAAAGAACCAACGCAATTAGAGAACAAACTATAGTGAGTTTAGTTAAACGGAGAGATCGCAATATTTCGATATAAGCACAAATATGTTGCGCACGTCGTCATTTAGTTTAACAGAATGACGTCCTTGTGTAAAGGACTATAAATAGTTATATTTTGGTGTTACAAGAGTGTTGATACCTTGGCATAGCATTTATCTAGAGTTGTAAGTGAATGTGTCGTAGACGTGTGTTGTGTAGTCTGTGGTTACGTTACAAGTTAGTACACGTGGAGTGGAGTTGGAACGTAAGATAAGGGGTCACTCATTGCGTTGTTTATTTATTACACTACATTTCGATAAGGCTAAATAAAGTGACCCACTTACGTTGTATCTCCTCAGAACAGGGAAGTACCTCCCTACGATAGCTAGTCCCAAAATAATTGAAACCATCGTAGGAACGTAGGAACCGAGAACAATAACTTGGTGAAGTCCCAAATATTGCCAAATTTCGAGTAATACAGTGAATCTGATTAAGAAAAGCAATCTTGTTATATGTACTGTACTGGTATATAAACATTCAATAAATAATTTAATTAGTATAAGATAACAAGTATATGCTTAGAATTATAATTATTGTAACTTGTATAGTATGAGCATTGTGTGTGATGTTTTGGTGTTTAGGTCGGTGAACTTGTGGGTTGTTGCTCTCATTCAGACAACAACTCTTCCAAGACAAGCTATTTCTATACAAACAAATGAATGTTATTATCACATAATAACTTTGAAATGTAAAGTCGAGTCAGTTCCCGTAGCTATGGTATGCACCGTACCTACATACTACTACACCTATATGTAATAGATACATTACATCATGCTATAATAAAACTAGGTATGCTCTTCCGAGACACTATGGTCACGTGGGTGTTGCCAGGCTACATCATCGACGCCATCGGCGAATGAGAAGACGACTCTGTTTCCTGGTGTACCAGTAGCGTACAATCGTAACTCCCCGAGCTCCTGTATGAATCTGATTAAAACTATGTGGTTTTGTATTTACCTATTATTTAACACATTGACTTGTATTTAACTAACGCTGTTTTGACTGATTTAACAAACATAACTGACGATTGTAATTTTTTTTCTGGATTTTTCAATTGACCCGTGAAATGGATTTGTTTCACAACTTCTACATTTTGTTGAAATAAAGTGGCAACTGGACAGTGACGTCACCTGGCGACACTGCAGACCTGAAGGGCAGACCTGGTTTCTTGGATCATGCATTACATATCCGTGATTAGACTGTATTGTGTCCGCTCGCATCACGCACATTGCTCCAAAGCAATGGAATTGAATTTCGTAATCGTTGTAAGAATTATATAACAAATAAGGTCAGTATGTATATAAGGTACCCTATGCGTGCGTCCCGAAACGATCTTATTAACGCTCAAATGTAACTGGATTCGAAAATAATTATCTTAAACCTTCTTTTTGTTTGGGTTTAGGTACAAAATATGAACGATTTCTCAGGTCTCATAAAATATCGTTATAGCTTCGTAAGTTAGGTATTCAAGGTCCAATGTCACGAAAAACGTTTTTTCGCAATAATTTACATTTCTATAGCTCCAATGATGTCGACATCTATTGTAGACGATCGAATTCACAACAACACACATATTTATTTGAAATAAACTTAACTTCTGTTTTCTTAGTCCTTTATGGGGGTGGGTGGGTAACTACTGCTTTCATATTAGAATTTAGTGTAGGTAATTATATTTTTCTTCATTCAGGTAATTTTGTAATGCATCTCTCATTTATTATTTCTAGCGGGTTCGTTAGCGGGTCTTCTAATACCATTTTCAGCGAGGTTGAGGTGTAATCGTACGAATGTGCGAGCATTCGGCGTTGGTTTATTGGGAAAACTTCTCGCATCCTCTCTTACAGCAGCATTAGCGTTCCCGTTGCACAATCCATAGACGAAATGGATGTTGGCCACGTCCTGGCTGGAATAATGAACGACTTCCATGTTTGTTAACTTTCGTCATCTAAAAAACGATAACTGAGTCCACAACAGAACAAAAGTCCAATAACGAAACAAGACTCAACAAAAATGTTCAATAATAACAAAGCTCAGTTTGTCGGCACAAGAGAGTGTAATATCACAACGCGATCGGTGTAAGATCTGCCTTACCACCACAAGGGTGATTTTTCTGTGAAGTGACCGGTTGCCATCACCGGCTTGCTCGATTTCTTTTGTTTTTAATGACCAATAGGACCGTCGTATTTGATGGGTCTGGTCAGGTACTTTAGTCAGTGTTTTTGTAAATAGGTAATTAATATTTTGCTACATACTATTTATATTTGAATAAATATTTTGTTATTATTTTATTGTCATTTGATGACTACAATAATGTATTGCACACTACAATTTGGGAGCGATCATGTTGCGTTAAATTGCGAAAGGAACTCATTGTACTAGGGCTAATTAAATTCTCGATCTCGACTACCGTAACTGCAACTGTACACAACTGACTGACTGGTTGACCAGACGACTTTGCAATGGAAAAAAGTCATTAAAAAGAACCATTACAAAAAATATGTATATTCAGCAGATGTTGACTGCCCGGACTCTCTATTGGTCAAACTAGACAACAAAGAAAAGAAGGTGTGATCTGTAACCCAAAACCAACGCAAGGCAAAATTGTTTCAAACTGGTAAGGCAGATCTTACGCCGATGGTACCTTGACAGTTTAGATTTCAAGAAAAAGGCTAAAAATTAGAATTTTTTTGTCTACATTATTGGCTATCAAATGAGTCATCTATGGTCTTCTTTGGACCTCTACATGAGTAGTTATAGCTTAATCAGTACTAGCACCCGTGCTTCGAGGCAAAAGAAAACAAAACGGCTGTGATTTTATTACGGAGAGAAAAAAAAAATACGGATAGTGATTTGTCGATAAAATTTACCCCCCCCCCCCCCAAAGTCTCCTACATTGTATAGGTACCCGATAAATAAATCTTTAATCAATTTGTATTTTTTCATTAATTTGACCTAGTTCCGGTGTTCAGTTTTTATTTATCAGATAAAATGAAATGATCGTTCCATAAAACGGACTCGGCCACCATAAAACAGAATTCGACCAATACCTATAAGTACATAGTTTTTAGGCGCTTCTCACGCTTTAGAATTTTTATTTAAATTTGAAATGGTTGTCTCTCAAAACGGGTGATAAGTAATTCAAAAGAAAGTGAACTTGTACCTCCTCTGATTATGGATGCTTCCATACTGTCCCATTAAAAAAAAACTGTTTATAAATAACTGTACCTATAGGTCGGCGGGCTGCGCGCTGTGCTCTCTCTAAAACTGCTGATCCCATGAAAAAATGTTGTGGACAAAATTTGTAGTAAATTTGATGCTCTACACGTATTATAATAATAGAGGACAACATCACTGGAGCTAAATAAAACTAGATAAACCGTTTTTTGTGACATTTGACCTTGAACAACTTACGAACCGAACACGATAATGTTAGTTATGAGACGTTTGAGACAACGTTTATAAAGTTAAATTTAAGGCCTACACGAGTTTCCAACTGGTTGGCTCTAATTGTTAAAATGACTAGTGGAGTGTTACCCTCGTCCCTAGGTCGGCCTAGCGTTACAACTCGTAGTAGATCCTCATTTATGTAGCTATTTGTTGTTTATTGGTTGTGTACTTCCTGGACAAAGCTTTAAAAGTATGTTTAGAGACAACGCACCGCACTGCATTCAGCACGTGATCGTGTTTTATAATGAAAGCAGCGGCTATCGTCGTCGTGACTTGTTATTTTTTTTGTTATTTTTTTTGCATGATATATCAATGCAGTGCTTTAATTTTGTTCTGTAAATATATATACATAACACCTAATGTACTCTGCTACTATGAATGATCCTTGTAAGATTAAGTACCTACTTACTTATAAATTCCAAAGAATAGTTATTTCTGTGTTGTTGTTAATATACGTACGTACAATGGTTTGTATGTTGTAAAATTTAATAAATGTATAGATCAGATAATAGGTTATTTTATTTGGTAGAGTAAGTCATCAAGGAGCGCTTTAAATTTTTCTCCGACTCTCATTCGCTCTCTTTGCGTTCCTCTGAAGCCCTCGTCTTAGAAGTTCCAGCTTTAGTAGAGTGACTAAATTTTACGAAAAATCTTTTACTGTACAAGCCATCCGTCTATGGAATGCTCTTCCTCTAGATATCAGACGTGCGAAATCACTTCCTATTTTCAAAAAACTGCTTCATCATCATTATTTATCCTTGTAACTATTCAAACAACTTTATTTTATGTGTATGTAAGTTTATGTATATGTATTAAGTAGGTATATATTACGTTGTATAGGTATCATTATATTATATTTATAATTCGTTAAACTCAAACACCATCGTCTATATTGTTCTTTTATGTCGAGTCCATCCCAAGGTTGCCTGGAAGAGATCGCTTAAAGCGATAAGGCCGCCCTTTGTACTTTTTTGTTAGCATTTCCTTGTTGTTGTTATGTATTTTGTGTTTGTGTGGTACAATAAAGAGTTATCTATCTATCTATCATCACATCAGGGGCTATTCCGCTATAGACGATACTCGACTTCAATTTTTAAATCAAATCATTTGTTACTTTTTAGATATCAGTGCAAAGAAGAAAGTCCAAATTTCATTTCAATTAAAAAAAACGATTTAAGTTCATATTTGCATTTTTTCTGGCACTTTAACCTTACCCTTCGACGAATCGGTATATAATATTATATAATATTATATTCTGTTATTTTTATATAAACTTGAAGAAGTTAGAGTACAATATCTGACGACGATTACTTGCACAAATTTCACTGAAATCGTGAATGACATAGGAGACGTGCAATTAGAAGGTATTATCGCTTACTTGGAAGCGCCAGAGACAAAGATGATTGATTTTTTTCCATAATTTAACCAAAATTCTTTCGTAGAATATTGACGCATAAAGAAATTACTAACTTAAATGACATAGAAGTGTGCTTTATTAGTTACCTAACATTGTTTGATCTTTGATTTTGTTCCTATGTAAGTTTTTATTAATGTTATATACAGTTTGCACCCGCGATAATTTGATGATGCACCCGCGATCCCTTGAAAAGTGAATAATTCATTGCAATTTTTTGTTATCCATATACTTTTCTATTTTTTTAACTCGCACGTTCAACACCTTCCGAAATATCACGGCATAACTAGTAAATGTTTCACAATTAACACATTTTTGTGTTTTTGTCTAATGATCCGGAAAGGTAGGGCCGATTTCGTTGCACCCGCAATAGCACTTTGAACCTTCCTCCTAGCCATTTAAAAACTAAATACAAATACTTCTAAACAAATATAAATTAAACACGGTAAAATGTAGTTCTTCCTAGATTAATTTCATAAAAATTATTTTTAATTGTATTGTTATTTATGAACCTTTTATGCGTCTAAATGTTGCGCCCGCGATAATGGAATGGCCCCAGGGAACCTGATGCAGGCAAGCAAGGCTGGTCTCGGCGACTGGAGGAGCTCAAAAGCAGGGTAAGCAAGTATTTCAACAGAGCCATGAACACTTACGACGACTCCGACTGGGACGTATACAAGAAGGCCCAGGCCGAATACAAAAAACAGTTAAGCCGCAGGAGTCGCCTCAAATGGAAAAACATTTGCACAAACATAGAATCAAACTCTGAAGCGAACAGAATCAGAAATAGTTTTGCGGCAGAACCAAACCGCGAGATTGGTTCGCTTAAGAAGTTTGACAACACCGACACCAAAACGACCAGCAGAAACACACGAATATCTTCTACAGACACACTTCCCGGGGTGCCTCATAGACGGTGAAGCAGAGTGGCACAACTCCAGCATAGTCACGCCATCGGCGACAGACTGGGCAGTAGCACACGCAGTGGTAACCGAACATACCGAAATAAGGTAAACTGGGCCATAAACACATTCAAACCGTACAAGGCACCAGGTGTGGACGGACCCCCCAAAGGGTTCCCGCCTTGCCGTGGCGGGGGGGTGGTCACCCGCGATGAAGCTAAGAGGAACCCATGGGGCCGAGCCAACGCAGACGGCGACACGGCCGGCCCCGAGACGGACCGCTCCTCTGGGTTTTGCCCTCTAATCCTAGTTGGAGCGGTAGTAGGTTGCGGTGTCGTATGGGAGGCACCCCAACTGAGGCGGGCGGCTGTGCCGTATGGGCGGCATGGCCGCAGAAAGGTGGAGGCCGCGGCGGAAGAGGAGTGCCGGTATCGAGGTGCGCCGTTCTCCCTGCCTTCCGCGGCCTTGACGGGGTCGCCACCGTTTGATGGCGGATGCGGTGGGGTCACAGGGGAGGAGGAGTCTCGGTATTGCGAGAACCGCTCTCCGTGGCAGGCGGCGGGGCCACTCGACTGACCCGTCGCAAGGGGACCTAGGGGCGTTTTGACACGGGGTCGTCTGGCGCCCATTTGGCAGGGTAAGGTCCCCGAGGTGGTCGCGGCGCATCATGTGTTTCTGGTGCGTCGCGAAGGGGGGTGCTCCACACCCCCCAGTGAGGGGCCCGATATCGGGCTGCCGCGGTGGGTTCGCGGAAGAGGAAACGGCAGACGCGGAACACCCTGAGGGTTTTAGTGGGTTAAAGTCCCACATAATCGTACTGTCTCCCCGTGACAGTACGATATGCGTGAGCATTTCCCTCAGGATAATAATAAAAAAAAGGTGTGGACGCTGACGACTATTTTCAGAGCCTGTCTGGCCTTCCGCTACGTACCGCTTATATGGAGGGAGATGAGAGTACTATTCATAACTAAACCAGGAAAAAGTTACTACACTGAAGCAAAGTCCTATAGGCTGATCAGTCTCACTTCATTCTTACTCAAGACTCTTGAGAGATTATGTGATCGAATGAATGAATGAATGAATGAAAGATTTTTATTCACCTTACGAACTACTACAAAATAACTCTAAAATATTTAATACAAGGTTAAGTGGTTTTGATTTTGTGCGTAGCAGAGCGCAAGGCAAACGTGGCTCCGCTCAGCATTGTGCTGGATACACACTGATGTATGCACCCAACGCTGGTTTTCAGCGGGAACCAAGCGAATCACGTCACGACCCTCTGGAAGTGCAAAAATACCTACAACATAACATTACATAAAAGATGTATATAGAATAATACTAGGTTCTTATACATTATAACAATACAAACTATAAATACAAAATACAGAAGCTTAAACTTACGTAAGTCTATATATACTCTAAGCAAAACATCGACATATAAGGGATAATATACATTAAAACCCCTACATTCACAAAAACACGCCTACAGCTCGGACAAATCAACGGAATCTGCGCTACACACTAGTCAGCAAACTAGATCAAGATATTTCGAACAAAACGCTCTGTCTCGCGGCCTGCATAGACATCGAAGGGACGTTTGACAAAACAAACTTCAACAGCATGAAGGCAGCCCTACAGAAGCATGAAGTTGAGCCCATGATAGTAGAATGGATCATTAGCATGCTCAAGATGAGAGCAGTACGGACTGACGTACACGGGGCGACCAGGGGAGTGGTGTAAAGGGATTGTCCACAGGGCGGCGTCTTATCACCGTTACTGTGGAACCTTGTAGCTAACGATCTGATAACCCAACTCAACGAATAACCCTTCTACACGGTGGGCTACGCGGACGATCTTGCGATACTCATATCGGGACACTTTGCCAGTGTGGCGTGTAACATTATGAATAACGCACTAAAAGTCGTGAGCAGTAAGGATGGGATTGATTGGATATTTTGGCTACCGGTCATTAGTTGGGTATTTTGTTTTAATATCGCTAGTACCAACTGGTACCCAATAACGTTACAATATTCTATACCTGTCCTGATTTCTACCCAATATATTTCTAACCGATTTGGTTAGAAATACCTACCAAATACTTGTTGCAGCTACATAACTTTACGGGTGAACGGTCCGCTAGTACCTATGCGTAGATGATAGTTAGGTAAGTATAGGTATTGAAGCGTTGGGTAGTTATGGCTCAGGGTCCGTTAGGCGCGAAGCTCGCTTTGCACAGTTATTCCCTAGCGGTATGCGGATTTTACAATAGCGTTAGATATTTTAGGACCATGCTAACAGGTACTGAGTTAGTTATTGAATACCGGACTCATCTCTATGCGCAGACTATGGACTAACCGTGAATCCATCCTAAACAGAACTAATAATGTTCACAAACAAGCGTAAACTAGGAACATACCAAGTCCCGTTTCTATTCGATACACAGCTTACACTATCCGACACAATAAAATACTTAAGTATAACGTTGGACAATAAACTAAACTGGGCAACACATTTAGAAAACAAGAACAAAGAAAGCCACTATCTCTTTCTGGCAGTACCGACGAATGATAGGAAGAACATGGGGTCTCAGCCCAAAGATTACCCTATGGCTGTATAATACTGTCATTAGACCCTCGCTAACTTACGGTGCCCTAGTTTGGTGGCCGAGAACGAATCAAAGCACTGCTATAAACAAACTGCAAAAGTTCCAGAGACTGGCCTGCGTAGCAACGACAGGGTGTATGAGAAATACCCCGACGGCAGCACTCGAAGCAAAAAAAGAAACTGGAATATAAAATTCAAGTTCAACAACACAATTTTAGAATGCGTAAACAGTTATTCACTACTTGGCATCACAATAGACATCCACTTGAACTTCAAAAACCATGTAAAAATAATAAAATCTAAATTATCTAGCTTCACGTACGCGTTACGGGAACTAATCAAGACCACCTTCCGACAGCGCTAAATTAGGGTTGCCAGATTTATTTTTGAGGGGATAGTACCATAGATTAAAAAAAATTGTATTTTGCTAGAAATTGTACTAAAATAATAGTACACATTGATATTTCAGTCAGCCCCCAGAATGTTGTATGTTTTTTAATATCGTCAAAATTTTATTTCGTTAAGATTTTAAAAGATCGTATATTTTGCGTACGATTTCAACTACATGATCGTACATCGTATCAGGGCCAAAAAGGTCGTATAAATACGATTTAAATCGTACGTTTGGCAACGCTGCGCTAAATGCTTATTACGCACATACGCATAGTCACTTATCACGAAATGTGCTTCTATGGGGCAATAGCACAGATGTGCAAGATCGGTTAATTATGCAGAAAATGGTGTGCGTATCCTAGCAAATATAAAAAGAACGGACAGCTGCAAACCTTTTTTAAGAAGTTTAAAATTTTAACCTTGCCATCTATTTACATATTAGAACTCTGTAAGTTTGTGCGAAAATACCCTAACTTGTACAAAACACTCGACGAACTCCCCAGAAAATACCCACTTAGACCAGGCAGAAACAAAATCATACAACCGTCATCTAACCTGTGTATGCACAGTACCGGCCCTTATAAAATGTCCATAAAAATCTACAACAAACTACCAAACATACTAAAAGACATTGAATCCGATTCTTTATCTATACTTATAATAAAACTGTAACAGGTCCAATTCTGTACATTGAAGATATTCTGTACATTTTTTTTGAGGGCACTCTATTTTCTATACATGCCAAAAATGTAATTTTTTTTCCATCATGTCTGTCTGTCTATCTTGGCCGCGCATAGCTCCGAAACTACTGAACGTATTGAAATGAGACTTGGCAGGATTTGAGTTCATACTACGAGGAGGGACATAGGATACTTTTTATCCCGGATTTCAATAGGGTTCCCTTGGGAGAGGGGATGGCAGTAAAATTTGTTGGCTGCGCATAGCGCCGAAACGAAACTACTGAAGGTATTCAAATAAAACTTAGCATGATTTAAGTTCATATTACGAGAAAGGACATAAAATACTTTTCATCCCGTATTTTAATAGGGTTCCCTTTGGAGAGAGGATGAAAGTAAAATTTTTTGACTGCACGTAGCGCCGAAATGACTGAAGGTATTCAAATGATATTTAGCATCATTTAAGTTCATATTACAAGAAAGGGCATAAAATACTTTTTATCCCGGAATTCAGAAGGCTGGGTTCCCTTATGAGAGAGGAAGTGAAATTTTACGCGTTGCAGGATGGCGCGCGAGGCAAGGGCGGTAAAGAGCGATAGCCCCCCATTGTGGGGGGCACTGGCAGTGGGGCCCCAGGCAGTGGGGGCCCCAGAAGTGAGGACCCCAGCAGTAGGGCCCCGCACGCAACCGGACCCTCCCAGTAGCCCCCCACAGTGGGGGGCACCGGCAGTGCTAACCCCTCATTAGCCCCCCACAGTGGGGGCACCGGCAGTAGGGCGCTGGCAGTGGGGCTCTCGGCAGTGGGCCCCCACATTTCCTCGCAGCGGGACCCCCGGTAGCCCCCCGCAGTACCCCCCGCAGTGGGACCCACTCAGTAGGCCCCCACAGTGGAGGGCACCGGCAGTGGGGGCCCCCGGCAGTTTGCCCCCGCAGTGGGATCCCCAGTAGCCCCCCGTAGTGGCCCCCCCGCAGTAGGGTAAAATTTCTTGGCTGCTACGCATAGCGCTGAAACTACTGAATGTATTCAAATGAAATTTGGCATGATTTAAGTTCATACTACGAGAAAGGTCATGTAATACTTTTTATCCTGGAATTCGTTAAGGATCCCTTGAGAGTGGGGATGGAAGTGACATTTCTCGGCCTAAAATAGCACAAAAACTACTGAATGGATTCGAATGATACTTAGCATGATTTGAGTTCATACTACATGGGGAAGGACATAAAATACGAGTCCATACACCAAAAGCCAACAAAATGATTACAAAATTGTTATTAGTGCCGATAAACTACCTACTGGACAGCATCCGGTTGGTACAAAGCTCTCGCTACCAATGTTGTTGCCGTTGTCCTGGTAGATCAGCACTGTGACAGGCCGGACATTGTGCTGCGTACCCGGGATGACCGCTTGCAATGCATTGGCGAAACGCACCAGGCATTTGATGCTCTTCAGTCTCTACTCGCTTATATACCTACTGTCGTGGCGAAGACGGATACATCTTTAATCTTCGACATGTGAATCCGAAAACTGACGAGACTGGACACTAAAAAAGTTTCTGCAATGCAATTCTACGCCTAGCCTAGATACATTTTACCAATAAGAGAAGGTCGCATTGCTCTCCTGCAAAGGTTTCGAGGTTTGTTTAACCGTTTTCTGGTGGACACTTACGCCAAAATTAAAATGGCTGGTGGAAACTTACGACAAAATTAAAACGAAGCGTTTGGTATACATCAGAACAGAACTAATGAGAGAAGACTGCGCGCTGAGAATAATGTAGATCTGCGAGACGCCATGAATCAACATAGAAGTTGTGAAGATTTAGGACGACTGGTGATTCTTCCTTCTAGTTTTAGAACTGGACAATAGATGTGTAGTAACCTATTCTCCAGTTGGTACTATCAAAAGCTTTTGAAGCGCATAATATACCTAGGTAAATGTGGAGCTGTGTGACGTCCAGTCAATAAAATCTAGGTATATGTAAATCTATACTATACTACACTAATAAAAATAAGTAAGGTTTGTGTGGTTGTCGGGGGTAATCTCTGAATCTACTGAGCCAATTTTGAAAATTCTTTTACCTATTGTGTTTTATAGATTACTAAAAATGTTTACCGCCCAACGAAGTGGGCTCGGGTCAGGTAGTTCATTAATAAATTAAAACAAATCTTAATCGAAAAATGCTATTATGACGTAAACGATTTTTTATACGACAAAATGACATAAAAAATAATGACAAAATTTTTATTTGAATTAATTGACTAACAATAATCGAGTCTTTTTATTGTTATTACCTACCTATATTAAACTAGACAAGTAGGTACTACTTACCTCGGTCCCTACATATATTTTGTTTTAACCATAAACTACCTCGGCCTGCCTTCCACTTGTTGTTTACGCCCAACAGGGTTCACATTGTGATTCTTACCCTACCTATTAAGCCAATGTGATGAAAATAGTAAATATATTGAGTATTGAGTATTGATTGGCCTGACAACATTGCACTTACACGTGCAACAAGAGGCAGCTGCAGCTGCTTACAGACTCTGGGCTTTACGTTTATGGAACAACGACACTAGAGCACAACACACCACTATTATAGATGAGTACGCAAGAAGTAACCCTATGCTACTCTCGATTTATGATAGGGTACCCAAAAAACACTTACACCCAAAAAGCTACACTATACAAATGCACAAAGAGCCAAGTGACATCTCAAACACACACGAAGTAAGAATATACACAGATGGCTCTAAAATGAAAACAGGGACGGGGGCGGGAACGTTCTCGGAAGATCTCAACATCCACAAAACAACAGCCCTGGGGGCCCACAACTCCATCTTCCAGGCGGAATGTGTGGGCATGATCCAGGCCGGCCGCGACCGCTGTGCTACGAAGAAAGGTAACTGACCAAAACATCAGGATCCTCTCGGACAGCGCGGCAGTACTACAGACCCTAAACAAGAGAGAACACAACTCGGGACTTACCATACAGTGCCACGACCTGCTAGAACAAGCATGTAAGTCCAATAAAATCATTCTCCAATGGATAAAAGGGCACAGCGGATCTAGAGGAAATGACGATGAGCGCGGCGCGGGGCGGCGGCGCGCGGCGGCGCGGTTCAGGGTTCCTGTAATGTTTCCACACACATGGGATAGGTGTTGCTACGATAAGTGAAAATCGTTATTAAAACTGCAGCATCATCTCTAAACAGCTTATTAAACGTATACGTAGCATTGGTCATCAGGTACCTACCACATTTGCAGAAAATGTAAAAAAAGACAGAAAATGATAAAAACTAAATTTTCTCTCCAAACAAATTAATAGATAGGACGCGTTGTGCACTTTACGCTGCTTTTGCACTGAATTATAACAAAACACACTAGGTGCCTAAATACCTGTACCTACCTAGTAAGTATATTCGGCGAGCAGCGGAGCAAGCCGAGCTTTTTTCCACAATGCGTTTCCATCGCCAAAATGATAGAAGCACGATTATGAACCTACCTATATCTGTATACCTATATGTCTGTGCTATTCATAATAGGTAGTTCTAAATAAATGTAAGTAAGTACCTGTCTAACTGTCAGGTCAATCATTTATGACAACCCCATGACTACCTTACTGTATCAGTAAAAAATAAAAATAGGTGATATTGTAGACGACAATCTGACATAGGTACATGAAATCGAACACACAGGCCTTCGACCTCAGTCAGTCCAGTTTTCTCACAGACATGGTAGAGCTGCGCCTAAAGAGTTTTCTACATTTCACTAAGAATGGGAGCAATTTACGTTCGACATATGTATAATAATCTCATTTCACGCTGGACATTAGATTGGTTTGTCTATCAATCTGACCATGTGAAGAGGTCCTCCCTCGGCCGTCAAAGTGAATTCACATCCCATTTGGTTTCTCAGCTAGGTACTTGTTGGCGGCTAACTTTACTGAACTTATTTCCGTCAAACTTGTCGGCGGCGTCGCGAGACTCCGCAAAATGGCATTATTGTAAGTTAGCTGAACTCTTGATTTGGAGCTATTCTCGTCTTGGAGCATACATATAGATATTTTGGCAAATCAGAATAGCTCTGGCCTGGCCTAACACAGTACTTAATCCAATTCGGAAATACTGTTATTAATTGAAGGGGAATTGGTGTCACATTTCAGGACTGCGTCGGATTCCCTCGAACCGCTCGCAGACCCGGGAGTAAAGGCACCGGGAGCTCGTTAGCGACGATGTTTGTTCAACTCGCCGCCCCACCGGTGAACATTTGGGAAAGTGATATTGTTAGCAGGTTGGGGTACCTAGACCTACCTAATCAGACCTTTTTCAAAGAGGATTTCCCCTCGCGCGGATAAGATTTAGCAAGAGCCTACGGAGGACGCGGGCTAAGATATCAGCTACTACGGTACGTCTGGTTGATAACAAATACCTAGTCTTTGTAGCGTAGGGTCTAACAATAAGTAGCAAAGCGCTAGCGCGTAATAGGTGCTAGTACCTACATAATTTATTATAGCTTATCTGCAGTGCCGGATTAAGCCAGCGAGGCCTGTAGCAACTTCGGCCAAGCGGCCCTTGGTTTGCTTTAGATTCTCGAGTTGATGGTATTAAACTCAGATTAGAGAATAAAACCGAAAATGTGTGTGCGTGACAACCCGAAGCGGCTATGTAGGAACACGTATGCATATGCGTATAATGATACCAGTTTTTGAAATAAACTCCCTATATTTTTTATTACTTTTACAAATTGTATGGCTTTTTTTTAAACTTTGGGTAGGTACCTAATAAATTAGTTCAAACATATATTATACTCAGGGAAAAATCATTTATTGTTCCCAAGTCTGTGATTTTTCGCAATTTTAAACGATACCGACAGTCTAGTCTAGAGGATATATCAGGTGTACAGGACAAGCTCGCAAAAGAGTCAAAACGGAGAGGGATGGCAGATTTATTGTGAGCAGTTTAGGCTTCGACTTATTCCGAGGTACAAAAAAAACTACAAGTTCGAAAAGTGTAACAGTTAGCACCAAAACGATAAGGAGAAGAGTTAAGGCAGCTGGTCTAGGAGTATACTTGCCGGCCAGAGGCCCATTGATCACCACAGGTCATCGAGTTGCTCGGTCCAGCTTTGCTCGTTCGCATCTTAATTGGGATGATGATTGGGGAAAAGTAAGTACTCTTTACTAATGATTCCAGATTCTGTCAGAAGGCAGTTTATGGAAGGGCCAAAGTATGGAGACGATCCGGAGAAAGATACGCTCAGTGTAACATTGTTGGAAGAGACCCTTAAACTGGAGAGATTTGTCTCCATTTTTTGCGTTCGGGTAAATTTGTCCATGAGTGTATTTTAAATATTTATTAGGTACAATCAAAGTTACTTAAACGAACAAAAAATCAAATTTATAATTATGATACGTGTGAAAGAGCTTAGAGCCAATTTGCCTACGGTCAGTTAGCTGATTGGGGTTGAGCCATGAGAACTGACAAGAAACTTTGGCCACTCTTTTTCATTCGCCAGTGGGTCACAATTGTTGGTGTTACATTAATATGGTGGAATGTAAACTGATGCAACTAAAATACAATGCTAGACTAACAATGTGAATCAAACATACAACCTTATTCTGCACTAGTTTTTAATATTTCCGTTTAGTATTCAAATGTCGAGAACTGTTTCTAATTTAGCTACGAGTATATACCTAATGCAATCGTCATTTTAAATAGTTTTCTTCTATTAGTAACTTTATTAAATTCATTTTGAGGTGACGTATTTCACTATTCTTAAGTTTAGTGCGAAACAATTAGGTATACACCTACAGATACAATAGTTTGCCCAGTTAAAAGGACACAAATTTCAATATAAAAACTGAGAAGACTGTATTTTGTATTT
This sequence comes from Eupithecia insigniata, assembly GCA_947859395.1. Taxonomy (NCBI): domain Eukaryota; kingdom Metazoa; phylum Arthropoda; class Insecta; order Lepidoptera; family Geometridae; genus Eupithecia; species Eupithecia insigniata. The sequence goes on from OX402005.1 coordinate 15,140,861, forward strand.
GCTTTGGTGGTTTCAGTTTTGTTTTTCAGTGGGCGTCATCCGGTTTCTCTAAATTTTTCTGGAGTCTCTAAATTTCCTCATATTAAATCCAAAAAAGTTTTTTTACGTATTAAATAAAACAATACAAACAATTTCTTGATGATCACTTTAAGTCCGTAATACATAGGTACTCAGCTAATTCCGTTGACACGGAATTCAGTGAGCTTTTTTTTTTTTATATCACTGTAACGAGGGGTTTTGGGCGGTGGAAGTAAAGGAACAGTCTTTCGTCGAAACACGGTTTATTCAGGACGCACGCGTTTACAAATATGGTCCCGCAGGGACGGTATGGCCACTTTTGCCACACGAATCGGTTGCCGGGTAATACGAGTCTCACCTTTTCGTTGGTAAAAGTTTCCTCAATAACTACCACTGCCAATAGCCGGGAGATCCGAAGTAATTGGTATAGAGGCCCTACGATTCGATACAGTACTTTTTTTTTTTTTTTTCGAAAGGATTTAATGCTGTTGACCGCAGATGGCCATGACAGCGTTACCGGGCTTTTGGCGGGCGCAGAGGGCGCCTCGCCGGTAAAATTAGGTTGGGGCGACACGCACAAGGGCCACCACTTAGGTGCGACCTCGGCTTGGGCTGTCGCCAGATGCTACACAAGAGGGTAATGGAGGTTTCGCCTAGGTGCACGAATGCACCTAAGGGCGGAAGCGGGGACTTCTTCGACCCCGCATCCGGCGGGGTCGGTTTTTGGTCGGTTGTGTAGTGTGCGGAAGCGAATTGGTTGCCGTCACCTCCGGGTTAGCGGCGGTGATTGGGTCAACGGGGTCACCGAGAACGTGTCTCGGTCTACAGTCTACGGTACAAAATTTTGTTTAAGTTTATGTACGCAAGCCGTGCGTTTTCGTCAGCGCGATCTAGCCTTCGTTCAATTTTAATAGCGCCATCTAGTTAACGAACGGCGCACTTTGTTTGCGCTCTCTTCTACTAGTGTAGGTGGATGAGTTTAAAAAAATATTCCTGGAGTATAAAATTAAATATTTCACGATATTCTTTATGTTGGCATTTTCAGATTAATTCGATAAATGTGCAAAAGAATAGAAGAAAATCTGAACTCGTTTTCGTCTCTGGTGGAGGGCGAGGAGGAGGTCTGACTGCAGCGTGATATGTGGAAGATATGTATCATCATCAGCCCATACACGTCTACTGCTGGACATAGGCCTCCCCCGTACGACGCCACAAATAGCGGTCCTGAGCCGCCTCTATCCATCGACTCCCTGCGACCGCTACGATGTCGTCGGTCCATCGAGTGGATGGTCTCCCATGTAGGGGGGATTTGCCATAATCACCACGCTTTGCAGGCGGATTGGTGGTCGCAGTGTTGGTGTTTAAAAATACTCAGAAGGAACATGCTGCCCTTCCTCTGGTAGGTTCCCTTAGTCTGCGCTCTTACGACATCCACGGGTTGAGTTGGAGGGGTCGATATTCGTACGCCGCGGCCCCACGGCCAAAGATATGTACATATGTATAAGATGTTACAATATTTGGTGGTATCAACATGAGCCCTGTAAGGGCGTTCCAACATTCAGAGTTATATACTCAGAGTAATATAAAATAAATGTTTACAATCATTTAGTCCTCATATATCTTTAAACGAGCAAACCTTAACCTCGGAAACGGCTCCTACGATTTTAGGGGGCGGTAAACCGATCTAGCTAGGATAAATTTTTAGAAAATGTCGTTTTAAGGTGGATTTATATCTTCAGACATTGAGCGTGCCATGAACGTATCACGTAAACAAAAAAATATTCTTCCATACAGTGTGTATGAACGTATTCATATCTATCGTAAGACGGCCACGCAGACGCCGCCGTCAGACACGGACCGTGCCCCGGTCAGCATTCGCGGATAGAATATTTTGTCTACGCGGTTCATGTCGCTTCGTGTCTGTGGCTACTTGCCGGGCAATGTGGATAGAGCAGGACGGTGACAGACGACATTTGCCATTGATGTACTACGTACGACGACGATGCAAACACTAATTTTCTTCAACTGAACTGTACTGCAATCCGTACACCTTACTTTAGTGTGACTTCGACATTCACGCAGCGCGTATGGAGCCGCGCTAGTATGAAAATCCTATGTTAAGTGTAAATCTGGACGTAAATAACGAGAAATAATAATGCAGTAGTCGAGTAGGTAAAATTAGTTGTTGTTTTATGTAATAAATGATGCACATGAGCACAACAGACATAAATAAAAAATAGTTTTAAGATCTGACATACTGTATATTAATTTTGTATTCTTGCAAATAAACGATTGATTGATTGATAATTCTTCGTAAATCGCCATTATAATTATAAACTAAAACGTGCAGATTTTCCATTTCAAAACCGGTTATAGATATCTAGTGCGTACTACATTATAAATCAATGGACACCGGACGGTGTCTGTGGTTGTCTGACGCGGCACGCTGTTCTGTTACTCTAGATGTGAATAAACGGTGTCGGTCAGTGTCTGCCCCGCTCCATGTCGGTAGATATAAACGGAACTTTATTTGTGTTTTCAATAATCAACTTTATCACTCTCATAGACAAGATTTCGACACAACAAAGCCTTCATCTTTCATGTAAGAGAGCTTTTTTTAAAATTTACTGCATATACTCGGATAAGACGTCACAACGAGAGAGGAAAGTTGTCAGCTAAGATAAATTGTTCGTTGATAACCAACCGTGACATAAACTGAAAAATATGTTTTAGACGCAGCCCTACCATAATGTCTGTGAAAATATGACTCTTCCTGACATATAGGCGAATACATTTTTTTTTTATTGGGAGGAACTAACTCGCAGCCTTGCTCGCAGCTAGTATCATGTCTGTGAACTAACTGAGGGGCAAGTCTGGCAAGGCGTGATCGTGGCGTCGACGCCACGATCACGTCTCGACTGTTGGTAGTCCGGTAGCTATCGTGGACGTGTCGAGTAGCTATCGAGCAGAGACGTAAGGAAAAGGTTCTTATCTGAAACGCACCTCATTTACGAACCACTGATGTTCACCACCTGACGACTCAAAGGCTGGAATAAGACATTTATTTGCTTATTTTATTGTATAACAAAATGAGTTGCCTATAAATTCTTCGTTTTTTTATTATATCGGTTTTCCTACATGTTATAATAACAAAATAAATAAGCGATTTTAGCGCCATTTTTGGGTAAAATAAAGAACTTCGCGGTCTATGAACCTAGGGGGTAGTTGAAGTTACATTGCTAACAGATGGCGTTAGGGTCGCGATTCTTCAAAAATATTATTTACGCCTTATTTTACGTGCTTACGTATTATTTATCACTTTATAACACTCCGACTAAAGTAAGGTAGATACCACAAACCGATTTATCACTAAACATGGGTAACAGGTAGGTAGTGTAGGTATTTGTTTAGGTACCAATGTAGTAACCTAAGAATTCTTAAAAAATGTGTTTTAGCTACTGTTATAACGACAAAAATTAAAATCTAAGTAATAAAACAGTCTATTATAATTAAGGTAGGCATGGATCATGTGTGGAGGATCCACCATGTAAGATTGTAGCATCTACGAATTATTTTAAAGCTAATTCAACAAACTCTAAAATAGGGTAATTCTTAGAAAACTAGCAGCGTTAAAATAATGGAAAAATAATATAGATAATAAACTATACGAAATCTTCATTTGAAATCAAGCGTAGCAATTTATTTTCTCATTTTTACTATGAAAAATGCAAAATTTTACAAAATATTATTTTGTGATTGACCATAGAGAAAAAATATTTTCACGTCAATTCTTGTTAATAAAAATATGATAAGCATTTTGAGATATTATTTATATTTCTACACGGTTTTATACTATTTTAAATATAAATAAGTAAATCTTTACGTTAGTAATGTCAGCAGCATTCGGACTCGCAATTCTGTAATTTTCCTAGAGATTTGGACGTCTCCTCACGTTAGTAACGTAAAGCGATCGAAAGCGTAGTTCCACGTACGCACGATAGAGGCGCTGTACCAAATTGTATGGAAAAAGGAGACGTCACGATCACGTCTCGTTACCAAATTCCGGCCAGACTCACGCTACTGCTCTAACTAAAGACACAACAACACTAAAGCTACTCCAGCAGGTGGCGTTGTTGAGTAACACTAAGCCAATGAGTGTTTGGTTTGAGGTTAGAGCAAGAAAATCAACTGTTTATTTATATTATTTGTCTTTTTAACTCAAGAGTTAAATATTATTTTAAAAAAACACAATATACCAACAAATATACCTAGCAAAGCATCCAGGTACCTACTGTATTGTAACTGTATATTTAATGATTAAGTCCTCTTATATGTAGGTAGGTAGTGTTGAGATTAACTCACAATGTTTTATATTTATGTGGAGGTCGAGATGTGCTGCTGCGAATATTCTCCTTTTACTAATTATTGATTGATTTCGTGGATCTTGATCTTGTCCATCTTGATTTTTTGTGTAGAATTGAATGAATGAATGAATGAGTGAGTGAGTGAAGGCAAGAGTGAATGGCGATCCATCCAGCAGATATTCGGATATTACTTGTGTTGTTTGCCGAAACATGTAGTAATAATAGAAGTATTCCTATTTACAGGTTTTGTCACCAATAAATTCGTTTACTGTATAATAACATTTGCGTACAAGAGATAACTGTAACCTAGTCTTAAAAATATTGTCCAGGTTTGAATTTTTTATGTCTGCAGGCAATTTGTTATAAATAGTAACTAGCCTAGAATCTGGGGGCCTACTCGGAAAAGGAAAGTTTCTTTTTCGTGTTCGTGCAAAACCAACTCTTATGTCCATTGTATAAGATTAGCGTTTGCACGAAAAAGAATCAGAAACTTCGATTTCGTTTTTACGAGTAAGGGCCGACTCTTACTTACTATTGTTAGGGTACTAAGTGGTTTTATTAACTCATTACTATTACCGTGGCGTCTATTGTACTTGTCTTAATGTTCAGTTTTTGATTTATAGATGTGCCTGTTCTTCGTTACAAATAGCGAAGCTTGCAGTTTGTATATACCTACAGGGGAGGGTCAGAAAGAATGCCCTTTTCAATCAAATGCGGCTTAGGTACAGTAGCTGTCACGGGTTGGGATATTTACCAAAATTCGTGTGCATTTTTTCTGTAGGATATATAAGTGTATTACATTCACACTTTCACCCCATACTATAATACCCTTGGGCAGAAAGGGCGGTTTTGTAGTTTGTGTGTGATTTGAGAATACCGAGCGCATAGACAAATCTAGATAACTTTGTTTTAACATTTTCAATATGGGATTTCCAGTTAAGTTTGTTGTCCAATGGGATTCCAAGTAATTTAAACTTATTTTGTTCATTTATATTATGGCATTTTCAAGTGTACTCAAGTCATGTGGTTGGTGGGTTCGAAACTATACGAATTTAGTTTTATTATAATTTATTTCAAGATTATGGTCCTTATGCCATTGTTCGCAGTTATATAAAGCTGTTTTAATATAATTTATGTTAATATTTGGTGTAGTACTAAAAAGCAGGGACACGTCATCTGCATAAAAAACACAGGGTGTATTAATTGATTTAGGCAAATCATTTATATAGATTAATAATTTTTGCGGGATAAATACTCATCCCCTGGGGATAAAATATATGGGACCCCCTCGGGATCATTTTCTATACAATAGCGAAAGAATTTTCAAAATCGGTCCATAATTGGCGGAGATATCGCGTAACATACATAGTTAAAAAAAAAAAGAAAAAAAATCGTACAGATGAATTGTGAACCTCCTCCTTTTGAAATCGGTTAAAAATAGGTCGCATCCAAGACCGCTACCTTGGGGTATTGACGAATGAATGGTTACTATTTTGGAAGTTATGTTTGTCATTTCGTGTGATAATTTATTAAAATGATCTAGATATTTGCACATAAATATTGTTTCCTCTCACGTAGGTAGTATTTATAAGCTATTACTTTAACACCAATTCCATACAGTTTTAAATTCTTCTGAATCATGTCCTTCCTTATGAAGATTTTATCGAGGACAGCTTTCTTTTAATGCATAACAATGCCCGGTGCCATACAGTACTAATCACTCGTCAGTTCTTGGATGAAGTTGGCAATCGGAACATGGACTGGCCAGCCCTTAGTCATGACCTCAATCCCATAGAGCATCTATGGGACGAGCTCAAACGGAGGGAACCGAAATCTGGCGCCTACGAGCATCGCAGATAGCGAAGCGATATCTGAAGATAGCGCTGGCACAGGAGTGGGAAAGGCTTCAAGAACTGATTGAAAAACATAATTATCAGGTCGATGAAAAACCGCTTTCGAGCTGTTATCGAAGCTCTGGGAGGCAACACCTAGTATTGAGATAGAAAAACTTGAGTATTAAACATACATTTTCCGTTTTATTTAAATTTTGACGAACCCAATATTCACTTCAATTAACTTCACTTTTATTGCGTTTCCATTCAAATCTGATTCTTTTTAGATTTTTTAAATAATGATATCATTTGTAAGCTTAAAGATTAATCTTTTAAAAATAATGTTTTAAATAATTTAATAATATTCCAAAAATTTACGACTTCGGCAGGACTTGAACCCGCGACCCTCCCCTGAACCCTGAATCTTAGAGATTAGCAACAGCGATACCTCACATCAAACGATCTAAATGTAACTTTAGACTTTGAGCAGGTTTGGATAACTTCAATGTTTCCCCTGTAGGTGGAGCTAACGGCGTTATAGTCATTAAGTGCCAAAGATTTTGGACAGGTCTGGTACTTGCCTCCGTGGCGCAGTTGGTTAGCGCATCCTCGTATTCAGGGGAGGGTCGCGGGTTCAAGACCTCTGGAGTCGTAAATTTTTGGGATATTATTAAATTCTTTAAGATTACCCAAAGTGCGGGCATAAGCACTATAATAACAAAAATATGATTTTAGTACATTATTCAAGTAATTTTTGAAAAAAATGCCTAAGACTTTACATTACCAAACTTAAGATAAAATAAAAGCAAACAGCAAAATTAAATAAGATTCAAAACAGAATCAAGATTAATTGCACAGCCTTAGGCATGATCTGATCATCAATTATCCAGCGAGGCAACTTCCTCAGAGCGTTCCTATAAGGTTAGATTAAAGCCAGTCGCGCCAGACACGGAGGCGGGACAGCAGCAACGCTCTGATTTCATTAAAAACTCACCAACTTTCCTCAATGGCTACAATTTTAATTTTAAATGTCACGGTTTTTGCACCTTATGGAGTTTCATCACACAAATAAAACAGTTCAGTAAATTAAGTATATACTTCATTGTCGCATACAATACAACCACAGAGATGATACTACATAGTTGCGCCTATAGCATGCAACACTTCAGGCAACTAAGTGATTTATTAATCGATATTCCGTAATCATAGAGCAGATCCCGCGGCGGCGGCGCTTCGAGGGCGGGCGAGACGCCGCCGCCGCACCGCGGGAGGGGGCGCCGCCATTACCGGCACCGATCCCCTGGACACTCCTGACTCAGAGTCCAGAAACAAAAGAACACAGTACTTGCCTCTATGATGTACGCAAATAATGGGCAACCTGAGACCCTTGCGAGCGATGTAAGGCTTCGTGCACAGTGCAGAGCGAAAGCGACTATAGTCTTTGAATCGAGATACGACGACGCAAAAGTATCTCGGAGACGGTATTATTCTTAGCAGTTAATTTTAATATATTCTTTTGGGTATCAAGTAAAATCTGTCCTAACAAACATTACCTAATCTGTGCCCTAAAGCTTACCTTACCGTTGGGCACAGATTCATCATCATCATCAGCCCATACACGTCCACAGCTGGACATAGGCCTCACCCGTACGACACCACAAATAGCGTTCCTGAGCCGCCTCCATCCATCGACTCCCTGCGATGTCGTCGGTCCATCGAGTGGATGATCTCCCATGTAGGGGCACGACCCACTCAATGCAATCGGCACACGTCGCGTCGCGTTGGGCGCATCTGCCTTGGATCTTTATATATCAGAAGATACTTTTGTAATAGATGATAAGAAATAATGGCTTCACTATTTAGGCAGTACAAAAAATACAAAAGTACCTATATATAATAAGCGGGTTATGAGGTCGACGGTTTCTGCAAATACCTTTAAATAGGTCAGCGTTATATTGTAAAAGCGTTGTGATGTGAGAATGTACTAGACAGGGTCATTTCCGTCCCGATCGTGTTCAGTTTGCTGCGCCCGCCCCGCGCCCCGCCGCCGCCGCCGCCCGCCCGCCCGCTTCGGGAGCGGAACGATCTCGGTTCTCATATCCGACACCACTTCGGTTCTCTCGACTACTATACTATTGGTTTCAGTAACATTGAAGTAGGTTACTTAATTAAAGTAGCAATTCAAGTTGGTAGTTATTCTGTTCAAATGTCTTGTAGCTTCCACTTGTAGGTATTAGATTTACCTTGAGTGTACCTACCGGAGTAAAGTATGTAGATAGGTACCTAGGTACAGTAGGTACTTACGCTGAATAAGACTGCACTTGTAAAACAAATTACGTCGCGGGGACGAATCTCATTGAATTGCGCAGACTACTGTCACTCTCGCCTCTATCCGGCTCTGGCGCGTAAATATTTTTTTAACTTAATAAACTACGAGTGGGAACACCTCCCACTCGATGGACCGACGACATCGTAGCGGTCGCGGGGAGTCGTTGGATGGAGGCGGCTCAGGACCGCTATTCGTGGCGTCGTTTGGGGGAGGCCTAGTTCAGCAGTGGACGTGTACGGGCTGATGATGATGATGATGATGATGATGAAACTACGAGTGTTTTAATAGTAAAATAACTTACTATAGATATAACCGGGGCCGGGTCACCCGCGATGAAGCTAAGAACCCATGGGGCCGAGGCAACGCAGACGGCGACTCGGCCGGCCCCGAGACGGACCGCTCCTCTGGGTTCTGCCCTCTAAGCCTAGTTGGAGCGGTAGTAGGTTGCGGTGTCGTATGGGAGGCACCGCAACTGAGGCGGGCGGCTGTGCCGTATGGGCGGCATGGCCGCAGAAAGGTGGAGGCCGCGGCGGGAGAGGAGTGCCGGTATAGAGGTGCGCTGCTCTCCCTGCCTCCCGCGGCCTTGACGGGGTCGCCACCGTTTGATGGCGGACGCGGTGGGGTCACAGGGGAGGAGGAGTGTCGGTATTGCGAGGGCCGCTCTCCCTATCCTCTGTGACCGTGTGGCAGGCGGCGGGGCCACTCGACTGACCCGTCGTAAAGGGACCTAGGGGCGTTTTGACACGGGGTCGTCTGGCGCCCATTTGGCAGGGTAAGGTCCCCGAGGTGGTCGCGGCGCATCATGTGTTTCTGGTGCGTCGCGAAGGAGGGTGCTCCACACCCCCTAGTGAGGGGCCCGATATCGGGCAGCCGCGGTGGGTTCGCGGAAGAGGAAACGTTCCCGTGTTCCCACCGCAAGCGGCAGAAGCGGAACACCCTGAGGGTTTTAGTGGGTCTAAGTCCCACATAATCGTACTGTCTCCCCGTGACAGTACGATATGCGAGAGCATTTCCCTCAGGATAATAAAAAAAAAGGCCAGCCAGCCCCGGTCCTGTCTGCCTTCCTATTGGATTATCGGAGTGAGGGAATAGAGAGTGTACCTGTGTTTGCACACGGACCATGTCCTGCGCGCATGGCTCGTCTCCATGGAGACAGGCCACCGTGACTGAAATTCAGCCTGGAGACATCATCATAATCCTCATTGTAAGAATGTCGATCGTTAAATTCAATGAATTTAACAGTCGTTGGACATGATTATAGATCGTATTTACGTATTTGGGGAGAGAATGAGTACAGACAGGTTCAGGTGTCAGTTCACCCGAAACTCGTGTGTTCTGTATGTAGACGGCGGTAATGAGCGAGCGGCTGGTCCGTGACGTCACACAATATTTTGAAACGCTGTCGGATTGCGAGGGTCACGTTACCGGACATTTGTAATCCTAATAAAAACATTATAAGTGTAAAAGTCATGCCAAGTCTCGTGTCTCGTAATACTTCCGCCGTAAAAAGTGTTGAGATCACGAGAAGAGCCAAGACAGACATTTTTCTACCTAAAAATCATAACTTAAAAATTTCCTCATTCGTTTCTCCCTAATCAGAAACTTTATTTAAAATTTTACCTAAGTAGGGTTGCTAGGAGTAAAAACGAGGAAGAAACTTTAGGGTTATTTTTTTCTACGACGACGGAACCCTAACCATTGTGCTGGAACTATCTAAACATATTGATTGATAAGTGTAGGTGCTGCTTGGGGGTTTTTCTTGACCTCGCTAAGGCATTTGACTCCGTTTCCGTCCCAATCCTACTGAGTAAGCTTGGTAGTCTTGGCGTTAGAGGTATTCCTTTGGAATGGTTCTGCAGCTACCTGACGCATGACGGAGCGCAGTCAGTGTCTTAGAGTATCCGACACGATAAGTGGACCTCGGACTATACATTATGGTGTCCCGCGTTAAATAGGTTTGAACTCAAAATGCTCCCCGCATTTTGAGTTCAACCCTATATAACGTGTATGTAGACGATATCCATTAGCTTCCTATTGTAAATGCTGACATAGTATGCTACGCCGATGAGACTGCAGTACTGTTCCACGATCCTAACTGGCCCCAGCTTGGTGTGGTGGCATGGTTTCAACGTAATCTTCTTACTTTGAACGCTAAGAAATCCTTGAATGTCTGTTTTCATAAGACAGCTGCTTCAGCTCCGGCTCCTGGTATAGTTATAAAAGTTCACGGCTCGTGTGCAGGGACCAGTATATGTGCTTGTGAAACCTTGACAAGAACGAAGGTAAATTTATTCATAACGATTTATGTTACAGGTCACCTAGCATCAATTAAAATTATTACACATACATAATGTACTGATAAATAATTATACCCGTAAACACGAAATAAGAACATTATTAACAGATGGATTGAAGTGAATGAAATTGGTCTTGGTGACGTGTGGGATGAGGCCATTCCGATAAAATCGTTTCTGTAATTCACCTTTTACAGAATAGAGCTTTTCTTGCAACGCATTGAGATTAGAAGCTTCCCCTATGGCCGCAACGTCATCTGCATACATGAGTAATAGGGTTTATGGTTTCTCGAGGTCTTTCATTTCTCGGGACTCGAGAATTCTCGTACTCAATTTCCCGGGAATTCCCGGAAAATCAAGAAATGTTCATTAATTATGAAAAAAAGTAAAGCAAACGTCGTTAGCGGCGGCGACCTTTGGGGGTGGTGAACGGGGCAATAGCTCGGAGCCTCGCTCTTGCAGGGGCATCGCGAAACAATCCAAGCCAATTTTTAAAAATATAGATTTTTTCACTATAATTTTTAATTTAAGTCCTTTGATTTTGATCCTTAATTATTTATTAAGGTTATAACATAATATAGCGGTAAATTAAAATAAAGTTGGTTAACAAATTAATTAGAGGTGTGTAGATCCGGAGTCAAACGGATCCTGGAGTCGTGTCCGCTCCTGGATCTGTGTGTTTCCGCTGCGGACTAGCGTTCTTGGCGTGTCCGCGGACACGATAGCCGCGCCGCGTCGGTCTCGGTTTATCAAGTCGAATGAATGTAACGAGCGATTGGAGCTGTGTAGATCTGAGCTTCGGTTTGGGTTCGAACGTGTTCGATCGACGGATCCGGATCCATTTACAAGTAAACAAGTTACTACTACCGACAAATTATACCATATAATTTTCTAAATAAATCTATAATAACCCTACTTATTTAAATAAGTAGGTACTACAATACTATAGTATAGTCTTATGAACCTAGAAGTACGAAACTTTTGTAACTACCTACTCACTAATCTAGAACAATGATTGTAAAAAATAGGTAAGTATTTGTCATAGATTCGTTAGATCCACCGAAACAAACGTGTCCTATAAGATCAAATGGACATGTAGGAACCGTTACTGCAAGCGATTCTAAGAGATCCACCAGATCCACTGAATCAAACTGATCTAATGGACATGTAGGAACCGAAACTGCAGGCGGATCCAAACAGATCCGCAGAGTCGTATCCTGGATACGTATCCGACCCCATCTGGAGTCGGATCAGATCTGATCCAGTCGCGGACACGTTTAGCGCATGCCTAGTTTCAGGTTCCGAGTGGTTACGTTAATTCGAACAACGTCTGAATAATTTTTGGTTAAAATTGCGGTGTTTGTGGTATGTAAACGAGCCTAAATAATTGAAAACTTTTTGCTGTTTCCGATAGAATAATCACTCTTATTACTTTCTGGATTGTTCAGGTTCGAAGTTTCCATTTTAATCTTCGGTAAAAGGTTTTTTAGTTTGATCTGTAACAAACAGCAATCAATAAGTTTTCAAACTATTTATAACAAAATTAAAATAAATAATTATGTTTTCATTCAGTCAGACAACTTAGTCAATTTGTTGACAAATCAGGATCAAAGTGCAGTAAATTATACGTAGCTATTCTTAGTAACAAAATCAAACCAAATTGATATCAAAATTTAAAAAAAAACAAATTGTAATTGTAAAGTTTCTTCAGTAGCTCTAAATAAAAATAGTATATAAATATTAATAGTTCTAAATAAAAAACAAAGTTTTAAATGCATAAGTATTTACTAAGTTAGGTACACAAAAATAAAGGTCGTATATTTTGATTTTAAAATGAAAAATAGCTTAAATTGCTTACTCTGATATAAATCTTACCTTTCAGTAGTTTTTTTTTCAGCAATACTCTTTACAAACAGTATTTTTTATAAATAAACTTACCAGTCTATTCTGCATCCATCAAAGTAAATTATACGTTCATATCCCACAATACTGAACTCACGACAAGGGTTAAAACACAAAAGAAACGTTCGGTAAAAACTAAGGATGTCGCCAAAACGTGCTTAAGTTAAATTTCTCGAGTTCTCGACTTTTCTGGACCTGAATTTCCCGGGTACGAGAACGATGGATTTCCCGGGAATTCCCGGGACGAGAATTCCCGGGCATAAACCCTAATGAGTACCTACGTGAGCGTTTTTTATTGAGTCGGGTAAGTCGTTCATGAGGAGAGAAAGAAGAATATTTGAAATCGAGGACCCTTGAGCCAATAATGGTTGACGTTGGGTTCGATTTTACTTTCCCTCCTCTACCCGGGACAGAGTAGCGTAAGGTCAAAATTACAACTTTACAGGAGAACCGAAAACAATTCGAATTTACGTACTGTTAGCTTATAGCTCCTGTATTGTGTGCGGCCAGTCATGGAGCTGAGTAGCAGTCGCAGAGCCGGACCACCGATGCCGTAATGTGCCATTTTCACCGCAAGGACAAGATATTTTTTTTACTTTAGCGAGACCTTGCCAAAGAAAAATAATGTATTATGGACACAAGATCTCACAATATAAATGAGTTCAACTCAGTTATATACTGAGTACGAGTATAAGACGAGGAAGCGTTAACTCTATAAAACAACTGTTTTGCTAGTCTCTTTACGACTAGCTTTACAGGTAATTTGATTTTGTTTATACCTACATAAGTTGCTCTACTTGGTTCGTGCACGAACTAATAATGAGATGCCTCGCACATGTAGGTTTAAAGAACTTTATTTCTCATAAAAACACAGGGTTTACTTATAATGAGATACAGAGAGGGGTGTCGTGGTCGGATAACCTCCTAGTGAGCCCGTACTGCTACTTGTCCCCGGGGATTCGTCCCTGGGGAACAGAAGCAGGTGGCGGGCCGGTGCACCCCGGTTCCCACCGCTAATAATTTCTTCCTTCGAGGGATATTGCTAGCGGCGGCCGATAATCCGACAACTAACGGGGATGATAACCCTTTAAATTATCAAAACAATAATGGCAAGTCTAAATAAAACAATTAGTCCCCAGGAGGGTCCCGATTCCGGGGAATCCCTCCCCGAGCTTAGCTCGGGCCGCCCCTCGTACTCTGGGGGGGCAAAGAACTGCCTAAAAATATTAAACACAAAAAACGACCTAACCAACAGGCCAGAGCTGCATCTTCGGAGGCGCTAAGGCTAAACTTCTTCACGGCTGCATCAGCGCCTAACCTACCGACTACTTCCAGGGCTGCAACTGCGGAGATGACCACGCCGCAACCACCTACATCTAAGGCTGCGCCCACAGAATCCCCAACACCTCAACCAACGACGTCAAGGGTCCTATCCTATATAGCACCCAGACCTCCCCACCAGACCGTCTCGACAACCGGAGCGCCCTTCGGGGCTTCTCCGCGCGAAACGGTCATAGAACTGTCGGACCTCAAGGCCGCTATACCCCACCCAGGGCCAAACTGGAATCTTGTTTCCTCCAAACGGAGGAACAAGAAGAAGGGCAAGAAGCCCCCCCAGCCATCAAGCGAGACCCAAAAGGCGCGGGCGCAGACACGGCAGACGGCAACCGATGGTGGACGTAAACAGCTCTTCGGAGCTAAGTCCATGACCCATGTAGGAGGGACTCGTCCCGCCGAAGTGGTCCAGGCGCAAGCGCAGCCGAACGCAGCGCTAGCGCCCGTCGACGGAAGCCAGACGCCAGCTCAGCGACCCAGACCCAGAGGGAAACGCGGAGGGAGGCTGGCAGCTTTGGCCAAAAACAAGAACAAGTTCCCACCAGCCCAGCCACAGAGTGTCAAGCGTTCCCGACCCGATGACAGCACTACGCCCACTGGCGACAGTAAACGTCAAAGGCCGGATACGGAACACGAGACCACCTCTGTCAGCTACGCAGCTGCCTTCAGGTCACATGACCTCTGCGTGGCTGTAACGGTTGAGCCATACCAAGACCTAACGGCGGAGCAAGCCACGGACGTGCAAGAGAAGCTGGAGGATAGGATCATGGACGAAATCTTTGATCCTATCACCATGCCCCAGACTTCGAAGGTCCGATTCCGTGGCCGTGCGCATTATAGCGAAGGCGTCCTCAAATTCTGGTGCGAGGACGACCACACGCTAGCGTGGCTCCGAAAAAGCACGGCAACCCTAGAATCGCCCATCGCTGGGACTAAGCTTGTTGTCAAAAGACAAGCGGAGCTCGAGCGAAGAATACTGTGTGGTCTGTTCGTGCCCACACCAGCTAGAAAGCAGATGGGGACCGAACAGATCCGCAGGCTTCTAGCGGGCCAAAACCCCGACCTCAACATCAACTCGTGGAACCCCATCCGCGCGGAACAGCGAAACGACCAGGAAGTACCCGGTACGTACCTGCTTCTCCTCGTTCCCGAGTCTGAAGTTGAGAAATCCCGACTCAAAGACCGGCGCCTGTACTGGCTTCTTGGGAACATCTACCTCAAGATCATCCAGAAAGATGAACCCAAGGGCGAGAACAGCGACGCCGACAAAAACAACCCTGGACCCAAGCCCGATCCAAAGCCCGATCCCCCTTCGGGATCCAAGGCTGAACCCGATCCGCAGCCCGGCCCCAGTTCGGGGTACGCAGCGGAATCTTCTCCGGCCCCCCCACCATCCCAGGGGCTGGATCTGATGGATGTCCAGGATCCACCAACCCCACTGTCCGAGGAGCGCTTTCTCGATACGGAGGGGAGCGATGTCAGTGTCAGCGACAGCGACATCGGCTCCTCTCCTATCAAGCGCTAAGCCAACAACACCCTCCATTCCTGATCCACCACTTCCTGCCACACCCTACATCCAAGCGAACCTCCAGCATAGCCTGACGGCTACCGCGTCCATACGCAGAATGCTGGAGGAACATCCCGACGCCGTGGCCCTTATCCAAGAACCGTGGATCAGGAAAGGCCAAATTTGTGGCCTAAAAATACCTGGAAGCAAACTTCTCGCAACTGCAACTGTAAGCAACCTCAGAACTTGCATTGTTGTTCCGAGAACCGCTAAAACACTCCTAATAACCGAACTATGTTCCAGAGACCTAACAGCAGCTAGACTATACCTGTCTCCCACCAACAACAGCTCCATATCGCAGATAGTTCTAGCATCAGCCTATCTAGCAAACGATGAAGCAATACCCTCACCGGAGCTGGTGTCCCTGATCGAGTACTGCGAGAGGGAGAAACTCGAGCTCATCATTGGCACAGACTCCAACGCGCATCACACGCTGTGGAGCGGCGCCAGGTGCAACGATCGAGGGGAAGAACTGGTAAATTATGTTATCTCTACTAACCTCCTGCTCCTCAACAGAGGCTCGGAACCTACTTTTGTTACATCTAGAGCCCAAACAATCATTGACTTAACACTATCAACCTCACAAGTTTCTCACTCCATCAAGGACTGGCACGTTTCTACCGAAGCCTCGTGCTCAGACCACAGGTGGATAAGATTTAACTTAGAATTGTCACTACCGAACCCACAACCTAGGCGCGTCCCACGTAAGACTGATAAGACTAAATTCTGCCTATTAGTCAAATCACAACTTACCGATATGCCTGACCTACAGAATCATATAGAGGTAGCGGAAATTGACCACTACATAAACCAACTAACATACACTCTTACCAACAGCTTTGAACAATCCTGCCCTTTAATCACGCCCAAACACGGGGCGAACAGACAATGGTGGGGTCCTGAACTGCAAAGACTCCGTCGCAAAGTAAGGAAACTGTTCAACAGAGCCATGAACACTAGACAAGACGAAGACTGGGTGAATTACTATAATGCAAAACGAACCTACAAAAAGAAAATTCGCCTACGAAAAACGGAATGTTGGGAAAGGTTCTGTACCAACATTGAAAAGAACAGTCAGGCCGCCCGTATCAGAACCATCTTAGCAAACGTGCCGGAAAGCACGCTTGGATGTCTCATCAAACCTGACAATACCTTCACCAAATCAGATGCAGAAACCAGCGAAGTGCTACTGAACACGCATTTCCCAGGCTGTCAAGTTACAGACACTTGCACATGGGAAGAAACATCAGAGCGCACGCCTACCGCCCTAGACTGGACAACAGCCCACTCTATGATAAACTACGAGAAGGTACTCTGGGCAATCAACAGCTTTCTTCCCTTCAAAGCACCAGGACTGGATGGGATCTTCCCAGGTATGCTTAGATGGTGCAGTGGTATACTAGCCGAACACCTAGTAAAGATATTCAGAGCATGTATCGCCCACAAGTACATACCACTTAAATGGAGGGAAGTGAAAGTAGTATTCATACCAAAACCAGGAAGAAGTGACTATACCCAACCAAAATCCTTCAGGCCGATAAGCCTGACATCATTTCTTCTGAAAACACTAGAAAGACTTTGTGATAGAGAAATTAGAGACCATACACTCTTTCACAACCCGCTACACCCGCAACAACATGCTTACAGCAAAGGCAAATCAACAGAATCTGCTCTACATAGCGTAGTCTCACGCATAGGCAGTGGACTGACATCAAAACAACCTACACTGGCGGCCTTCATAGATATCGAAGGAGCTTTTGACAAGACACATTTCACCAGCATATACAGGGCCCTCACTAAATATGGTGTTGCGCCGACACTGGCTGAATGGATAAACAACATGCTCAAAAACAGAGCTATACAAGTCACAATCAATAAAACCACAAGAGGTGTAGTGGCCAGAGGCTGCCCACAAGGTGGCGTACTATCACCCCTATTATGGAATATAGTTGTTGATGAGCTAATCCGCAGGCTTAACGGCCACGGACTAGTTACGGTGGGATATGCGGACGACCTCGCGATCCTGGCGACCGGCTGTTTCGAAAACACACTATGTGCCCTGATGAAACTCGCCTTTAGAACCATTGAAACATGGTGCAACGGCCATGAACTCTCAGTTAATCCAACAAAAACGGAACTAATAATGTTCACTAACAAGCGGCATCTGGGAAATCTAAAACTCCCAAAACTGTTTAACACGGAGATAAAACTAAAAACAGAAGTCAAGTACCTAGGAGTCATACTAGACAGCAAGCTGCTGTGGAATAAACACCTAGACTACAAACTCCAACGTGCTACTGCCACATTCTACCAATGTAGCAGGATGCTAGGAAAAACCTGGGGACTTTCACCGAAAATAACTATGTGGCTCTATACTGCTATCGTTAGACCTACACTAACGTACGGAGCGATAGTCTGGTGGACCAGAACGGAGCTGAGCACCGTAATTACAAGACTGCAGCGCTTCCAAAGAATGGCATGCTCAGCGATAACAGGCTGCATGAGGACCACTCCTGGTGCTGCCCTAGATGTAATTCTAGATCTAGCACCGTTAGACCTATATATACAACAAGAGGCTACAATGTCGGCGCTGAGACTACACAATATGGGTCTCTGGGAAGTCACAAGTAGCCTACACGCACAGATCATGGACAGGGCTATAGCATACGAACCTCTTATGGCCGCCCCCTGTGACAAAATGCCCAGTAAACCGATCATAAACAAACACTACCAGATACAACTATACGAGGATCAAAAAGATGAATCAGGAACCCATGAAGTCAGAATTTACACAGATGGCTCCAAAACGAATACAGGTACGGGTGCTGGGATTCACTCAATGGACCTAAACATTAACATTTCAATAACGCTAGGAAGACACAGCTCCATATTCCAATGTGAATGTGTAGCAATAACCCAGGCAGCTACAACCATGCAGAAGAGAGGAATTAACGACCAATGTGTACGAATTCTCTCTGATAGTGCTGCTACACTCAGGGCTCTGGAGGGAAACAGCTGCAACTCCAAGCTCGTGTACGAATGTCACTTAGCTCTAGAAAGGATATCTGCCAAGAACAGGATCATCCTTCAATGGATTAAGGGACATAGCGGATCTCTAGGGAATGACGCCGCTGATGAGCTGGCACGGAAGGGATCGGAAACAACCACAGAAGGCCCATCCCCTTTTCTACCCTTGCCTTTTTCACTATTCCAGACATGGACTAGGCTGAGAACTAGAGAGACGCATAACGAACGATGGAAGCACCTGCCAGAATGCAGACAAGCTAGAGCGGCGCTCCCATCAACATCACCGAAGTTAACTAAACGCCTACTGAACTTAAACAGAACGGACCTGCGTATCCTGGTGGGAACACTAACAGGACACTGCCCACTAAACAAACACCTATTTACCATCGGAGCGACGGACAGTCCCCTCTGCAGAGGATGCCTCAGTGACGACGAAACGGCCGCCCACGTAGTCCTGGAATGCGAGGGAGTAACAGCACAACGAACAGAAATCCTCAACTTGCCGAGGTCACTCCGCGAAGCCTGTGAAGATCCCAGGAAGATTCTGCGCTTCTGGACGGAGTTAGGCTGGCTTTGCTAGCAAATCAACGCATAATGGACCAAGTTGAGTCCAAATGCGGACAAGGGAGTACCCATACCATACCATACCATACCATGAGATACAGAATAACAAATTAATCGAAGTTTTACAATAATTAAGCTAGCCTCCGGTACCTAAAATAAATTATACCTAAATATTATCTAACCTATAACTAAATATTGTTTAAAAAAAAATTGTAATAATATTGAACAAATACTAAACATTACAAAAACTAGTAGGTACTCAATTAATTATGAAGTTGTTGGTATAACTAAATATTAGCTAAGTAATTTTTTTTTATTCATGTATTGTTACAGAGTGTGTACATGTTGTTTAAGTTTTGTTTTTAAAGGCATTTAAATTAACACATTCCTTTATGTTATTAGGCAAATTGTTAAATAATGTAGTTCCCTCTGATAGTATGGTTTTTTTACTTTAATTAGTACGTGCTTTAGCTACTTGTAGTTTTATTTTATTTCTGAAATTGTATTTATTTTCCTTAAGTTTTAATTTTATATTTGATTGAATGGAGTTTGAAGTAATTTTCTTAATTAATATGCAAGTGTTATAAATGTAAAGTTTCTCTATATTGAAAATATTAGTTTTATTGTATAATTCTTTAGTCGGCGAAGATAGTCATAATGGTATAATACTGTAATTACTTTGTTTTGGGTTCTTTGAAGGGGGGTTAAAATTGTAGTAGCAGCCGTTCCCCAAATCTCTACCAAATACTCTATATGTGATTTAGCAAGAGGTTTATAAATAATGATACGCACTATTTTTGGTATACATTTTGAAACTTTGTATAGTGCTCCTAGTAAGGATTTTAGTTTTGCTGCCGAGCTGCTCAGAATCAGTGTATGGTATCCCTATCTCTGACGCAACAAGATGGCGTGTTGTTGATGTTTCGTTGTGGTTGACTTGCGTATAGTTTTGTTGTGATATATCCGTGTTAATGCTACAAAAATGAATAAAACTATAAATAGTGAAGTGCGAAAACTATTGTTTTGTATGATTTCGAAATATGAAGAGAAAAAGCTTGTGAAACAAGCCGTATTGCGAGAAAAACAGGATTGTTTACCTACTGTGACTGATTTTTTAGGTTAGTAAACAAGTACCACCATTAAGATCTTTGTTGGTAGAGTTAAAAGAAAGTATAGAATTTGGTGGATGTCATGAAACTCTCCGTCGCATATTATTAGCCAACGGTTATGAATTTAAGAAAAACAAAAATGAACGTTCATTATTAATTGAACGGTATGATATAGCTGCATGGATACATCGCTTTTTGCGTACCATTGCATCGAAACGTGCAAAAGGCAAGCCAATAATCTACTTAGATGAAACTTATGTCCACAAAACCTATAAGCCTAAAAAATGTTGGCAAGGTCCATCAACAAGTGGAATAATTGAAAATATATCGTCAGGAAAACGATATATTACTGTGCATGCAGGATCAGAGAAAGGCCCTGTTCCAAACTCATTGTTAGTATTTAGCACCAAATCGAAAATGGCCGACTACCACCATGACATGAATTCCACAAACTTCAACAAATGGCTTCAAGAAAAGCTTATGCCCAATTTGAATGAACCAAGTGTAATTGTAATGGACAATGCATCATACCATTCTGTCATAATAAATAAAGCGCCCACATCTCAAAATCGAAAGTTAGAGATACAGAATTGGCTTACATTGAATGGTATTTCATTTGAAACATACAATTCAAAAGCAGAGTTGCTCTGCTTAGTAAAACAGAACACACCAGAACCTATTTATGAAGCTGATGAACTTTTAAGCCAAAACGGACATGAAGTGCTAAGACTTCCTCCATATCATTGTGACCTAAATGCTATAGAACTCATATGGAGTCTAGCAAAAAGAAATGTGGGAAGCAAAAATGTAAGCCGAACTCCAAAAGATTTCGAGGATCTCATAAAACAATCTTTTGAGTGTATTGCAGCAGATGATTGGAAAAAAATGACAGACCATGTCATTCATGTGGAAGACAAGTACAAAAGAAGAGACCATATAACTGAAAATAATTTAGAAAGCTTCATCATCAATTTAAGAGACAGCAGCGACTCCAGTGATTCTGACCATTCACTCCATGTTGAATTTTTAGATTCAGATTTTGATTATAGTGATTAAAATAGTGATTAAAATACAAATATTTAAACTCATGATAATATTGATACTCATGATAGTGTTTGATAGCCTGTTTGTTCCTTTAATACGCCACAATGGAGTGACGTATCCGTGTGATGTTTGGTATGGAGTTAATAAAGAGTTAACAAGTGAGTCCGCGTTATGACGAGATTAAATGTAGCTTACATTTAATCTCGTCATAACGCGGACAAAATTGCAAGCATCCACTAGTAAAATAAAAATAAATGTCAAAGTATCAAAGTGAGTTGTTCTAACTTTCCTTTTTACTTTAGGGCTGCCATGCTGATATTTTTTAAATTTGCCGCTCTTTTTCAGTATCAACTTTCATTAGCCAGACGTTAATAAAGGTATCGATCTTGACCACTTGTAGCCGTTAGATATGAAGAAAACATCTCTAGAGCCTTATCTCTGATGCCTATATTGTGAAGCTTTTGGAGAAGCTTAGGGTGACTCACAGTGTCGAAGGCTTTCTTCAAATCAATGAAAATACCTAATGCCAGATTTTTCTCATCAATATTAGTTTAAATTTTAGTAACAAGATCAATAACCGCAGTTAGGGTGCTTGATTTAGCGCGAAATCCATATTGTTCGTTTATTAAAAAGGATTTTCCTACGAGATACGTATTAAGTCTTTTGTATATAATCCTTTCGAAGATTTTTGAGAGTACAGGTAACACTGATACTGGTCTATAATTGTTGGGATCGTTCTTATTGCCTGCTTTATGTATCGGACTAACTTTGGCTATCTTCAGAGAGTCCTGAAAAACTCCATTAGCTAGGCATACGTTAATACAGCGAGTAAGTTTATCAACAATTAAGTTTTTAATGCATTTGCTTGCCTTAGTATTAATGTCATCTAAGCCAGAACTAGTGTTACTGTCCAGTTGATTTATTAATCTAGACACTTCATCGCAGTCACAGGGATCAAGCTCACTTAGATTTATTTCATGTATGTAAGCCGGGTCGTATGTTAAAATGTTGCCATTATTAGTGTGATATTCAATCGGTATCCTACTTGCTAGATCGGCTCCTACTGAGGAAAATAATTTATTAAACATGTTACAAATTTCGGTACCGTCTTTGATTATACCTTTATCTATTTTTAGTTTAGGTAATGGTGAGCTGTCTTTGACTTTATTTAATGATAGTTTGTTTAGTGTTTCCCATATTTTTTTGGGGTCATTCGAACTGTCGTGGTACAAGGAATAATAATAATAATCCTTTTTTACTTTCTGTATTACGTTTTTTACTCTATTTCGTTCTTTAATGTAGTTATTGTAAATATTTTTATCGTTAGGATTATGTTTTGTTATTTGCCATAAGTTATTTCGATTATTTATTATGTCTATGACTTCTTTACTTATCCATTCATTTTGGGGGGGATTTTGAACTTTTATTTTGTTAACTTTACTATTTTCTATTTGTTCTAATAATATATTTTCAAGTTCTTCATAGTCATCATTTAGGTTTATATATTCAATTTTATCTATATTCTTATAGAGGTGTTCATAATTTATGGCCTGATATTTTGTTGTTTTGTAATAGATTTGTTAGAAAACATCCCCATCTTTTCCCACGCAAGTCTGATTTTGTAGTGCGAAATAGACGTGATAACAGTAAACTCCAAATACCTAATAGTAAAACAGCTTTCCTACAAAAAAGTGTAGTCTGTATGTCATGCAAAATATATAACAAAATACCTAAATCATTAAAAGATCTTGACGACAATATATTTAGGACTAAATTGAAACAATTATTAATTACCAAATGCTATTATAATATTAACGATTTTATGACAGATAAATTTTGACATCCTCTTATTACTTTAAGATTTTTGACATTATATAAAATTATCTACAATATACCTAGGTTAGAACATTACTAAACTTTACTGTGACATTTGCATGCTATCTTAAT
This sequence comes from Eupithecia insigniata, assembly GCA_947859395.1. Classification (NCBI taxonomy): domain Eukaryota; kingdom Metazoa; phylum Arthropoda; class Insecta; order Lepidoptera; family Geometridae; genus Eupithecia; species Eupithecia insigniata. The sequence continues at coordinate 15,164,193 of OX402005.1, forward strand.
TTTGCACGCCTCGATGAGGTAGTAATGTATTGGAAATACCATTTTTAATTAATAACTTTTGTACCTACATTACAGCAAATAAATGATTTGATTTGATTTGATTTGAATAGATTTTGGGTAATCCGCTAATTTCAAGGTAAATCTGCTTATGATCAGATAATGACGAATCTATCAGGGACATACTAAGTGATTGGTTATCTAAGTTTGAGTAAACATGGTCAATTATTGTATTAGTAAGACTCGTTTGACGCGTGCAGTACTTTTCATCTATTTTATTTATTAATGTAAAGCCATTTTCATTTATTTCATTTATATACTGTTTTACCTTTTGTTCTTGAGTAAGTAAATCTATATTAAAGTCGCCAAAAATAATGGAGCTTTTCCTTTTCTCTAGTTGTTGTGAAAATAAATCTAAGAAATTACGCAGGTTGCCATCTCCAGGCCTATAAATAGCTCCAATATTTAATGATAATTTGTCTATCTTCAACCATAAATTATGACAGCCGTCTTCAAACAACTCGTCTGTAATATTTGATGCTTTCATGTATATATATATAGAAACCTTTCCTCTTCTCCTTCTTACCATCTTTATTCTTCTTGTTATTGTCTATTGGCCTATAGTTGTAAATATGCGAGTAGTTAGGGATTCCATATAATCTGGCTTCATTTTCTGATTTAATCCAGGTCTCCGTAAAGATGAGTACTTGAGTAGTTTTAGCTATCGAATTAAGGATGCATTTTATTTCATCGAACTTTCCTGTAGTGCAGATACTTCGCAGATTAGCATAGAAGAAACAAAGTGATGAGCTGTGTAACTGTAAGTTCTTGTAGTTATCCACTATATGGTGAACAATTTTTTTAATTTTATCGGTACTATTATCTTTTTGTAAATAGTTATTTATTAGTTTTTTTTGTTTGTGTACATTCTCTTTGTTTTTTATAATTCTTGGTGTCCCGTTAATGTATTTAATTGTAAGGTCTTTTTCTCCATTGTCAGTACGCTTCTTTAGATCATCCCTCAAGGACAGCCAGTATTGTTTTTGTGTTGGAGTTTGGTCCGCATAAACTTTTATATTATCTGGTAGCTGTATTTTATTTCGTAGTAGTTCTCTCGGGGTTACTGATTCATTAAAGGACACCTTGATAGGACGACTTTTGTTGGGATTGTACTTACCCAAACGTATCGATCTTACTGGTTTAGGGCATGTATTATATATCGAAGTTATAACCTTTAAAACCTCGCCATCATCATAAGTACGTCTCAGTTTCAAATCTCGTTCATTTTTTTCATTTATTCCCGTAATAATAATATCTTTCTCTCGCTCAACTCGGTCTCGTAGCTCATGAATGAGATTTTCGCTCGCAAGAACAGTTGGAGCACTAAGCGATGAGCTTTCGGCGTTTAACTGATTTTTCATCCTGGACATATCGGCTTCCATATCATTAATTTTATTTTGGGTATTCTTATTTTCTGATTTAATGTCTTCTATCTATGTATTTATGTGTTCGAATTGTCGTGTAAAATTTTCCGTCGCCTGTTTTGTAGTTCGAATTTCACTTCTAATCTCGGACATTTCTTCGCGAATTACGATTAGATTTTCATTTTGAGTTTTCCCAAAATCTTGGAAGAACGTCATCATTTCTTTGCGAAAACTTGCAAAGTCCTGTTTAAAAGCGTGTTCCTCGGTGCGCTCTTTACGCTTCCTCATATTTATATTTGTGAGTGTATCCTCACCATAATCGCCACTGCTGGACAGGTTAGGCTCAGAACTTGCCAACTCGCTGCCGCTTATGGACTTGAACGTCGGAGAACGCTGTACGTTCATTGTATAATTTTGTATATGTCTTCGTCACGTGAAGTAGCAGTGGCCGGAGCGTGCAGTGTCTTCGTGCGAGCGAGATGTAAAAATAAGAATAAGAGGCGCTACTCCTTACCCGGTCGGTGTGTTGAGGCGGGGGACGCTTGCGCGCGCGCTGCTGTGTGTTGAGTAGTAATACAATGATGCAAGCAAAGATGTAAATCGTTAGATAGGCCCTTACCGTAGTGAGACCGCGCCGTTTTGTGTGCCACGCGAAATGAGTTCGCTCACTTATTTGGAATCAGTGTACATCTAAACACGGTGCTAGCTGGACCTGTTTAACTTTGGCATTTTTTGTTGAAAAGTGTCTCAAAATGCCATCGCGTGCATTGCAACAATAAATTGTTAAAATACAAAGGCATAACATTTCACTCTTAGGATTGCGATATAATTAAATAACTATTATTTTTCCTTCCGCTGCTGTAGCGTTGCGACGACGGGACTATAAACAAAGTAAAACTACCAGCTAATCTGTGGTAAACAGACTTAGACGTGCGAGCCGACCTTAAATTTGCCGGCGGCGGTGCGCCGACCTCCACGGTCAGCGTGGCGGCGCCGCCGCGCCGGTGTGGTTTGATTTTTTGTCTCTTATGTAGGTATTTAAAATTAAATAGAAGTTAGCCCCTAACCGTAACGTCGTGACTGTTTTAGTTTGAATCGTCTGTTTCGAGTTTTTTTTAATATCTTTATTCATTAAAGAGGGTTTGATCAGAGTGATCATGTCACCCTCATAGTTTACAATAAATTTACTGTTCCGGAGCTACATATTATGACGGTTGGAAATTGCCATTGCAAGACATAAGGCGCAAAAATAATAAAAAATCAACAAACCATTTAAAAATGGGTTTCTTATTGTTTTTTGCTTTCTCCTGGATGAACGGTCAAAGCGGTTCGCTAAGTTTGTTGTAGAAAGCGACGTTCGAATTCATATTTCAAAACAAAAAAAAAAATTACAGCTCTATCTAGGCTACAAGAGCTTTCATTTGATAGGTCGGTATTTAGTTTAAGGTACACAGTAATAACTAAGGATAGGAGTTATTGGATATTTTGGCTACCGATTATTAGTTGGGTATTTTGTTTCAATTCCGCTAGTACCAACTGGTACCCAATAACGTTACAATACTCTATACCTGTCCTGATTTCTACCCAATATATTTCTAACCGATTTAGTTAGAAATACCAAATACTTGTTGCAGCTACATAACTTTACGGGTGAACGGTCCGCTAGTATCTATGCGTAGATGATAGTTAGGGAAGTATAGGTATTGAAGCGTTGGGTAGTTGTGGCTCACGGTCGGTTAGGCGTGATGCTCGCTTTGCACAGTTATTCCCTAGCGGTATGCGGATTTTACAATACCGTTAGATATTTTAGGACCATGCTACCAGGTACTGAGTTAGTTATTGAATACCGGACTCATCTCTAGTAATAACAGCGAAAGGAGCGAGCGTTTTTTCGAGACTGTCCCCTGCCGCGCCGCCACCGCCCCATGTGTAGTCGATCAGTCAGCGCGCCGGCCAGCGACCAGACTGTACAGATAATCTGTTTTATCAAAACTCTCTAAGAAACATAGCAGTGGTGCGCTGAAGATTTCTACTTCTTCTAGCAACCGCAATCATAGAAAACCTTGAAGGAGACTACATTCTTAAGTACTGGAGGGATAAATGATATGTTTATTGGAGAGTTTTGAACAGATTCTCCGGTCTGGTTGCTGGTCGTCGCACCGACGCGACTGATAGAGACGGCGGCGGCGGCGTGAGAAAACAGCGGCGCGTGCCGGCGCGGCGCGCACCTCTATATACTTCAAAGACAATGCCACAGTTTTTGGTGTCAGGGCATATCTAACGATTTACATCTTTGGATGCAAGTCGGAAATTGATTCACACTCGAAACTGTACTTTACTGTTAGATAGCTTTTAGAACGATTTTGTATTATTCAGTACTTTTAATTTTGCGAAAAAATTTTGCACACGTCTGCTTTCTTCTAAGGCCAGAGGCAGAATGTCATTGAACTTTATAGTAATAGAGTTCAATGGCAAATGTTTACCCGTGTTCTTACACTTGAATTACAGAAGTGAACCCCCTCCCTAACCCGTACGCCCGGCCGCCGCCCTCGACGCGCGGAGAATATTCTACACTTTTTAATTAGAGTCGTAATTCCGCCTTGTCATCCGCGTGTTGCGCTCCGTTTGTGGTGCGCAGACGGCTGGGCTCTGGAAATTCAACCGTTTTATAAATTTATTTATTCACTAGCTGACCCGTGCCCACTTCGTTGGGCGGTAAACATTTTTAGTTGTTAATATGTATATAGCCTATAACACTCGCAAATAACGTGGTATTCAATAGGTAAAATAATTTTCAAAATCGGTTCAGTAGATTCAGAGATTACCCCCTACAACCTCACAAACATTACTTACTTTTATTAATATAGTATAGTATAAATTTACATATACCTAGATTTTATTGACTGGACGTCACACAGCTCCACATTTACCAAGGTTTATTATGCGCTTCAAAAGCTTTTGATAGTATCTACTGCAGAATAAGTCACTACTCATCTATTGTTCAGTTACAAAACTGGAAGGAAGAATCACCAGTCGTCCTAAATCTTCACAATTTCTATCTTGATTCATGGCGTCTCGCAGATCTACATAATTCTCAGCGCGCAGTCTTCTCTCATTTGTTCTGTCCTGATGTATAACACCTGAGTCTGAAAGCTCTTCGTTCTATCGAGTCTAAGGCTGCAAGCGGGTATTTAGCCGAGCCATCCCAAACATGGCAGCAATATAGTTTAGAAGTCATGAAAGTAATTTATTTCGTCTTTAAACTCATATAAAGCACTTAGACATGTCAAATGACGATTTATGATTATCAGTATGATTTATCAGTTAGCGCATCTCGTCTACAACTGAAGGACCCTCGCACTCTCCTCTCAGCTTCTTCTTCTTGTCATTCATGAGCTGAGCACTCGAAGATGCTTTAATATCGGTTACCGGACTCCGTCATTAAAGGTATTCGTTATAAATTTGTCTTGTGTTGTGCTTATTTTGTAAGCCTAAAGAAATAAAGTTATTGGTTCTGATTCTGATTGAGTAGGTGTCCGACGATCAGCAGAATTCTTTGAGCTAATTATTGACTTTTGAGGACAGAAAAAACTGGTTCACGTCGATTTGTAAAACCACTTAGAAAATCCATCAACTGAAATAGAGCAAATTATGCCTGAATAGTGAAAGTTTATAAATTTTATGTAACTTGTTAGTTGAGTAATGTCATCACATCACTAATGACGTTTGAAACAAAACTTGAAATGACTCGGTATACGAGTATAGGTAACCAGAACCCTCCAAAAAACCCTCCAAATAAGCCGCTACAGCCATTGACACAACCAAATAACAACACCATCACATTTATAGCTACATTTAATGCAAGAACACTTAGAACAGACAATAGACTTTCTGAACTTGAAGAAGCATTGAAAACAGTAAAATGGGACATACTGGGACTCTGCAAAATAAGAAGAATAGGAGAAGAAATAAGGGAGTACGACAAATACATTTTCTACTACAAAGGACTACAAGAAGGTAGGCTTCATGGTAAAGAAATATTTAAAAGATAACATACTGCAATTTAAGAGCAAAAAGGATAGAATTGCCATACTAGACATACTACTGCTAGGACATAAGCACCCATGGTCTGTTGTTCAAATATACGCCCCAACAGAAAAAGCAAGCAAAAAAGAAAAAAACAAATATTCTGCAATATGCATAATACATAAAAACAAAATAATTCTAGGCGATTTTAACGCCCAAACAGGAGCAAGACAAGAAGGCAAAGGGATCATGGGAAAATGCACCAGCAGGGGTAGGAACAATAATGGACAAAGACTTCTAGACTTTGCTAAAGAACATAACGTGAAAATAATGAACAGTCACTTCAAGAAAAAGTCGAAACGAAAATGGACATGGTACTCTCCAGACAGAACTACTTTCAACGAAATAGACTTCATTCTAACTAACGCTGCACATATTTTTAGCAACATAGAGGTTATTCACAATTTTAACTACAGCTCAGACCACTTCGAGGTTCAGTTCAATCAAAAAACAAGAAATTAAGGAAAAATATGCAAACAAATAAGTTAAAACCTCTGATACTCCCCATTCCAGATGATTACCTAGAAAGCCTAGAACAGAAATTAGTGAGTACAAGACACATTGAAACAACTCAAGAAAAATACAATGCAATTGAGAAAACATTGACCAATCTTGCTAAAGAACTATCGGAAGCAACCAAGGACAGTAACATAGAAAAAATAGGATATGAAGCAGTACAACTAATTGAGAAAAGGAGAAAAATGTTTCAGAACAGAGGAAGCAATAAAAAAGAAATCGAGACCATTAGCAAGAACATAACCAAAAGTATAAGAAAACACAAAATAGAAATCAGGACAAACATGATTAGACATGAGTTAGAAAAATCTGGTGGAATAAAAAAAGCCTTACAACAGCTTCACGACCATACAACGTGGATACCAGAACTGAAAGGAAAATACAAATCAGGAAAGGCACGCGTAACTTCCCAATGGCCACAAATAAACAACATCGCCACAAGCTTCTACCGCAACCTATATAAAAATGAATTATCAGTGCTAACAGAAAAATCGGAACATACCACCTTTGACACCCTCCTTGAAACCTCAGAGGAAAAAATAACCACTATTCTGAGTAGCGAGATACAAAAGGCGATCCTAGCACTAAAAAACGGAAAAGCAGCTGGGGAAGATAAGATAACAAATGAGCTACTGAAAGGTACTATACATGTTACACTCACAACATTAACGGATTTGTTCAACGAGATAATAAGTAAAGAAGTCATACCAACCCAATGGAAGATTCAGAATCAGAATCAATAACTTTATTTCTTTAGGCTTACAAAATAAGCACTTAGACAAGTCAAATTGTATACTATAAACATAGTTATTATTATCAAATAAGAAATAAGGTGTTATTGATATTCTCTTCACTTCAATTTTTTGTCCACTAGTGGAAGAAGTGAAAAAGAAACCACTAGCACATTATAATATCACTTATGTGTCTGATACATGTTTATTTTGCCTATCTAAATATAAATTTAATGCAATTTAGATACATGTCAATATTTCTTTAAAGCTAAACAGAACATTGAATTTCTTACATACAGACAGTGCGGAACGGAGCGACATCTGGCCAAGCATTAACATCATTGATGTAATCATCTATGGAGTAAAAGGCCTTCCTGATAAGATTTTATTTAATGTACTGTTTAAATTTACGAATAGGGAGTTCAGTTGCTTCAGATGGAAGCTTATTAAAGAAGCGCACGCAATTGCCCATAAATGATTTCCCTACCTTTCGTAATCTATATGCTGGGATGTATAATTTGTTCTTGTTTCTTGTATTTCTATTGTGAACATCACACTTTTTCAAAAAGCTATCTCTATTTTTGTGCGTATACATAAGATTTTCATAGATGTACTGCGATATTACTGTCAAAATATTTTTTTTTTTAATTAATTACCTCAAAGAGTCGCGTGGCTTTAATTTGTAAATTGCGCGTACCGTTCTTTTCTGGGGGACAAAGATAGTCTGGATGTCAGCTGCCTGTCCCCAAAGCAAAATACCATAAGACATAATACGATGGCAGTAACTGAAATAAACTAACCTAGCTGTATCTTCATCGGTAATATATCTAATTGTTCGAACTGCATAGGCCGCTGAACTAAGTCTGCCTGCGAGAGCATCAATTTGCGGTTTTCATTGAAGAGTGGAATCAATATGTAACCCTAAGAAAACAGTAGAGTCTACAAAGTCAACAATCTCATTCTTTATCATTATCTTCGTTGGAAATTCTCTTACATTAGGTAACATGAATTTAATGCATTTGGTTTTTTTAGCATTGAGCAAGAGGTTATTGGCGGTGAACCAATCTAGTACGTGTGAAAGCGCATCATTTACATCGTCATAATTACATTTATTTCTGTCAACTTTAATAATCAGTGAAGTATCATCAGCAAATAAGACTATATCACACAGATCTTTTGCTAAAAAGGGGAGATCATTTACGTATACTAAAAATAAGAAAGGACCTAATATTGATCCTTGCGGGACGCCTAATTCAATTTTGGGCCCCTCTTTCTTTACCAATATCTACTTTTTGAACTCTTAAATATGATTGCATAAGGTCCAGTGCCTTGTTTTGAATTCCATAGTGTTTCAATTTTCCAATTAATGTAGACTGACAATTAATGAAGACATCAACTATAATACTACTGCACAAAAAAGGAGACAAAAACAAAATTGACAACTACAGACCAATCAGCATAATGTCAAATATATACAAAACATTCTCTAAAGTACTACTCAATAGAATGACTAAATGACTTGACGATGAGGAGCCACGAGAACAGGCAGAATTCCGCAGCGACTTCTCTACAATAGACCACATACATGCAGTAAAACAACTTATGGAGAAATACAGTGAATTGGCAAGACATATTACATAGCTTTTGTTGATATTTACAGCCCTAATCAGGGGATCCAGAAAAAGTACATAAGAATGGTCCAACAGATTTACAGCAACACTACAGCGAGAGTACAGCTAGCGGCACAAAATTGACCCACCTGAGATTTGCAGATGACCTGGTGCTTTTTGCCGAAAATGCAGAGACAATTCAAGCCATGTTAATAGAACTTACAGTAGAGAGCGAGAAAGTGGGACTAACTATGAATACATCTAAAACAAAAACCATGACAAACTGTACAAAAATAAGTATTAAGGTAAAAAACCAAACGATAGACTTTGTAGATGAATCTATCTATATGGGACAAATAATCTCACCCACACTGCAAATGGCAAAGGAAATAGAGAAAATAATATCAAATAGCTGGGCGAGATACTGGTCACTGAAGGAGATAATGAAAAACAAATCTATACCTATTTCAGATAAAAGTATAGTATATAACGCATGCATATTACCAGTCTTGACTTATGGATGTCAATCTTGGGCCCTGACTCAAGCGAATATTCAGAGATTAAAAGTATGTCAACAAGGAATGGAAAGGAGTATGATCAATGCTAGATTAAAGGACCGGAAAAGACTCACCACTATAAGAATGATGACCAAAGTAACAGACGTGACAACCAAAATACGCAGGCTAAAATGGAGATGGACCGGCCATACCATGAGATCCGCAGAAGGAAATGGTCTTACGAGACAACCGTCTGGTACCCACGCGAGGGGAAACGCAGCAGAGGCAGACCCATCAAGCGCTGGGAAGACGACTTTCCAAAGGGATGGCGTAGAGCATGCCTAAACCGCGTGCAATGGCATATGATGGAGGAGGCCTATGTCAAAGGACAACCTGACTTACCTACAACCGGTCTCAAAAAGTACTATATACATAGATAATAAGTAGGAATATTTAAACATAATATTAATTTAGTATTAGTCAGAGAATTTTTTTATATTTTTTTTATTTGCTCCGTTTTTATTTTGGCGTTAGCGTACACCTGAAAACGGTTGAACAAACCTTTGCAGGTGAGCAAGCGAACTTCTCTCATTGGTAATTTTTTTGGGATTTCCATGTCGAAGATCAAAATTGTATCAGTCTTCGCCACGACAGTAGGTTTAAAAGCGAATACTGAAGAACATCAAATGCCTGGTGCGTTTCGCTAATGCGTTGCAAGCGGTCAGCCGGGTACGCAGCACAATGTCCCATCCCGCCTGTCACAGTCACAGTGCTGATTTACCAGGACGACGACGGCAACATTATTGGTAGCGAGAGCTTTGTACAGACCGGATGCTGTCCAGTAGGTCGTTCATCGACGTTAATAACAATTTTGTAATCATTTTGTTGGCTTTGGGGTATGGACTCGTATTTTATGTCCTTCCTCGTAGTATGAACTCAAATCATGCTAAGTTTCATTCGAATCCATTCAATAGTTTTAGCGCTATGCGAGGCCGAGAAATTTCACTGCCATCCCCACTCCCAAGGGAACCCTAACGAATTCAAGGATAAAAAGTATTATATGTATTTCCTCGTAGTTTGAACTTAAATCCTGCCAAGTTTCATTTAATACATTCAGTAGTTTCGGCGCTATGCGCAGTCAACTAATTTTACTTTCATCCCCTCTCCCAAGGGAACCCTATTGAAATCCGGGATAAAAAGCCTATGTCCTATGTCCTATCCTTCCTCGTAGTATGAACTGAAATCCTGCTAAGTTTCATTTCAATACGTTCAGTAGTTTCCGAGTTATGCGCGGCCAAGATACAGATAGACAGACATGATGGAAAAAAATTAAATTTTTGGCTTCAGTATCGAAAATAGAGTGCACTCCAAAAAAAAAAATTTCAATGTATCTTCAATGAACAGAAATGGACCTGTTACAGTTTTATTATACATACATACATATGTATAGATATAGTAAGGGTAGTCAATTTTTCAACTTTGCTGAGAGTTAATAAGCGAGATATAAAATTAAGAGAAGTTGAGACATCCTGAGATACACCAATGAGACAGCAATCCCTACGTGATAAATTCAAAGAAATATAGATGGATGTCCCACGGGCGCCACATGGAGTGAAAGTACCTTAAATACTGTAGATAGACATTTTTACTGAAAGAAGACTTCATTTTGATTTTTAAAACAATTTAAACTGCTTTCATAATTTTTGAATAATCGCCTGTCGAACCGGGAAACGAAACCGCTAAATTCTAAAAAAGGAGCATCCGTAATTTTACGGTGCCGACAGTACCGATCAAAAGACTCAATCATAGGATTATTTTTTTCCAAGTAACATAGCATCTTAAATAAGAGGAAGACCATAAAATTTCAGACATAATTTCTGGAAAATTAATACTTAGCATTGCCTTTTACTTTACCATTGCTCCTAACAACTGATTTTATCTTTAAAGTATTACTATTAAGTACTCACTTGAGAAATACATATATATATATATATAACTTCTCACCATGACAAGATAAATAAATCAACAGGGAGTGAAGTTGTTGAAAGAGTGAGAATTTGTCCTACAATGGACACATTTTGCTATATTAAATTAATTGGAATCAAAAACTAATTATTTTAAATAAATATAAAAATTTATGGTCTTCCTTTTTTAAAAGATGCTACGTTACTTGGAAAAAAAATCTCTTTATGATTGAGCCTTTTGATCGGTATTGTAAAATTACGGGTGATAATGACAGTACCTAGTTTGGATAGTACATGACAATATATGTATTTATGAAAAAATGTACACTCATAGAAATATCGATCGGTTCCCTACAAATTGCGACATATGTACATAATGTAAATACTAGAAATAGAAGGGGGTGAAAGGTCATCTGGAATAAGGAGGAAGTATGGAGCAGTTTGTTCGCAGCCCCAGGCGTGACAGACGGGACAACATAGGTACCTACTTACATACTTTTGTCCTAAGATATACACTTGCGAGCTATAAACTGGAATCACTTCATCGCTGGTTTTACGCAGACCATATTTTACAGTTTCCATGCAATAAACTGTACGTTGTGGTATATTATTTTAAAGATAATTTTATTAGCTTTCAAACTCTTTCAATATCGTAGCGAAAAAAATGTTCATCATATGTCATGGAACGTGAAAACAAAAGACATGAATTTTTGGAACGAAACATCAATTTTTTCAAACTCCTGAATCCCTATAAAAACTGGGAATTTATGCAATTTTGTCATCAGTCCAATATATCACGTCACTAAAAATACTGGAATTACAAGAAAATGGAAACCACACCAATAGAAGCCGCTCAAATCGTCACCCTAATCCAGTAAGGGTTCTCTCAGCGTACTATCGCTCGACAGCTTCATCTGAGCCAGTCCTGTGTCTCCAAAGTATACCAGAGGTTTAGAGAGACTGGAAACTTAGTCCGAAGACCAGGATCTGGACGACAGCGATGCACTTCGGCGAGAGATGACCAATTTATGGTCAGCACTTCTCTCAGAAATCGACATCTAACCGGCGTTGACGTCCAGCGGGAGCTCGGAGAAGTTCGAGGGAGAACTGTCAGCGAGTGGACAGTGAGGCGAAGACTCAAAGAAACTAACTTGACCCCAAAAAGGCCAGCAACGGGACCCAAATTGTCTACAGCCCACCGACAAGCCCGACTTCAGTTTGCTCGTGATCACTTAGATTGGGATATACAGCAATGGAGCCGAGTTTTGTTCGCGGACGAGACTAGGATGTGCCTGCATGGCAGCGACCGTCGACGGAGAGTACAGGAGACCGGGAGAGCGATACGCACAATGCTGTATAGCGGTAACAGTGGCATATCAAATATCAAAGTGCTTTATTTCCTTTAGACCTTACAGGACCCTTGGACACGTCACAAAATTAAAATTACATAAGTAAAACAGGGAAATAAAGTGATCACTTTGATTTTTTGTTCACTTCAATCTTTTTAAGGTAAAGTAAAGAAGCGAACAAGAAACCTTTACCTGGTTAGGTTGTTAGTTTTCGAGTTGGAGCAAAAGTCGTCCCATGCTTTTTTATCCTCTAGATAATCTGATATTTTGTAATAAGCCTTTTTACAAAGGATATGTTTGATAGTTTGTTTGAATTTATTTATTGTTAATTTTTGCAACTCACTCGGAGTTTTGTTGTAGAAGCGTATACATTGCCCTTTAAAAGATACACTAATCTTGTGCAGCCGAGTTTTGGGCAAAGCGAGTTTGTTCTTATTTCTAGTATTTACATTATGTATGTCGCAATTTTTAGGGAATCGATCGATATTTCTATGAGTGTACAATAAGTTTTCATAAATATATTGACATGGTACAGTCATTATATTTATTTCTTTGAATTTATCACGCAGGGATTCTCTAGGACCCATGTTATAGATAGCACGAACAGCCCTCTTCTGCAGCACAATTATAGATATTGCATTGTTTACATCGTCATAATTTGTGTTTTGTCTAATAATCTTGAAAATTAAAGAAGTATCATCAGCAAACAATACAATCTCGTGATTATTTTATGGGGGTGGGTCTTGTATGATGTGGGCGGGGATTTAAATTGAAGCTAAAACGGAGCTGGCAATACAAAATATTAAGCGGGAAATAACAAAGATATTAAATAAAAATTTGATATTTTCATATTACTTCATATTAATTTAAACATCCACAACTTCGACCTATTGTAATAATTCACTAAATGAAGGTAGGAAACTTAATTAAAATTAAATAATTTTTATACCATTCGAAAGCTAACAAAATTTCTTTTCAAATGGTATACACCAATCTGCAGTTTATTCCATGGAAACTGTAAAATATGGTCTGCAGAAACCAGCGATGAAGTGATTCCAGTTTATAGCTCGCAAGGTATTTGTTCCAAAATTTTGAGTCGTCGTCTTCAGTCGTAAAATGAAAATCCCGGCGCATTATATATAGCCAGGTAGCAAGCAGCGTCGGGCCCGCGCCTTACGAGGCACATTCATCTAAATGCTAATGAATTTCTTTTTAACGAGTCCAATCAAGCGACTAGACCTCTGAGAGCTCTCCTCGGTAGGTACTTCTTCTGCCTCCTTTTATTTATGTATCAGCCGCTTGCTTGCCACTGACCGCTACAATTAGCGCGAACAATTAATTGTTCGCGCTAATTGTATAGGTTACCTGAATAGGTATCTTTTGGACCTTCGTGATACACCGTCGGCCACATCGTCACTTGACATCAGGTGAGATTGTGGTCAAACGAAGGTCTAGTGTCTATAAAAAAAACTATTTATTTAAATCAACTACGTTGATCATTATTTAATTAACGAAGATCCAATTATTCGACCTTAGTATTTAGCTTAACTAATTATTTCATTTAATGGCAAGTGAACTGTAGTAGTCGTTAAAATGTACCTACATACATATACGGGGAGAATTTTGAAGATGGGACAGTAAGGGCAGCCGTCATAGTTACAGGAAAACGCTTTTAGGAGACTATCCATAAATTTTTAAAATATTCTGAACATCATTTCCAGATTTTTGAAAAAATTTACAGTCAGCAAGAAAATTGTCATTTTATGAAAAAAATTTTTGATGCCCATCGATCCTGTTTCTTATAAGTATCAAAAGTGTCTACCTACTAGACCCGCTGAGATTTGACTACTAGAAATCGCAAAAAACTAATAAGATAATTACAGTTCTTGTCAAGCTGGCCTCGTAGCTTACTGTACCTAGAAGCAAAAGCGCCTACCTAAGTAGAAAATCATCATAGTTTCATCGATAAACTTCTACAATATTAGAACTAAAACAAATAATAATGAAATAAATCACTTTAGTGTATGTTAGAGACGGACAAAAATAACATACAATTAGATGATCTACGAAATAAATTGCTCAAAATGACTGCCTTTTTTACGAATACGTGTTTTGAAGTTCACTCGTTTTTGTACCGAACTAGTAATAGCAGATAATTTTCTTGGATGGATATCATTTAAAAACATTGTTAATGCATCTTTTAGCTCCTGAATACTGTTGTATTTCTTTTTGAAGACTTCGTTTTTTAGGTAGCCCCACAGAAAAAATCGAGAGGCATTAAATCGGAGCTGCGAGGTGGCCACTTAGTTGGACCATGTGTACCATGTGTATCCACTGTGACCCGAACTGCCTATTCAAACTGTAACGCGTGGCTGTTGACAGGAGCCATTCATCCAACTGGATTTTGAGATTTTCTAAAATGACGTCGTTATACACGGCAGAATTAAGAGTACTTACCTTCATAAAATTCTACCATTACCACTCGGTTTTGAAATCACACCACACCAACAGTTAAAAGAGAATCGAACTTGGTTGTGGCTTTCCCGAACTCTGGTAGGGTTTTCTCTAGACCAATAGTGGAAATTTCGTCGGTTGTACATTCCGTTGCTTGAAAAATTTGTTACGTCTGACCATATTATATATATATATACCATATTATACTTTAAAAATTCGTGATCTCTACTTATTTTTCCACTTAGCCATCTGCAAAAGGTAATTCTTCGAACATTATCACCTGGATGTAATGTTTGAACTATGCGCCCCTGTCGATAGAATTAATAACCGTGTTTTTTCAATGTCTTTAATACAAGTGACTGGGAAACACCCACTTCAAGAGCGACATATCAGGACGATATCTCTGGATCAGCTTCCACATAGGTTAAAATAGCAATCTCCTTATCTACGAGGATGTGGTATGTCGCAAAGTAATGAAACATCCGTCTAACTCGGTAGCTAGATTACTGAAGAAGCCACAACTACTCCCATGGTGGTAGGTATACATACATACAGCTCAGTATGTCCAGTACACGAGGCTGCCGCACAAACTTCTTTTCGAATGAAACGTTTTCTTCGAGATTCTTCAAAAAGTTTGTAATTGCCTTACTTGTCGCAATGGATACTTATTCATCGATGCAGATTCCGTGTTCCTATTATTTACAAAATACGCTTCAATTAAGTCTAAACGTTTGCGATTTAAAGACCTTTTTTAACAAGAATTACATAAATTACAACTTTAGAATTTTTTACAGTTCCATCACAAGTTATGTACCTATATATTAGTACATGATTCGACTGGTTTAGATACGTATGCCCGCCGGCGGGGTGGGGTGTCCATGAGATAACGTACGAGTGATAGCGCAGAAATTAATGAGGATCCGTGACGTTTCTAGTTGAGAATGCATAGCTAACAAATCTTTGACATAGTGTGCAAAAATTTTTGTTCGACGACAAAAATTAACGAAGTTATGACCAAATTACTAGCGAAGTTCACCGACCGAGTGGCCCGCCGCGATAGCTGTGACGTCACTTAGTCCGTCGCCGCCAGTTAGCCCTTGGCTGTGATTAGGCGTGCTGCAATGGTGTGTGAACAATAGTGCAGAAGTGATTGAACTCTTGAACGAGTCAAATCCGAGAAAAAATTCCCGCAATTAAGCGAATTATTTCACAGTGTATTTCGTGCTTTTCCAATACTTTTATGCAGTTATACAGTGAGTAAACAACAAATACTTCTTTTGTTTACAATAGCTAAAAAAATTTGGTGGACTGATAAAACTGTGACTCATTGAAATGCACAAGATAACGAACTCTTTAACAGAAATTTACACCCGTAACCCCAATCATTATTTGGACTTTAGCTAATTTAGCGCGAACACTTTTTTCTAACGCCGTCTACAACGCCACCTAACACAATGAAAGTTACGAACCTTAAACAAAGTCGTACCTGCCAAGGTTCGAACCACAACAAAATTAAACTACATTAGATTAGAATATAGACCCAGCGAGGTTAGTACCGAGCACATCCACAAGAGGAACCATTAGTAGCATCAATATGAGTTGCGGTGCGGGGCTTGTAACTCGATAATATTAGAATATAGACCCAGCGAGGTTAGTACCGAGCACATCCACAAGAGGAACCATTAGTAGCATCAATATGAGTTGCGGTGCGGGGCTTGTAACTCAATAATATTAGAATATAGACCCAGCGAGGTTAGTACCGAGCACATCCACAAGAGGAACCATTAGTAGCATCAATATGAGTTGCGGTGCGGGGCTTGTAACTCGATAATATTAGAATATAGACCCAGCGAGGTTAGTACCGAGCACATCCACAAGAGAAACCATTAGTAGCATCAATATGAGTTGCGGTGCGGGGCTTGTAACTCAATAATATTAGAATATAGACCCAGCGAGGTTAGTACCGAGCACATCCACAAGAGGAACCATTAGTAGCATCAATATGAGTTGCGGTGCGGGGCTTGTAACTCGATAATATTAGAATATAGACCCAGCGAGGTTAGTACCGAGCACATCCACAAGAGGAACCATTAGTAGCATCAATATGAGTTGCGGTGCGGGGCTTGTAACTCGATAATATTAGAATATAGACCCAGCGAGGTTAGTACCGAGCACATCCACAAGAGGAACCATTAGTAGCATCAATATGAGTTGCGGTGCGGGGCTTGTAACTCAATAATATTAGAATATAGACCCAGCGAGGTTAGTACCGAGCACATCCACAAGAGGAACCATTAGTAGCATCAATATGAATTGCGCTGCGGGGCTTGTAACTCGATAATATTAGAATATAAAATAAAATAAAATAATTGTATTCAAAACAACTTAGGACTAAACGGATTACAACGTCAATTATCTTATATTCTAAAGGTCTGTTTATATACTGAAATAACTTAATTATGCTAACTACGCTAAACCAGTAATATGTAATAAAGGTGCTTAGGTACAAAAATTATTAGCCTACTTTGACAATACAAGGCCAATGTCTTTTCTGTGTCATCTTACTGACATACTTTGCATCATACCTACTTAGGTGCAGAAAAATCAGAAGTTTAATTATATAAAAATAAAAACTACTCAAACCGAAAAAAATTGAATAAATAATAAAGCTGCGCCCTTAGGCACCCCCGTAATCTATAGAATTGATGTACCTCTTTTCAGCCGCAAATTTTGCCGTGCAGTCGGCGGCGCCAGTTACATGGTTACGTGGCTTCTTATAGAACAAGCATGTGGCACACTTCGGATCTTCAGCTAGTTTCTGACATTCTTTGTTTGTTTGGCCGATGCCGCCACAGTGTCCGCAAGTATGAGCTGCCTCGCGACAAAACTTTGCCGCGTGTCCATACTGCTAACACTTATAGCAGTGAGTAACCAGAGTGAAATCCCTCACGGGGCACGAAGACCAGTTCACGAAAACCCTGTCCTTAGTGATGAGTGCTTTACGTATGTCGGCTGGAACTTCAATAATATAATTGCATGATTCTGCATTCTTCCTGCCCGACTTGTGGCTTAACTTTATGGCGCTTAAAAAAAAACCAGGTCATAGTTTTTGAAAGTCTCGGCTAGATTTTGGTGGAAGAGGCAAGAGAAAACTTATTTTTCGGGCATCGATGTCGGTACTCCAATGACGACGACTCTCAGCTTTCGTTTAAGCGGTTTGTCGATTGTAAGGCCAGAGTTGGTGATCTGCGCTGTGTTTTTAAGTTTTTCGATGTCGTCCTTGATGCCGGTGCTGATGATGACACCTCCGTTCCTGGTCTTCCGTAGTCCTCTCACATGCAGCTTCATTTGTTCAGGGCAGATAATTTTTTGTTCAAGGGATTTTGTGTCTTCACTGCTCTTTAGTTTATCGTTGGGGTATATGGCCACAGAACTGACATTTGTGGGCTTGATGTACGTGTTTGATCCTTTTTTGACCATTTCGGCGAATGAGGTTTCTCCGACTGGTTTCGAGGTCTTCTCAATTGTTTTTATGAGGTTTTCAAGCTGGTGGGATTAGTCAAGTTTGTTTTGGAGCAGTTCTACAGTGCAGTAGGCCTTCACAACTTTGGCTTTCAGAGACTGATACTGGACGGCCATTTGCGAAGTGCCATTACCCACTTTACGGCAAAGAGGGCTTACCCGTTGCTTTTGCTCAGAGTTCAGTTTTCCTTCGGATGCAATAGTGCACACCTCATTCAGATACTGGTTTATCGAGTTCATCCAGCCTTGTATTTCAGGAGTAGTCACTGCGTCGTATTGGATTTCTTGGGCGGCGGGCACATGGCGAGGAGGGGGCTCTGGTACTGGTGTGGCGGGGGTGGGCGGCGGCGAGCGCGCCGTCCTGCTGCTCCGGTGACCAAACGGACTGGAGATATCCATTTTACACTAGTTTAGTTTTGATAGTTAAAAAAATCTATCATTGTACTTTATATGTAGTTCACACGCGTCACTACAGATTTGTCACAATCGGCAAAAACGATGTCACTGTTTAGCAATTGATTATTTGCAAATAATTAACATCAAGGCACGTATTGCCTCAACGACGACTCAAATACACATATAGACCCAGCGAGGTTAGTACCGAGCACATCCACAAGAGGAACCATTAGTAGCATCAATATGAGTTGCGGTGCGGGGCTTGTAACTCGATAATATTAGAATATAGACCCAGCGAGGTTAGTACCGAGCACATCCACAAGAGGAACCATTAGTAGCATCAATATGAATTGCGGTGCGGGGCTTGTAACTCGATAATATTAGAATCAGAGGATAGATTAGCATGCACTATAGAGAGTTGCAAAAAGTTGTACCACCAGGTGTGCGCCGCAGGTTACAAACCATCTCCTGATTCATGGGAACTTTTCCAAAGCTAATTATCACGAACTGTATTCGTCGATTACAGCTGCGAACTGGAGTCCTCTCTATGAAACACGAGATCCCGAAGAAGCCTTGGATTTACTCTATTCCACTTTAATAGACATTTTTGACGAATGTGTTCCCAAAAAAAAAACCATCATAAAACAGACTCTAGGTATCAGTATCCCAACTGGTACACAGCGGATATCATAAGAGATATTAAACTGCAGGCAAGGCGACATAGGCATTATAAATAAGAAAGATCGAGTTATGGAGCATTTTCGGAAAGTAGAGCAACAGTGAAGAAAATGATAGAGGAGGCGCAAGCTCAGCACCAGCAACGAGTAGAGCACCGTCTGACGGAGGATCCGAAATCGTTATGGAATTTTGTGAAAGCAAAGAGGGGGGCCGTGAACCGCAAACAGATTACACTAAACGGAAAAACTCTCTCGGAACCTGAATTCAAAAGAAATCACACTTTCCAGAACGATGGAAGATAACAAGGGTTATTCCCATACCTAAAGGCTCGGGCTCTCTCTGCAGCCCTAGTCACTGGCTGCTTGAGCTTAGCTTCGCGGCCGGTGATCCACCGTTTTGATATTTTTAGGGTTCCGTACCTTAAAAGGAAAAACGGAACCATTATAGGATATCTTTGTTGTCTGTCTGTATGTTCTGCTGTCCGTTTGTCCGTCTGGCCGTCTGTCCACCCTCATTTCTGAGAAACACGTGGAGCTATCGCAATCAAAAGTGACAGCCGTTTAAGCCCAATTTTTTTTAAAGTTGTTTGGTAATTAAATGCACACAAATCCTATAGGGTACTTCCCGTTGACCTAGAATCTTGAATTTTACAAGAAACAAGGTCTTATAGCACAAGTAAAGGAAACATCCGAAATCCGTAAATACGTAGTCTATTCACAAAAAAAATGGTTTTTGCAAGCGACTAACCTACCTACCCTAACCTAGTATCTTTGACCTAGAATCCTGAAATTTGGCAAGAAAAAGTTGTCAAACATACATAAAATAATAGTAGTTTATGCAACTGTGCATAATGGAGGGCATTACAACACAAGTGTGGGTTTAAGAAACGAGATGAAGGCGAGTTTCTTAATAGCATCACACGAGTGCTGTAATGCCTAATTATGTACAGTTGAATACACTACTTTATCTACCCAAATATCATAAGGGCTCTATGATGGGTTCAGGAACCATAGGGAAATGACCAGCATTGTTACCAGTGTAATGCAATAAAAAATAAATTGAACACATACAGAAGCAAATTATTTATTCTGAGTCACTATCACTCATATTCGACAGAAATAAAGAACTTATTCAACTTATCAGAAAATTTGTCTACTCGTAACTGGAAATAAAAAGCTAACGAACAAATGACAGCTCCAGCTACTTACGAAGTATACTAATTGGTCAATGGACAGCTCGAAATGGCGGCTTTTCGAATATCTGTATTTTTTTTTTAATCATAGACAAACGAACAAAGTCACTATTCTTGTGTCACTCGAGATCAAAATGTCGTGCGATTTATACGGTGCATTCCGAATTACGCTAAAATCAATATCATCGCGCTCACACGCGTTCCGTATTATCGTGAGCGCGACAACGTTGTCCCGTGTGACGTCATAGATGACATCATTACAAGCGCCATTTTGCGATATCAACGACCATGCTACAAACTGAAATCTCTGTGAGCGTGCTGTCAAATCTGACAATTGGGTTTGTTTACTAACGGTTTTTTCTTTGGGTTTTTTCAACAAAACGTTCGTTTGCAAATTTTTACAAAGAAATGGAAATAAATATAGAAGACCAAATCAACGGTCGGAGAATAACTTTGATGATCTCTTTTTGTATTGCAATGAGATATTGACATTGACACCACGACACGACACGTGACCGTGAGCGCGCTCATAATTGTTCCGAATTAATGTTAGCACTCAACTGTCAATATCGTGATATCTAATTTGGAACGCAAAATATTTTTGTGATCGCTATCAGCGCTGTAATCGTAATTCGGAATGCACCGATAGTTAGAATGTAGATACTTGTATAGCACACTCACTTGAATTTGACACCTGTTCCATATTTAAACTCTATAACCTACGGTTTTCAGCAGGTTCTGAGTTCATTACAGTTCCGTTTATTTCCAAAGATGTAAATCGTTAGATAGGCCCTTACCGTAGTGAGACCGCGCCGTTTTGTGTGCCACGCGAAATGAGATCGCTCACTCATTTGGAATCAGTGTACATCTAAACACGGTGCTAGCTGGACCTGTTTAACTTTGGCATTTTTTGTTGAAAAGTGTCTCAAAATGCCATCGCGTCCATTGCAACAATAAATTGTTAAAATACAAATAAATCCAAAGGCGTAACATTTCACTCTTAGGATTGCTATATAATTAAATAACTATTATTTTTCCTTCCGCTGCTGTAGCGTTGGGACGACGGGACTATAAACAAAGTAAAACTACCAGCTAATCTGTGGTAAACAGACTTAGACGTGCGAGCCGACTTTAAATTTGCCGGCGGCGGTGCGCCTACCTCCACGGTTAGCGTCGCGGCGCCGCCGCGCCGGTGTGGTTTGATTTTTTGTCTCTTATGTAGGTATTTAAAATTAAATAGAAGTTAGCCCCTAACCGTAACGTCGTGACTGTTTTAGTTTGAATCGTCTGTTTCGAGTTTTTTTAATATCTTTATTCATTAAAGAGGGTTTGATCAGAGTGATCATGTCACCCTCATAGTTTACAATAAATTTACTGTTCCGGAGCTACATATTATGACGGTTTGAAATTGCCATAGCAACACATAAGGCGCAAAATAATAAAAAATCAACAAACCATTTAAAAATGGGATTCTTATTGTTTTTTGCTTTCTCCTGGATGAACGGTCAAAGAGGTTCGCTAAGTTTGTTGTAGAAAGCGATGTACGAATTCATATGTCAAAACAAAAAAAAAATTACAGCTCGATCTAGGATACAAGAGCTTTCATTTGATAGGTCGGTATTTAGTTTAAGATACACAGTAATAACTAAGGATAGGAGTTATTGGATATTTTGGCTACCGATTGTTAGTTGGGTATTTTGTTTCAATTCCGCTAGTACCAACTGGTACCCAATAACGTTACAATATCTATCCCGATTTCTACCCAATATGTTTCTAACCGATTTGGTTAGAAATACCAAATACTTGTTGCAGCTACATAACTTTACGGGTGAACGGTCCGCTAGTATCTATGCGTAGATGATAGTTAGGTAAGTATAGGTATTGAAGCGTTGGGTAGTTATGGCTCACGGTCGGTTAGGCGTGATGCTCGCTTTGCACAGTTATTCCCTAGCGGTATGCGGATTTTACAATACCGTTAGATATTTTAGGACCATGCTACCAGGTACTGAGTTAGTTATTGAATACCGGACTCATCTCTAGTAATAACAGCGAAAGGAGCGAGCGTTTTTTCGAGACTATCCACTGCCACGCCGCCGCTGCCCCATGCGTAGTCGATCAGTCAGCGCGCCAACCAGCGACCAGACTGTATAGATAATCTGTTTTATTAAAACTCTCTAAGAAACATAACAGTGGTGCGCTGAAGATTTCTATTTCTTCTAGCAACCGCAATCACAGAAAATCTTGAAGGAGACTACATTCTTAAGTACTGGAGGGATAAATGATATGTTTATTGGAGAGTTTTGAACAGATTCTCCGGTCTGGTTGCTGGTCGTCGCACCGACGCGACTGATAGAGACGGCGGCGGCGGTGTGAGAAAACAGCGGCGCGTGCCGGCGCGGCGCGCACCTCTATATACTTCAAAGACAATGCCACAGTTTTTGGTGTCAGGGCATATCTAACGATTTACATCTTTGTTTATTTCGGTTGGTTGGTAATGCTCGTCATTACTTATGGGTTTTGAATGCATTAGAGAGGGTTTATGATATTTGGGTAGATAAATTTATTTACATAAATATGTACTATACCATGTATTGTCGGCGACGTGTTACAAGCAATAATGTGCTGTGTGTGATTTAAAAATTCGTATCCTACAGGTAACATATTTTACGAGAAAACGATGAGGTCAGTATAAAATGGAGAAGCTAGTCATTCAATTGCATTATTAAATAGGTTAATTTCATAATAAAACTTTTCCACCGAACGAAAACAATCGTAAAGAGCGGAATCCTATTTACCACGCGCCCACTCCTCCACCCGGTGCGGAGCGGTGTGGTGCGGTGCCTGTGATCTATCACTATTTTTACTTTCTATGTAGAATATTTCAAATAGGTACACACACACTACATTTATGTGTTTAAATATAGGTAGTCTATTTCAGTAATAGGTTTTATGGTCTGTAGCCTACATCCAAGACGCGGCGAGCCAAGGGCGGGACGGGGCGGGATGGGACGCAGCGCCGCGTCGCGTCGAGTTGGTCGTTTGAACGAGAGCGCGCTATGATGGACGCGTTGCTTTATTATTTATTTTGTGACATTTCAAGAATTTATAGAGTTTCACAGGAACAAAGGACGAAAATTAAAAGACAAGTGGCTCGTATATAGAGGAGTCGATCGTGGTCTTTATTTTTAATCTTGGGATTTTGGGATTGGCGACACGGGAGCCCGAGTTAATCCCAGGATCGTAGACAAGTAAATAAAATTGAAGTATTATTTGAAAGTCAGAATTTTATTTACTTTCTAAAACAGTAAAAACCAACTAAGATCACACAAACTTAATTTTAACCCATTATAACCTGAATTATTTAGAAGCTTAGAAATTGTCAATTTTTATATAGATTGTTTTTGAACGCCCCCTTAACTATTTCTAATAATAAAAAGTTTATTATTTTTTTAATTTTTGGAAAAAACAATGGGTGCCATATGGCACCGCTTGGCCAATACGTAAGCTTTACATCTCTCTATTAGATACGTATTAACTTTTTAGTAGCTAACTATTTTTACCGTAGGTATATTTCTAAAATGATGTAGATTTTATGTAATGTACCAATTAATAATTAAAAAACAGCATTTATTTTATGAATTTTTGTAATAGTACACAGGCTCCGGCTTCAGGTTGTATATCTGGTACCAACCAAGCTTTTCCGCGACTAGTGGAGCGTGATTGACGTGGTGACAGAGACGTAGACGCCAATGCCACTTCACACCCAGCATTGAGTTGTCAACCTGTCAGGTTATTTATAAAACCCCCTTCTTCGTCGCCCGAATCTTGATTAGAGTCGATTGCAGGTTCTGGAGGTTCAATGTATAGCAACCGCAGCTTAATTCCCTTATCTTCTTCTAGCAGGGTTAGTGCCTCATGGAGTGTACAACCCCTATCAAGACAAAAAACCACTGTTAACCAACGCAGAAACTATAAATAAACATTGTACAAATTATTGGAATATACTACATATCAGCCTAGAGGTGCCACACGGCACCCGTGAATTTTGAAGTACTTTAAAACAAACAAGCAAACAAAACTAAATTATATCTAGTCATACAAGTATATAGGAATAAAACAAAATAAATTTAAGTGATACATTCCACGAAATATATAAATTATGACCCACTTACTTGAGTTTTAAATCAATTTTCCGCAATAATTTCACAACGCTGGCTTTGTGACGCTTGTGCCGGTCTCAACAAGTTCAACAGTTAAAACAATGTACTGAAACTGATAGCCAATTACCGGACTTCACTGTACAAGAAGCGCTTATGGCGTGAATATATGAACGCCTTGAATTGGGTGCCAAACGGCACCGCTAGGTTATAATGGGTATATAAAAGAACATGCGATTTTCTAAACGACAATGCCCAGCCCAAACCGCTGAAGCTAGAAAACTGAATTTTGGTGACTAGGTACCTTTTACTACATAGGTTTCTGGTAAGAAGGAATTTTTGAAAATTTCACCTCTAAGAGAGTGGGTTTGAAGGGTTTTTGTAACTCTTTTAACGGTGGCCCGTTTTGCTTGAAACTTACAGAGAACTGTTGTAAATGAAAGACAGGTTGACCATAGACTGCCTTTTATTCTTTACCATAAACGATTCATAGTGAATGACAAGTGTCTACAAATACGACATCTTTCCTATAAACATTTAAAAATTAACTTTTATAAACTTTTATAAGGCTATTAACTAGTAACAGTAATAACGAAATACACACTAGGTTTAAGTGTAGCTATAATATTCAAAAATTTACATAAATAGGTGTTATGTATCTACTCACTTGAGTTGAAAGTAAACTTAACAATAAAAAAAAAATATGGGTACACCCTCTTATCCTCAATTTTAAGGCTTAAATAAAGCTACCCAGTAAATACCTAAGTTTAACAAAGTAAGCACTATTATTAGAGATTAAGATAATAACATCAAGGTACAGGTATTAACAAAATTACATGGCTTGGCGAATTTTATCCGACGCAAGAAGAGCCGCCGGACTTTGTGAGCGTTGTCGAGTTTTTGTATTTTGTATTAAAATTTGACTGTCATCAGACTCATCAGAGTCGGAGTCGGGTCCTTCACACTGTATGTATTCACTGATGTCCTTGGGGCCCATATTTCATCATTGCTCATTGATGACATTGAACGCGCACGAGAAGAACTAGGAGATGGGGTTGGTTGGGCAACTTGGGCATCGGTAGGTAATTTAACCAAATGCCGCCTATTTCGTCGGTACTTTTTACCAGAATCGTCGGTAACAAAGTACGATCGTGGTTGTGTAGCGCGCCCCAAAACCCGAGCGTACTTACGCTGACCTCTGTCGACGATAAGAACAGGGTGCCGATCGCGCTAAAAATTTAAAGCTGAAACGCAATTGAACCACGAACGTTTCACAACTTTTTTAACGTTTCGTATCGCGCTAATGATTTGACAGGAAGTTTAAACGTAGCTGGACCGCAACTGGAACGTTAACGTTGTCAAACGAAAGGTTTTGAAAAAGTTGCTTAGACGCTACCGTTTCGTGACCGTTTATTGACCGTTACTATAATATTACAAATGAAGTGAGACGCATTGTGGACATAAGTACTAGTTGTTTTTTGGTTTAAGTCAATAAAAAGACAAAAAATTGTACGCATACATGGATTTATTGGAGAGGGCACATGAATTAGATGTAGCGGTGGCTCGGGCCCAATCCAAGAAGGAAAATATAAATGCCAGACGTAGTACAAATGGATCTTTTAATTTAGGGGACCGGCAGTTTGTAATAAGATACAGACTGACCAAGGAATTAACTCGTCAATTAATTACAGAGTTAACTCCTCACATGCCACCTACTCTACGTTCTGATGCTTTGGACGTGGAAACTAAGGTGGGTGGACTCCAGTCAATAGATGTTAAAATTAAAATTCCTATTATAGCCATTAGCATTCAACATGTCGCTGTAATTTATTCAGCCCATCTTGTTTATACTAGGCTAGCCATTGCTCTACTAAAATTCTGTAGGACTTACAGAGTAAGAAAACCTACAATCTATACATAGAATAGAATAGAATAGAAATACTCTTTATTGCACACCAAGATAGAATAACAAGACAGGAAAACACAAACACAGAAATAGTTGTACAATGGGCGGCCTTATCGCTAATAGCGATTTCTTCCAGGCAACATATTTGTAATCAATAATAAATATGTTGTTTTAGGTTTTGGTTGCGCTGACCTTTTATGCCACTGGGTCTTGATAATGAATAAGGACTTGTAATAGTGTCTAGGACTAGTAGTGTAGTGATGATATGTGTAAAATGAATACTAATAGTGGGTCATCATCTCCTGTTGCGGTGCAAAATGGGCCAAAAAAGGGGGACTCCAGCTTTATACCACACATCATTGTTGCTGTCAAGTGGCCGAGTTGACTCACTATTAGTATTTATTACATTTATGGTAGTGATGAGACCACCCATTCATTATTTAATTAGTTTTTTTAAAAGAAAAGTAACTGTTGTAAATTCATAATTAAACATTTATTAAAAAAACTTAAATTTAAAAAATTGTTTTATCTTTAATTTTGGTATTTGAAGCTCCCACTTATGGCTGCTGTTGGCGTTGTTGGAAATACTGAAACAAATATAGTGTGTCATAAAGTCTACCATGATTAACATGTTCACAGTCCAGTTCCTTATATATGGGTCACGATGAACTAGCTCCACATGTCTGTGCCCCATATATGGGTCACTAAGAAACAACCAGGTAAGCATGGGTAAAACTGAAAAAAATATGCGATCGATAATATACCTTAAGTTATGCAATCAATTTGATAAACTTATAAATCCTATAATCTGAGCAAAGTCACTGACAGTAGCTAATTGTAAATAAGTTCATTATTAGCAAAACACTTCATAGAAATACAGAACACATGGTGCTTACAAATTGGTCCTGTCTAAGATCAGCCAGAGCCCTCTGGCTGATCATAACATCCTTGCCTAAGATATTAGCCACTCTATCCTCCAACGGAGTCAAAGTAGGAGTATTGCTACGTCCTCCACCAGTAGCTCGCAGCTTGGCGTTTATATTGATTAACTTTGCTCTGACTCTGCACTTTGTGTCATTCCATACCTGAGAAAGAATAAAAAAATAAATTTGTGTACCTATGGAATGACTGGCATGCGAGTTTTACTCCAAATAGCTTTTTGAATTGCATAACGAAGTAGGCGCATACCTTAGCCCATTCCTTTCCTGTTCTGGCAGGCCCTTCCGAATTCAGAATTTCGACGCATTCACTCCATAATCGTGTCGCAACTGCACGAGCCTCTTTGGATCTCACCCGTCCAAGGACGAGGTCTCGATGCCCTTCAAGAAACTCTATCAAGGAGCTCTAGCTGACTTACTGTGGTAAGTACTAAGGATGGGAGTTATTGGATATTTTGGCTACCGGTTATTAGTTGGGTATTTTGTTTCAATACCGCTAGTACCAACTGGTACCCAATAACGTTACAATACTCTATACCTGTTCTGATTTCTACCCAATTTATTTCTAACCGATTTGGTTAGAAATACCATCTAACCGATTTGGTTAGAAATACCAAATACTTGTTGCAGCTACATAACTTTACGGGTGAACGGTTCGCTAGTACCTATGCGTAGATGATAGTTAGGTAAGTATAGGTATTGAAGCGTTGGGTAGTTATGGCTCACGGTCGGTTAGGCGCGATGCTCGCTTTGCACAGTTATTCCCTAGCGGTATGCGGATTTTACAATAGCGTTAGATATTTTAGGACCATGCTAACAGGTACTGAGTTAGTTATTGAATACCGGACTCATCTCTAGTAAGTACATCTGCGGCGCTCTTCCATTGCCTAAAAACATTCACAGTTATGGAGATTACAAAATCTAATAGAACCCTTGGACGAGTTGTGAGGAGTTAACTCTGTAATTAATTGACGAGTTAATTCCTTGGTCAGTCTGTATCTTATTACAAACTTCCGGTCCCCTAAATTAAAAGATCCATTTGTACTACGTCTGGCATTTATATTTTCCTTCTTGGATTGGGCCCGAGCCACCGCTACATCTAATTCATGTGCCCTCTCCAATAAATCCATGTATGCGTACAATTTTTTGTCTTTTTATTGACTTAAACCAAAAAACAACTAGTACTTATGTCCACAATGCGTCTCACTTCACTTGTAATATTATAGTAACGGTCAATAAACGGTCACGAAACGGTAGCGTCTAAGCAACTTTTTCAAAACCTTTCGTTTGACAACGTTAACGTTCTAGTTGCGGTCCAGCTACCATTAAACTTCCTGTCAAATCATTAGCGCGATACGAAACGTTAAAAAAGTTGTGAAACGTTCGTGGTTCAATTGCGTTTCAGCTTTAAATTTTTAGCGCGATCGGCACCCTGGCTCCCCAGGTGAACCTCAGTTAGTGGTTTAGCTGGCTTATCATAGTAAACCTTGTCGTTCTGTTGTTTACGTAACATTTCTTTGTAATCCTTTTCGTTGTTGCGACTGGGTTTTAATTTAATTTCGTGTGATGGTAATCTCGTATTTACACGGCGCCCAAATAAAAGTTCGGATGGAGAACTGATGGCATTTCGAGGTGTAGCCCTGTAATTCAATAAACCTAAGTAAAAGTCTGTCCCCGAGCTTATTGATTTGATTAAAATATTTTTAATTATTTGCACACTTTTCTCGCTTTGCCCATTTGACTGCTCATAGTTTGGCGAACTAGTGATGTGCTTGATACCCCACAATTTACAAAAGTCGGCAAATTCTTTCGAAGCATAGGCGGGTCCATTATCGGTTATTAACTCCTGCGGGATTCCGTGTCGTGCGAATTGGTCGCGCATAGCGGTCAGTACCGCCTTCGTGCCTATACTAGAAAGTGGATTCACTTCAATGAAATTAGAGAAGTAGTCCACCAGCAACATAAAATATTTGCCGGCATATTGGAATATATCAGAACCAACCTTAACCCATGTTAATGACGGTATCTGGTGTGGTATGAGAGGTTCACCCGCGAGAATATGCGCGCGCTCCGCGCAGGCACGGCATCTGCGCACCATGTCCTCCACGTCGCGCGACATGCCGGGCCAGAACATTACCTCCCTAGCATGACGCTTGCACCTGTCTATGCCCATGTGGCCGTCATGCAAACGACTAAGCATTTCCGGTCGTATGCTTCTCGGAACATATACAAGATTGTCCTTGAAAATTATCCCATTAATATACGCAAAACTTTCTCTATACGACCATTGACCCCTATGCGATCATCTACCTCATATTTGTTAACCGGCCATCCCCGCTGAATATACTGCTTCAGAAGTTGACATTCAACCCTTAATAGCATTCTTGATAATGTCTTGCTTGCTATCACTGAACCGAACGTTTTCTAGCAAAAAACAAGATTGTTCGTCTATTTCTTCCGATACTCTGTTCGACGTCGGTTCCGGCAAAGCCGCCCGCGATAGTGCATCAGCTACATACATGTACTTACCTGGTTTGTATACTACGGTAAAATCATAGCCTTGCACTCGTAACATTATTATTTGAAGCCTAGCTGGAACGGAATCGAGCGGCTTCTTAAATAGCGCTTCTAACGGTTTATGATCAGATTCTACGGTTACGTCATTGCGCCCATACACGTATTGGTGAAATCTTTCTAGGGCATAAACAATGGCAAGCAGTTCTTTCTCTATCTGGGCGTACCTACACTGCGTGTCAGTGAGTGTGGCGGAGGCGAATTCGACGGGCCGCCCGCCCTGCAGCAGCACGGCGCCCAGAGCGCTCGCGCTCGCGTCTACCGACAACAGCACGGGCTCTTGCGCCGAGTACAATGCGAGAACCGGCGCCGCGCATACTGCGCTCTTCAGCTGTCGAATTGCCGACTCCT
Organism: Eupithecia insigniata; assembly: GCA_947859395.1. Lineage (NCBI taxonomy): Eukaryota > Metazoa > Arthropoda > Insecta > Lepidoptera > Geometridae > Eupithecia > Eupithecia insigniata. The sequence continues at coordinate 15,194,535 of OX402005.1, forward strand.
GCGCATTATCCCACATCCACTCCGAATCTTTTTTCAATAGGTTACGAAGAGGAAGAGCTGTCTCCGAGTCGTTCGGAATGAATTTTGATAAATAATTTATCATGCCCAGAAACCTCTCGAGTGCTGGCCTATTTTGTGGAACAGGCATGTCTTCTATCGCTTTTACTTTATTTTTATCTATGGCCATGCCTTTGCCACTAAATACGTGTCCTAAATAAGTCACCTGACTAACTTGAAATTTACACTTTTCTTTGTTGAATTTTATATCTACCTCTCGCGCCCTATTCAATAATCTCTTGAAGCGTTCGTCGTGCTGCGCTTTCGTAGATCCCCAACAAATAATGTCATCAAAAAAATATAAAACTATTAAACACTCACACAATGTTACGGAGCTGAAATTTTCTAGATTAATATATGTGTTTCAGAAATTTTACGCCCTATAAAGGATAAAATGGGGGTTGAGGTTATTGAGATTTTATTTCCTACTTCATAACCAGTGACTCAGTTTGCTTGAAACTTACTGAGAATACTAAGAATATAAAATTATTGAACACGGATCAGGATTTTTGAAAATATTCCACAAAATATGGTAAACGGGTTATCAAAATTTGAGATTCGTAGTTTGGCTCCGAATATAAACGGCTGTAACTTTTTAATGTAAAACGCCTAATAAAGGATACAATGGGGGTCTTTCAATAAGGTTTCAGCTGATCTCGACAAGCTTTTTTACCCTAAAGTCCACGCGAATGAAATCACGAGTGGGCCAGCTAGTTTTGTTAAATAAATTACCACTATATTTTTTTTTATAAATGCTACTTTTTTACGGCACACAAATAATATTAATTAGAGTAACCAGTAATGGTTACGTTATCATTATCGGTTAGTGAAATCAAAGTTTTACTTCAAGCTTCTCTTATAAATAACTCTCAGCTATCACGTTTAAAATTCCATTAAAATCAACTTAATTCTAAGTTCCTGTCCACGACACGACCGAAGAGATGGTCAATTACCTGGAATGCTTTTGTTTTGTGTGCAGGTACTTAAATGGTATTGTTTGGTATAAAAAAGAGCTAATAGTAATATGATGTAAGTTAGTTCAGAAATAAATTTTAGGATTTGCTCCAGTTATTTAAAAATAATTATATGTTTAAAAGAAAATTATATCGAATAGTCGAAATGATCGGATTTACCTTTTTTCATATATTTTTGTTTCCGATAAGAAGTTATAATTTTAAGTTTATAATTTTGTTTACATTAACGCGCTTCGTTTATTTATATTATTTTATAATTAAAAAAAATCTCACCTGTGGTGTTCCCGATAGCGCGGGTGAATATACTTATTTAACTCGTACGTAAGTAGGTATTATTCTATGAAAATGGTGCGCGATACAAGTTTGTTACTGAGGAGTATTTACGCTGCTGCAAAACACATTTAGATTCAAATCTGTTTTGCAAGTAAGTAGTTTTAAATAAACATTGAAAATAATACAGTCTAGAAATAACAATTCCGTAAAATACCTACAAAAAGTGTTTGTTCATACTAGAATATTTAGTTTATTCGAGGAGAAGGTGCGTTCAAATGTACAAGATAATAATTCAGAGTTTATCGACTTCATAAATCAATTCACGGACGGCATTCTCTTCATGTTTTTATGAGACACAAACAAAGCTCTTATACTGAAACATGCGTGATTGATTTATCGAGAACAAGAAATTCTTCAGGATCTTGAGTTTATATCTGCCGCCGCCCGCCGCCGCCGCCGCCGCCGCCAACAACGTTGACAAACTATATAGGAAACGTGATTAATGTGCTTCATTTAGGTACTGGAAGGTAACTTTACTTCTTTTTAATCATTCATTATATTTTATCATTTACTACAAGTTTCTCAAGAAAAACTTTTTGACTTCTTTTGTTCAAAATGTTTCAAGAAAGCGAAGCTTACTTGCCGTCGTAAATCTCGAGTAGGTACGTTAAACTAGCTGACCCGGCAAACGTTGTTTTGCCGTCGACCACAGAGGGTTAAAAAAATATCAGTTAAAAAAATGGCGAGAATGGTGTTAGAAAGGTGAAAATTGAGAGTTATATGCATTTTTAATGCATAAACTATAAATCATAAAAAATGAAAAAAAATAATCCAAAAACAAAAAAAATATGGGGTGGGCCACCCTTGTCACTTAGGGGCATAAAAAATAGATAACATCCTATTCTCAGACCTACCGAATATACACAAAAAAATTCATAAAAACCGTCAAGCCGTTTCGGAGGAGTTTGGTTACAAACACTGTGCGAACATAAAATAACATAGGTACATTTCATTTGTATATGTTTTTGAAAATTGTTAGAGCTACCGAGGAATAGGAAAGATAGTAACTCGAACGGTGTTTGTTTGCAACTGTATATTTATTAAAATTATGTTAAAATTAGACCTGTGTCAATCGTGATCGATCGTATCACAAAGACTCGATCGCGACCCATGAGTGATCGATCGAATCCCTAGTTTTAAAAGGATTCGATCGTTCAGTCGTTCATTCTGGCGTTGATGCTTGTAAAACAAAAGTGAGCCTTATGATGTCAAAATTAAGGTAGTTTTTTCCCCGATAAATACGAATGATCGACCTATTGATTGAATGAATGATAGACTGCATGACAGTCAAAAAACTGAACCTTATGTTGTGACTATTATGGTAGTTTTTCTCGAAAAAAAAACCGTGACCCGCGACTTTCAAAACAATCGGGTCTTTCGTTCGATTGATTGAATTTTGAATCATGTTTAATTTGCTTGTAAAAGAAATATGAACCTTATGACGTAACGGTAAGGTAGTTGTTTCCCAACAAATACGAACAATCGAGTCTTTGAGTGAGTCAATCAATTCATTCATGCAATGCAAAACAAAGTGAACCTTATGGCGTGACTATAGAATACCTGGGCATAGATAATCAATCTATATGCCATAAGATGGGCATATAGATTACGAAAGGTAGGGAAATCATTTATGGGCAATTGCGTGCGCTTCTATAATAAGCTTCCATCTGAAGCAACTGAACTCCCTATTCGTAAATTTAAACAGTACATTAAACAAAATCTTATCAGGAAGGCCTTTTACTCCATAGATGATTACATCAATGATGTTAATGCTTGGCCAGATGTCGCTCCGTTCCGCACTGTCAGTAGTATGTAAGAAATTCAATGTTCTGTTTAGCTTTAAAGAAATATTGACGTGTATCTAAATTGCATAAAATTTATATTTAGATAGGCAAAATAAACATGTATTAGACACATAAGTGATATTATAATGTGCTAGTGGTTTCTTTTTCACTTCTTCCACTAGTGGACAAAAAATTGAAGTGAAGATAATATCAATAACACCTTATTTCTTATTTGATAATAATAACTATGTTTATAGTATACAATTTGACTTGTCTAAGTGCTTATTTTGTAAGCCTAAAGAAATAAAGTTATTGATTCTGATTCTGATTCTGACCGGTAAGATGCGCGGCATGGCAGTGGCAAGTCATGGGTCTTCGCGACCCGCGACCCGCGAAACGATCGAGTCTTTTTGATTCGATCTTTCTGCAAGTTCGATCGTGATCGAACAGGTCTTGAAAAATGATCGATCGACACAGGTCTAGTTAAAATGAAGGGAATAATATACGGAAGAACATACATCACGTATTAAACGTAGGTAGACATTCCTAAGCTAATGTAGGAATTTCGGTGAACTAGATAGGTATTAGATTATAGATTAAAGATAAAAGTACTTCCTGAATGTTTTTTTTTTCAGTTTGTATTCTGCTCCTTGGCTATCTGATTTTCTAATCAATAATCCAGGTTGCTGTCCGATTCTATTTGTTCTGTGGCATTTAGAGAGAGTGTGCTCCAGTGAGTCAGCTCTCGATCTTTGTTTGAATATCTAGTCGCCAGGTCAGGGATGCTATATCTTTTCAGCCTGGAAAATTTGATGCTGCCAGATCCTTCGGGGTTGCGGCAAGTTGGTTTCTATGTCCATCGAGTCTTAGTTGGTATGTTTTGTTTGACTGTAGGCATTTTTATGTCCATGTATGTACATAAATATGCTTGTTGCTCACGTGTAAAAGAATGTTGAGCATATTTCGGATGGTCTTGCTTTGAAATCTCTCAAGAATCTCGACGTTGCTATTGCTAGCTGAATCCCAGAGTTGAATCGCATAGGTCCAGATGGCCTTATTATGCTTTTGTAGACTGTTAATTTACTGGTGTCTGGTGTCAGAAAGTTGTGATTTGCGTCAAATCAGCCAGAACATGCTTCGGATTTTGTGGTCCAGTTGCTTTCTTTTGGTCCAAATGTGCTTATGCCATGTTCGTCGGCGGTCCAGGTGTATCGCCAGGTATTTGGAGTTGTCGGATTGTGGAACTGGGTTATTGTAGAGTGTAATAGGTGGACAGGTTTCTTGATAGCTGCAAACCACTATTTAAAAAAAACTAAAGTTCTTCCCTTGCCATGTATGTACATTAAAGAAATCTGCATATTTGTTCGACAATACCCACACTATTTCAAAACTAAAGAAGAAGTTTTATCTAGGCATACTAGACATAAAAATAAGATCTATATGCCAAATCACCATTCCAAACTTTTTGACAGAAATTCGTTTTGCATGGCAATTAAGATATTTAATAAGTTACCAAAAGAATTTAAGGACTTGCCAATGACATTGTTTAAAAATAGACTCAATAAATGGTTGCTGACTCATTGTTTTTATAGCGTGGACGAATATTTTAAATTTAAACAGACAAGACATTTGAAATTTAATTTCTAAATCATTATTATTATGTAAGTAGGTATATTAATATTCACACACCAGTCCAAACTACTGGTAGTATTACATTGATACCACTGATACATTGACAGCATTGTAATATTTGACATGTTTTCTGTGAATAAATGATTCTATTCTATTCAGGTTTCTCGTCTAAGCGTGAAGGTGACCTGCACAGACTTATCTGTGTTGGCCTTTATGCGCCACTTGCTAAGCCATTCCTCGATGTTTGTCAGGTGCTTCTGTAGGTTGTGTCATGCAACCTTCGGATCGTCGTGGACTGAGAGCAAGGCGGTATCGTCTGCGTAAGTCGCTGTTGTGGTTGTGCTGTCTTAGGTGGGCAGGTCTGCTGTGAATATGAGGTATAGGACTGGTCCTATAATGCTGCCTTGTGGCACTCTTGATTCTATTTTGTGCATTTTTGATAATTCTTCGTTATAAATATTAAAGATGTTTATTTGCCAGAATATATGTTACAATAAAGTTCTTAATATAATAATACGTCCAGTTATATTCTACCTAACATAGGCATGCTAATGTTAATTTATAATTACACTTTATTAAAATTACAATTTCTAAATTACAAATATAAAATGAATAAATTAATAACAAATCCCAAAATAAATATAATTCAATGTCAATGAATATATTGGAATTCCTCTAAGTCCCTGTAATTAAAATATTGATTCAAAGAATAATAGCATTTACTAAGAAGCCACTTTTTTAGTTTTATCTATACTTATAATAAAACTGTAACAGGTCCAATTCTGTACATTGAAGATATTTTGAATTTTTTTTTGGAGGGCTCTCTTTTATCAATACTGATGCCAAAAATGTATTTATTTTCCATCATGTCTGTCTGTCTGTCTGTATCTTGGCCGCGCATAGCTCCGAAACTACTGAACGTATTGAAATGAAACTTGGCAGGATTTGAGTTCATACTCCTAGGAAGGACATAAGATACTTTTTATCCCGGATTTCAATAGGGTTCCCTTGGGAGAGGGGATGAAAGTAAAATTGGTTGGCTGCGCATAGCGCCGGCATTACTGAATGTATTCAAATGAAACTTGGCAGGATTTGAGTTCATACTACGAGGAAGGACATGGATACTTTTTATCCTGGATTTCAATAGGGTTCCCTTGGGAGAGGGGATGAAAGTAAAATTGGTTGGCTGCGCGTAGCGCCGGCATTACTGAATGTATTCAAATGAAACTTGGCAGGATGTGAGTTCATACTACTACAACTATTAACTCTAGCTACATCTACACATTGTTGTCTATTTTCCAAGTAACTCGCAAACCAATCGTGGGCTGTACCTCTGATGCCGTATTCATAAAGCTTTGACAGTAATTTGTCATGGTGAAAAAATCAAAGGTCGAAAAACAATGAGACAACGGGCGTTCCGGAATCAATATGTTCTGAAATTGATTTAATTAGATTATAATTGGCTAGAGCAGTTGATTTATTTTTAAAAAACCGTTTTGTTCCTTTTTTATTATATTAAATTGGTCTAAAAAGCTATTCAACCTATTAAGCATTGCTCTTTCCAAAATTTTTGACTTTATTGGGATTAATGCTACCGGTCTATAGTTATCTATATTTTGTAACATGTCCTTTTTTTGTACAAGGGTTTTATTATCGATTAGGGTATTGGGAATTCGCCTTGAGCCGCCTATATTTTACTACAAAGCATCCTTATCAAGTCCTACTTGGAAAATAAGTAGGACTTGATAAGGAGGAGTGTGGAAGCATTTGCTTTATTTTGTACAGGAGCCCGCTGTGCCATACCTTGTCGAATGCTTGACTTATGTCAAGGAAGATGGCTGAACAATATTTTTTAATCTCTAGAGCTCGGTTTATAGTCTCTGCGAGTCGGTGTATTTGCTCTGTTGTGCCGTGTCCCTCTCTGAAGCCAAACTGATGCTTGGGTATGATGTCTAGCAAGAATAAATAATAATTAAATACACAAGTGATTTCGTACCTGGTTAGTTATTCAAGTATAACAGTTCAGTCAGAGCACTACTGTGATCGTGTCTTGCCCGGGGGGTAGAGCAACTTCTGAGCTGTTGACTTTTCTTCGAAAGGATTATAATGCTGTTGACCGCAGATGGCAATGACAGCGTTACCAGACTTTTGGCGGGAGCAGAGGTCGCCTCGCCGCCGGTACCTGGGCTTTTGAGAGAGCTACACACCCTTTTTATGGTACGGCTCGAACGTGAGTGCCAGTGGGGGAGCCCAGTACTCAAGTCAAGTTGTCTACTGAGTAAATAATATGGCGTGTTTTAAAAAACGATGAACCGACTCTAAATTCCCTTACTTTTTACTGTTTTGAAATTTTGTGGGATAAATACTTATCCCCTGGGGATCATTTTCTATACTATCGTGAAAGTATTTTCAAAACCGGTCCATAATCAAAGATGTAAATCGTTAGATAGGCCCTTACCGTAGTGAGACAACGCCGTTTTGTGTGCCACGCGAAATGAGATAGCTCGCTCATTTGGAATCAGTGTACATCTAAACTCGGTGCTAGCTGGACCTGTTTAACTTTGGCATTTTTTGTTGAAAAGTGTCTCAAAATGCCATCGCGTGCATTTTGCAAAATGCAACAATAAATTCTTAAAATACAAATAAATCCAAAGGCGTAACATTTCACTCTTAGGATTGCGATATAATTAAATAACTATTATTTTTCCTTCCGCTGCTGTAGCGTTGCGACCGGACTATAAACAAAGTAAACTACCAGCTAATCTGTGGTACACAGACTTAGACGTGCGAGCCGAACTTAAATTTGCCGGCGGCGGCGCGCCAACCTCCACGGTCAGCGTGGAGGCGCCGCCGCGCCGGCGTGGTTTGATTTTTTTGTCTCTTATATCTATTTATGGTATTTAAAATTAATTAGTAGTTAGCCCCTAACCGTAACGTCGTGACTGTTTTAGTTTCAATCGTCTGTCTCGAGTTGTTCCGGAGCTACATATTATGACGGTTTGAAATTGCAAGTCGTATGGTGCAAAAATAATAAAAAATCAATAAACCCGTTAAAAATGGGATTCTTATTGTTTTTTGCTTTCTCCTGCATAATCTAGAACGGTCAAAGAGGTTCGCTAAGTTTGTTGTAGAAAGCGAAGTACGAATTCATATGTCAAAACTCCAGGCTACAAGAGCTTTCATTTAATAGGTCGGTTTTTAGTGTAAGGTACACAGTAATAACAGCGAAAGGAGCGAGCGTTTTTTCGAGACTATCCACTGCCACGCCGCGCCACTGCAGCTGCCCCGCCACGCCACTGCAGCTGCCGCGCCGTCGCTGCCCCATGTGTAGTCGATCAGTCAGCGCGCCGACCAGCGACCAGACTGTATAGATAATCTGTTTTATCAAAACTATCTAACAAACATAGCAGTGGTGCGCTGAAGATTTCTACTTCTTCTAGCAACCGCAATCACAGAAAACCTTGAAGGAGACTACATTCTTAAGTACTGGAGGGATAAATGATATGTTTATTGCAGAGTTTAGAACAGATTCTCCGGTCTGGTTGCTGGTCGTCGCACCGGGCGGCGCGACTGATAGAGACGGCGGCGACGGCGTGAGAAAACAGAGGCGCGGCGGCGCCGGCGCGGCGCGCACGTCTACACACTTACACGTCTACAGACTGCACACTTTTTTCACTTTTCGATTTCAGGGCATGATAGGACCTTTATTTTTTCACAAAAATGTGTGCAATATGATTGCACAATAAATGGGATTAATAATAATTAGGTTAATTGTCAAAAACACTATTTTTAACTTTTCATTTGATAGTGTGCGTGCGCCGTATTTTGACGCACACATTGAGACATTTATTTATTTATTTTTAAGGAAGGCCTACAGCTTATTCTATTACAAAATAAATTACAAGAATCTAGCAACAAAAAAGCTAATAAATGGCCTTCACGGCTAGGTGACAGTGTAAATATTAAGTACGCTATGCATTCATACATTAGAAAGATAAAAAATTTAAAGTTATACAATCGTCTAATTTAGAAGATTCAAATGAGAAGAACTAGAACAAAACTGAGTTATATGTGTAAGAGTAGGTACCTAATTGTCTTATCTAAGTGACTTAATAAAAAAGCTACTTGTAAAAAACTTAAAGAAACATAAATAATGAGATATAATGGCGTCCCACCTATAAACCTCCCTCAACACTTAGCAATAACTAGAAGACGTTCGTTTGCATTTTGCTGATGGATTTCCATAGGAGGAAATTTATCTTCATTCGATTTACAATTTATGATATCTAAATGAGATTGGAGTCAGCCTATCTACCAAAACTATTACCAGTTACTTATCACTAAAGAATTTACTGCTAAGCAGCCGCCGTGCCGTGCCGAATGCACACTCGTGCAGTGCAGGTCAATATTATCATTGTGTTTGCATAATTTGTTGAGATTGATGCACGCTCTTATGATAAATGAGTTCTGTCTATAATTGGTGTTACAGGATTGAACGTTGAAAGTCGGATTATGTCGCACATGTTTAGGAACGTTTAAGTTAATTTTGCTGAGTAACTCTGGACAGTCGATGGAATTGTTTAAAATTTTTAACAGAAATGTTATGTCTGATATGTCACGTCTAGCTGATAATGGCAGAAGATGGAAACGTTTGCAATTACATAAGTGACTATCGGAATGATAAGGGATATGAAGTTTGAAGCATAAGAATTTGATGAATTTCTTTTGAATTCGCTCAATTCGTGAAATATAGATGTCATATTTCGGGTTCCATATTTGACTTGCATACTCTAATATACTACGGACGAAGGTGCAATAGAGTATCTTTAACGTTTTGGCTTTTTTAAACCCTTTAGAGCTTCTCATAATAAAACCCAATGCTTTATTAGCTTTTTTTACAACGTGAGAAATGTGATCATCAAATAGCAGTTAAGAATCATGTACGACACCTAAATCACGCGTGGTGTGGGTATGCTGCAGAATTTGATTTTTAAGAGTATAAGACGTAGCTATAGCCTTAGCTTTACGAGTGAATGCGGTTATAAAGCACTTAGACGGGTTAAGGTCTAGTTTGTTTTTAATGCAGTAAGCATCCAAGCGTCTTAAATCGTCTTGAAGTTCATCAGCGTCAGTGATGTTATTTATCTTCCTGAAAATTTTCATATCGTCAGCGAAACATTCAGGGTAAGCCCTGAACATGACATTAATTTTTTCACGAAAGTGTGTGCAATGTGATTGCACACAATATGGTTATAATAACAGTTAGGTCCGTCGTTAGGTTTACAGGCAAAAACATTATTTTTAACTAGTACTCATTAGTGGGCGTGCGTCGGCATTTTGTTAACGCACACATTCAAAGACAATGCCATAGTTTTTGGTGTCAGGGCATATCTAACGATATAAATCTTTGTCCATAATTGGCGGAGATATCGCGTAACATACAAAAAAAACATACAGCCGAATTGATAACCTCCTCTTTTTGAATTCGGTTAAAAAGGAAGTACTTGTAAAGGAGTCGTGAAAATTATTAGATAAATAAAACCGGAGTAGTACTGTTAAAATAAGAACGGAAGTATTTATTAAATCACAAACAGAAGTAGGTACCTACTTTTACAAATAAAATAAAGTGAGGTCTTTTAAATTGGTAGAGAGGAAAAAATCAATGCTACTTTTAAGAAACCAATCTCACTCCCACAAATATATCTTATCTAGCTTATGACATAGGTACCTAGTTAGCTACTTATTACATCTACACCTCACCCTTTCTTCACGCACGACTGTTCTTCATTTATCTCGCCGACTGTACTGTTGAGATTGAGGCCCTCAACTAAATTCGCTACGTATCGTCTATCTAACGGGAACGATTTGTTTATTCACGCACCTTTTATAAGTAGGTATATATACTGTGAAAAGAACATTGTTTTTTATTTACTATAGTGCCGGTAGCTCGTTAGTGCCTCAGTGGATCAGTCCATCCTCTGTCCATCTTTCGCTGGCGGCAGATGTTCCATGTGCAACTGTGCCCTTCACCCGGCCGCGAGGGGTCGTCGCCGCTGAGAGACGGTGATGTATGGGCGGGCAGCGCGGCGGGGGCGGACGGCTGCGAAAAGATTTATTTCCTTATGCCGCGCCGTGCTTTGTGCGGGTGTTCTTCAACTGTTTAGTTTGGGCAATTGTTTATGTTAACAGTATAGCACTGTTTTCTTGTCTGTTTTCGTTTCGACAGCATGACCAAAATGTAATTAAATCGCGCGTGCTTTAAGTTGGTAGTGGCTGCTGGCCTCTATTTGCATTGTAATGCTGAGGTGTGCCGAGGCGGGACTCGTTTAATTTACATTTCCGCATATCGTGTCGCCAAACGCAAACACACAATAGGCGGTCGGTGCGTAATTTAATTACAGAGCAGAGAACGAGATAAGCGAGGTGGCGCATTACTTGATAGTAAGCGTGGCGCAGCGCGGAGGCATGGTCGCGGGACGGCTCAAACGAGGCACACACAGTAGAGAACGAGATAAGCGAGGTGGCGCATTACTTGATAGTAAGCGTGGCGCAGCGCGGAGGCATGGTCGCGGGACGGCTCAAACGAGGCACACACAGTAGAGAACGAGATAAGCGAGGTGGCGCATTACTTGATAGTAAGCGTGGCGCAGCGCGGAGGCATGGTCGCGGGACGGCTCAAACGAGGCACACACAGTAGAGAACGAGATAAGCGAGGTGGCGCATTACTTGATAGTAAGCGTGGCGCAGCGCGGAGGCATGGTCGCGGGACGGCTCAAACGAGGCACACACAGTAGAGAACGAGATAAGCGAGGTGGCGCATTACTTGATAGTAAGCGTGGCGCATCGCGGAGGCATGGTCGCGGGACGGCTCAAACGAGGCACACACAGTAGAGAACGAGATAAGCGAGGTGGCGCATTACTTGATAGTAAGCGTGGCGCAGCGCGGAGGCATGGTCGCGGGACGGCTCAAACGAGGCACACCCAGTAGAGAACGAGATAAGCGAGGTGGCGCATTACTTGATAGTAAGCGTGGCGCAGCGCGGAGGCATGGTCGCGGGACGGCTCAAACGAGGCACACACAGTAGAGAACGAGATAAGCGAGGTGGTGCATTACTTGATAGTAAGCGTGGCGCAGCGCGGAGGCGGCGGCACAAACTTTAAAATATATTATCTCGGCAACCGTGTCACTTAGGACATTGAGTCTTTCGGAAAAACGTATGACCTATGTATCTATAACTCCCTGAAAACTGTAATCATTATGAAAAAAATAAATAGGTATTGCTGAACAATTCATACAGAATCGTCTAGCCTCAAGCTAAACAGAGTTTGTGTTATGGGCACCTTACAAGACTGATATCCATAAAACAAAGGTTGTCCCAGTTGTCCTGTACAGAACAACTGCACAAGACAATTGAGAATAAGCGCAATATATTACATAGATGGATTTTTTTTTTATTATAGATAAAAAATAACCAGAACACCCGAAACATGTATTTGTAGATCGTACAAACATTTGTCCCGAGGCGGGAATCGAAATCGCAACCTTCTTTACGTCTCGGTTCAAATACCAAACATCCTGTAGGTAGACTGTGACTTATGACAGAAAACGAATGTCACGAAAAATAAAGAAAGCTTATGTAGATTCTTTATTTTTAGTAACATTAGTAGGTAGCTGGTACTGTTCACATCGTAATAATGTGGTCGTGCTGTTAGATTCAGTAGATGTAGATTCGTATGCGGACACCAAAGCCATCGTGTCAGAGAGAGTTATCCGCTTTACCCTCGTTACGTGCTTTATTGGTGAGCCCCTAATCTCAGGTAGTAGCGCCCTGAGCCCAGCCCCGGCTGGCCACCGCACAGGGGCCGATAAGGATTCAATTAGGGGCCGGAGCCGGCTCCCGAGACTTCTGAGCCCTTCGCAAATTCCTTAACTTTATTTCAGCAACTTCGCTGAAGGTTCCGGATGAAAGAAACATTTAATTTAAAAGGGACAATCTTTTTAAGAGTTTTCTCAACGTTTGAGGTGAAGGTATTTTAGCGTTCAAGAGTTTCCGAACTGAAACTGATCGAAACTGATATTATTTATCAGAAATTACATGATTTATATTCTGATTAAATAATGTTGAAGCAAGCGAACCAAAATGTTTACAATAAACCTAAATAATGAATAGGGCTGTAGGTATTCTAGAATGAAGCTAAAGCTGTCGTTTAGTTTACGAATAGGTATGTGATGATGTTTATTGGCATCAAGTAAAAGTAACTTTCAACTCCATTCAGAATGTGGTGCTGCCACTGAATGTTCCTCGTTTACCCACGCATTTACAAATACCGGCCCGATGATGATAATCTTATGTAAAAGACGATTAAAACTTGTATTCACTATTACTAGAAACTTTGAGCGGGAATCATATAAAGTTGCCGCCGCCCCGGTCCGGTCCGGTCCGGTCCGGTCCGGTCCGGTCCAGTTGTTTGTTCCGGTACAAATGAATAGGATTATATTCAGACGGGCGACGCGACGCCGATATCGATATCAACTTGTAACACGATTACCGGGAGATGGGGACAAGTTCCAGATTGGACAGTGAATGGACTGCATAGTCGCAGGAGCTCAGGGCTGGCTGCTCGTTCTAGTTCAGTTCAGACACTGTTACAAGTCATGCATAAGAGATTGCTTTCAAGTTTTTAATAACGTGTAAGTAATATTGAAACTTTCTCATTGGAATCACGTCTAGCTTTTAGTAAGTTTCTTAGTTTAGTGTGCGAGAACAGAAAATACAGTCTGTTGAGAGCCCTGACGGTCTCTTACCAACTCTCGTCTCTACTACCATTGTCTTTGAATGGTAAGGAGCCGCTTCGCTTCGGGTGCGTCTGCTGCACTCATCAGCTGCCGCGACGTTCTCTAGCGAAAAGAATAGCTTTATTTTCACTAACATTTTAATACATGAAGTCACACTGACAGTTTTTGCATTAACTCGATTTATGAGGTAACTGATTAAAATGTATATACTTTCGTCTGAAAACTTTGGATCGTGGCTTAAAGACAAGTAGCTGTGTGAGTCAAGTGAGGTCTTCAGGTTATGAAATGAGCAGCGTGGGGATGAGTAGCACTTCCGGGTCTAAGGGGTCGTGGGGTCTTGCGATGTCTCACGGGGTCTCGCTGCGTGGCGGTATTGTGTAGAAGCGTGCTCTGATTTATCTACACCTGAATGCAGAATTGCTCGAGTAGCTCCCACACCTGGCAGCTGGCATTATGCGAGTGCACGTACTGTGCTACACCTACATGATAATGTTTTAAATTGAGATAAAAGCTATAGGTAACTACTGACAATGAAGCCGACTAATATATGTCGCTATCAGGGCTAAAGAAAGTAGAACGAAGTATTAATATCTCTAGCAGTTATATTTAGGAGTGGCGGAGATATCTGAATTTTAATTTATTTGGGTAACAAAAAGCTTATACTACTTAAATAACAAGGAATTAAAATAGGAACAAATAAAGCTACAATAGTTTCCGCTTATAGTGCGCAAATAATAACTAAATACATGAACAAATATATTAAATACCGTGCCTAAATTAAAAATATCTAAAACTAAAGAAGTAAACACATGCTTAATTTGAACTTCTAAAATTACAGAAAGAAACAATTACAGAAAATCTTGTAGAGAATGTTACTTCGAGGTCTATCTGCCTCATTGTCCAGCCATTCAGGCTTCAGCTGTGTCTGCAAGATGTTGTGAATAATGTATCCACAAAGCGCGCGGGGCGCGGCGGGGCCGGGCGGGCGGGGCCATCGTCGGGTGCAAGGAGGCTGTCCTCGCAGCTACACGCAGCAGATTACAGGATACGGAAATTTCTGTTTCATCGCTATGTGGAATAAACTTTAACAGTCAAACCAAAAGATTTTCAAAAAAAAAAAACTTTCAGGCAAATATTGAGATTTCGGCAGAGCAAATATAGATTACGGCAAGGCGAGGGAAATTGAGTGTGTCTATTGAAATTACGTACATACATATACTATATTAACGCTCGCTCGCAAACCGACATTCAGTAGAATAAAGCTCGATCTCTGCGCATTATTGCTTAAAGGCAAGCTCTTTGAGCAACTAATCTAATTCTCGCATCGACGCGACGTGTCCCGGAGGAGCCGCTACAGCACTCCGTCGCTCCACGCCCGCGCCGCGCCGCTCCACGCCGCACCGTGAGCGGACACATTCGACGCAATGAAACCACACTGCACTATCACATATTCTCGAGTCGGCGTCGATTACAACGAGGTAAGTATTATCAGAATCCTGCACGCGCTCTATGATTAAATTGACGCCTACTGAACGAGGAAAGGAAAACCAACAGCGCATATTACATTAACTTTTTTACTATAAAAACATTCGTAGTTTGACGAATTCATTATGAATGTAAGCGGGTTAACTACGAACCTAGTTTGTGTTGGAAGAACAGTAAAGTTTCATCCCTTACCGAGGGACTTCACTCACCCTGATGAAGTCCCTCGCTAAAGAATGAAACGCTTATACTCTTAATAAAATCGCAGATTATAGCTGCGAGCGTGGTGTACGTCCTCAAGAGAAAGACAATAAGGATCGTCCGTCGCGTCGCCCGCGCCCGCCCAGAGCGGAGCGAGCCGGCCGTGAGCGCCGCGTGCCGCCGCCGTGTCAATATTATTATTGATGGGTGCTTATTAACGAGCCCTGCGCCTTTATTTGAACACCACCTATGTAGCTGGGAGATCCCTCTACTAAACAAACAGCTATTCAGACTACTATCCAGATATTTCTGTTTTAGCACACATTTACTTTATTTATATATTTTACAACTTTTGAGGAAACTTACAGCTAGGCTTTTACAATAGGTTGTTTGTTTATACTAATATATATAAAGTATGCATGTGAAACTGCTGGAGTTAATACAAGTTTGCAATTTTAAAAAACGGTAGGTAAGAGTAAATGCGCTCCATCATAAGCCACATCTTCACTTTCTCAAGTGTGCATAGCGGTCAACTGCTTTACCATATCAATAAATTCGATATGAATTATAAAAATATATTAAATTTAAAGCTACTTGCACTTTAAACAGAGTTAAATAACGATGAGGGATTTAAAATATACTATTTTAGTAATATGCTCATTAAATAAGGAGGCCTTTGTTCCTACTTGTAGGTACCCTAGGTATATGGGGTGTGTGGCTCCGACTACCTAAGTATCAAAAGAAAATGATAAGGACAATAGGTGAACGCTTGTTTAAGACTTTTATGTAGTCGGGTTTTAAGTTTTTAACTATATTTTTTACACCTTTTTGCTAATAGATTGAGAATCGTTAACCCCCACAAAAGTTTGAGAAACGGTTTCGGAAAGTTCAAACCACGATACCAAATCAAAATCAAATCAAATCAAAAATATTTATTTTTGACTAAACAAACATAAATACAATTAATTAACCGTTATTTAAATAAAATACAGAAGAACGTGTAAATGGTCTTAATCTTACAATTAGTTAAGCTACAAAATGGTTCCAACTCAGCTTAAGCAGGTTTTAGCAACCTGCGCTGGTTTTCTGTTGGGGCCTATGGGACCGTTGTTACACAAATATAAAAGCGAAGTGTTAGCTACTTTACAAACCAAAACAAATAAAATGAAATAAATATTTAACAACCTGAAAACTAAGATCATCTATAAACTAAAGTGTAAGAAAATTATAACTAATTTGTACACGTATGTCAAATAGCACTCGTATCATGTCTGAGAAGTTCCTGCTCCTTTTGCCAATTAAGCAAAATTTTTTTTAACTTAAATTTAAAGGTGAACAGACTCTTTAGGTTCCTTAGGGGGTTGTTCCAGCATTTCGATGCAGCGTAGTGGAAGCTCCCTCTAAATGCCACTGTCTTATGTCGCTGTGTTAAGAGCTGCATCGAAAGCTGGCGTCGTCGGTCGCAGGATCTCAAACTAGAGGCTTCATCAAATTTAGCGTGCAGATAGATAGGGGTATGGTGCTTCATAATTCCAAACATAAGACAAGCTAGATGAAGTTTTCGCCTATGCCTCATTTTAAGTAGGAAATGATCATTCAGGAAGCTCGAGACATGACCTCTATACGGAATGTTGAAACAAAATCTAGCACACGAGTTCTGAACTCTTTATATTAATTGAGCCGTTTTATGTAAGAGTCGAGGACCAAAGACTATATCCGTGTAATTTAACTTTGAAAGGATAAGCGACTCTACTAGTTGGATACGTAATTCTTCCGTTAAGTAAGGCCTCATCCTATATATGTATAATTTTTAATTTATAGAAACACGATTTAACCAACTCAGCTATGTGCTCTTCAAACCGCAGGCTACAGTCCATTTGCAGACCTAGATTGCGCGCTCTATACACTCTCTCGACGGGCTTATCCATAAGCATAACACTTGCGCTGGGACGAATGTTAGCTAGTTGGTGTGGACTACCAAACACTAAGTACTTTTTCTTATTTGGACAAATAAGACAAAGTAAAGTTTGTATACCACACACGACCATATTTATTAACATTGAGATTTTGGCCCTCACTTAGACCCCCTAAAGGTGAAGAAAAGACATCGCGTTAGGTAGTCGGGAATCTATTCAAGTAAGAATATTTTATAACCGTGAATTGTAGATACGGTAGCGGGGATTCCAAACTTGGCCGGTGTATTCCAAGAGACGGGGCACAAACGCACAATATATACACATACGAAGAATTAAACAAAACGCCCGATGCATTGCCACATCATAGAGCCGACAGCCATATGTGATCCTTGGATATTGGACAAGTTTTATTTAAATTTGTTTTAAAGCTCGTTTTCTGACGAAGTTTAAAGGCAGTTAGTTCAAGACAGGACCACAGATAAGGAAATGTCACTTCTTAAACAAAACACGGTCTCATCCGTGGACACATTGTAAAGCTACGAGTAAATAACACATCTAGGTAGGTACATTGACGACTTCTTACAGTCGGTTTTTGTACGGTCGGTTTTTGTTCGCTCTATCTACATCATCAACGAAATATTCTTTTATCTATTATATATGTAGCAATACATATATTATCTATTATCTTTGCCAATGTCCTCAAAATATTAGAATTAACAATCAAAATAATTAATTAGGCAATGTAAAAATTTTAATTTTAATTAATATTCTATTTTCATTATGTCATAGCAAAATATCTCTGCACTAACTCAATGCCCCCTCCCCCCCCCCCCCACACGCTATATTCAGAGTTTTCAGTTTGTGAAATAAATGACACGTGTAATGATGGAACATGGTTTTAATAGACCTACCAACCCTCCTCTTACATATAGTATGTATTGTACATACGTACATGTATTAACATCGCGTGTCACAACTCACACGATCACACACACAATATCTCACAATGTTTGTAACCAAGCCCCTCCGAAACAGTTCGACCGATTTTTTTTTTATATATTCGGTAGGTCTGAGAATAGGTATTTATCTATTTTTTATATCCCTAAGTGAAAAGGGTGGCCCAAACCAATTTTATTTCACAATTATTATTTTTTAAAGATTTGGCTTTATAAATTACATGTAAGCCTAAATTTTCTCCTTTCTAACACCAACCCCCATTTTTAGGGTTCCGTACCTTAAAAGGAAAAATGTATAGAATCACTGAACAACACAGTACCAACTCCGAATTCCTGTACTAGAGGACGCTAGGTGCGTAATTAAAAGACCGTTTCAGTAGAGTGTTCCTTTCACTTCTTGCCTCTTCGGTGGCTGAGCTGCGACTGACTGACCGGTAAGAAACGCGCCGTATATTTATATGGTCGTGCCTTACCGGCAAGACGACGGCCTATTTTTACTCGAACTTTCTAGCCGTTTTTTACTTGAGCCGAACCCTTTGATCTTTATTTATTCATTATTCTTTCACAGAATCCTTGCATATTATACCTTTTCGGATAGGGAATTATGCCCTTTACTTTATAAAATAATAATATTTAAATATTTACGTACAAATAAAAAGTTCCTAGAACAAAAACTTACAAAAAACTACAGTTCGGAACGTTTTCCTTACACAAATCTTAAAATATCTCTAAAACTAGTTATCCGATTTACATAATTCAAACGGAAATTAATTTTTAAGCCTAGACCTTTCTAAAAACATCAATTTCACTACAAAATATTCCATCTTCCAGCACCACGTCGAGTCTCTTCAACTTGCTGCTGCTCTCTATTTGCTTTCCTTGCTGAAGATACCTGATGTCTTCTCGGAAGCTCCTTTCTTGACTCTTCATCAGCAGTAGAGTTTCAGCCTGCTCCAGTAGGTCTGCTTCCAGCGGTATGTAGTTCACTGATTTTGTGACCGGTGATTGTCTCCTTGTGATGGTCTTCTTAGGTTTTCTTTTTGTCCTCTTCCAGTCGGGATCCGCTTGGCTGACGTTGACCTTCTCCTTCTCCTTTCTTCTGCAGAGTCTGATGAACTGAAGTACTCTTGCTGTGGCTCGCAATAACCTCTTCCATGATGAAAACCTCTCAGGATCTGGTGTTGGATGGGTGAGGCTCGCTGCTGCTGTGACGTCCGCTGTCTTCTCCTCGCCGGTGGTCTCCTTTTTAAAGGTCCTCGCCGCAGGCCAGTGATGCTCTTCTTTCTTCAGAAAGTCCGGCTCGGTGAACCATCGGTGATTGCCTTCGAAGTCTTCCGGCACGTCGCGTGTTGCATCATATGCAGTGTTCTGCGCTGTGGGGACCCATCTCCAGTCTTGAGGTTTGGTGAGATCTTCTATCTCAGCCAATCGATGAGCCACGAATGTCTTGAAAGTTCTTGGGTCCGTCTTGATCCAAGAAAGTACGATGCTGGAGTCCGACCAGAATACTCTTCTTGCCACCTTCAAATCCATCTCTTCTTCCACCGAATGTGCCAGTCTGCTTCCTAGGCGGGCTGCCTGGAGTTCGAGACGCGGGATCGTTACTGGCTTCAATGGAGTGACTCGTACTTTTGCTGTTATCAAGCTGACGTGGTAGGTTCCACCTTGATCCTCAGTTCTCCAGTATACTGTAGCTGCATACGCCGTCTCGCTGGCATCCGAGAAAGTATGCAGCTCCCCCTCAGTGCGATGTGGCGCCAGGCATCTCGGGATCTGCAGGTCTTGAAGCAGCTTCATCTTCTCCAAGTAAGTCTTCCCCAGGATGGTGAGTGCTCTTCCTTTCGAGTCCATCGTTGGTCTTCTGGGTTGCCCACCAAGCGTTTCGATGGTCACATGCATCTCCTCTTCCGACGCAGGCACACGTAGGCACGTGTTGAGGAAGTGCACTAGCCTTGCACACCCGACGTCAGTCCCGTGGAGCACCCATCCAAGTCCCGTCCTGGAAGCGACTGGTTCGCCTGGCTTTCCTCTTCGTATTTCTTGAGTCACAATCAGCTCCCAGTTATCTTGCCCAATGAGCAGCTGTGGTGGCTCCCCTTCGTGATGTAGAGCTTCGGCGATCTTCTTTAAATGTGGATATTGTTGTATCTTCTTCTTATCCCGGAACTGTGGTGAAAGCTTCCGGTCCTGTCTTCCGACTCGACGTGCAGCAGGTGATGATGCCACCTCTTGCACTCCTTACATGATGGCTTCTTGCAGCTCTCCTTTCTATGTCTTCCCAACGGTCTTGAACCGATGCTTTTAGGAACTTCGGACATTCCATGAGGAAGTGTTCGCTCTCACAGATAGGGCAAATCTTCTCCGTTTTCCTTGGGTCCTTTTCTTTAAAGTCCTGTTCCATCGTTGAGTGCGCCGCTTGTCTGGTCTTCTTGAAGCCACCGCCTTTGTCTTCTGACGTTGCGAAGGCCCCACACTTGTCCGCTTCTGTATTCAAGAACCTTGAAATGAGCGTCAGGTCCGAGAACTCGCCTTCTTCTGATGCTGCAGTGAAGTCGTACCAACGGAACTTTAGAACCGTTGGTATCTTTTCCACAATTTGCTTCACTATCTCCGGTGAATGCAGGTATTGTGGTTTCTTCAGTCCCCTGATTGCTGCTACGCTGTTGCTGATCTGGCTCGCGAAGATGCAGATGTCTCTCGGGTTATAATTAAAGATTATTTATCGGGTATTTATCGCGTACCTTTTGTTATATTTTCCCCTACGTTTCCATCGCGTTACAGCGATCGTGGTCAGTGTAGTGTGTCGTAATATGAACTTGGACATTCCTGATTCTGCAGACGAATTGAGGGTAGTCGTGGATACTGCCATCAATTCTCGGCGGTAGCTCCGAGTACATCCAGTCGCCCCGTGACCACGATCGCTGTAACGCGATGGAAACGTAGGGGAAAATATAACAAAAGGTACGCGATAAATACCCGATAAATAATCTTTAATTATGTCAACAAATCGCGAAAGTTTAAAAAGTCTCTCGGGTTCTCCGTGATCTTCGGTAACGCCCTGACTTTGTCCAGTTCAGCCAGCACCAGCGCATCAGGTCTTCCATATCTCCTTCTGAGGGCTTCCATTACTTCCATCGGAGAGGCTTCGGAGTACAGCAGACTCTTGATAGCTTCTCTTGCGTTGTCCTTTAGTGCTCTTCTTAGTCGAGCCATGTTCTGGACGTCATTGAACATTGGTGCTGTATTGGTGTAGACGGTCTTGAACGCCAACCACTCGCTGCTGTTGCCGTCGAAGTAGGGTAGCTCGTGGATGTAGTTCGGCTGCGATGCTGGGCCCCTTCCTCCGGCGAAGGCTTCCTTCAAGGCTGTCGTCAGCGCTTGAATCTCGATCGTGGCTCCTCTCGTCGAGGGGTTCCCTTCAGGCTTCACCTTCTGGGCTCTTTTGGGAGCTGCTCCGGTTCTTCCTCTACCTAAAATTAAGCAACGTAATCTATCTTACATAAGGGTTTTATCGCCGACACATATATCTCTTAAACCACAGGGGGTCTATTTATGAGACTTGCAGGAGAACTAGATACCGTAGGGAACAGTTTATTGGCATAGTTCAAGATTCATATTTTGCTACGGTTTCGTCGAAATCAGCGGGGCTGCCATCTAGACGTCAAGATAGCAGCCACAGTGAAACACCTAAATATCTCCTAAAGTACTGGGGCACTATTTATTTTACTTATGGCACCGGGAGCGTCTATTTAGGGTCTATTTATTTGGATAGTTGAAATCACCAAATTCCATGGCGGGGCTAACTAGATGGATACGCCGCCGCGGCGTACGAATATTGACCCCTCCAACTCAACCCGTGGATGTCGTAAGAGCCGACTAAGGGAACCTACCAGAAGAAGGGCAGCAGCTTCCTTCTGAATATTTTTAAACACCGACACTGCGATCACCAATCCGCCTGCCAAGCGTGGTGATTATGGCAAATCCCCCCCTACGAGTGGAGACCATCCACTCGATGGACCGACGACATCGTAGCAATCGCAGGGAGTCGATGGATGGAGGCGGCTCAGGACCGCTATTTGTGGCGTCGTACGGGGGAGGCCTATGTCCAGCAATGGACGTGTATGGGCTGATGATGAAATAAATTTATGTAAAGTAAAGTAAAGTAAAAGTAAAGTAAATTTTATTGCAACAAATACATGTAAATAGGTACATAGGTGGTATATGCTTAAATATGAAACAATGCATTTCTACCAGTGTGGCGTGCAATATTTAAGTACAAACAATGTCAATAAATTAATAAAATTAACTAAAATAAATAAACACTAAATCGAGACAATAACCAATACGAAATTTATATTAAAGAAAATTAAATTAAAATAAATATGTACCTACAGATATTACAGTTAGGCGCTATGGAGAACATAATGTGCTAGACATTATAAAAATACGCCAAAATTCTTGCAGGCAACCCTGGTTTGACCGCCAGATCCCGTCTCACCCCGTTCTTTCCCTTCAACGCCTTATTTACGGTTCAGTGCGCAGTCGTTGAAGTCAACTTAATAGAGCTCATAAAGATTTGCGCGTACTCTACATCCCGTTGACGTAGAGCATCGAGTAGGAATATGTACTCGATGACCTAGAGTCATGAAATTTGGCAAGAAACAAGGTCTTATAATTACAGAACCCTCGGTGTGCGAGTCCAACTTGCACTTGACATTTTTTTTAAGAGCAATATTAGTACTCTACTGTAATCTTCATCCCTCAGGGGTCGATGGCAAAACAACGTTTGCCGGGACAGCTTGTAATAATATAAAATAACAACACTTACAATATTATTTCATAAATTGGTAAATCTTGTAGAAGCATTGTTCGATCAGCCAGTTCTTTAATTTATGTTTAAAGGATTGCGTTGACTTACAACTTGTGATTGGGAGACGAATGTAGAATGCCACACCACCGGCGCGGCGGTGCCGGCCGGCGGCCCTACGACATGGAAGGTAATGGATCAATCTCGAGGTTTTAGCAAGATGGGGAAGCGTCCCCATACAATACAAACTCATATGTACAACATACCTACAATAAATACCGAAATATTATAAAATCCATCTTACAACATTACAGGCATAACGACCTCTATTATAATGCTGTGGTATAGTCTGACGGTGAACAGGCAGTTGTCTTTATGAGGTGGTTATAAAATATGTCTGTAATGTATTGGGCCTCCGCCGGCCCTGCACCAGGGCCTAGCGGGCCCTAGCTATCACAATTGCCGCTCGCCGCACAATGCAGAGGGCCGGGACCGCTCGCCGCGGGCCGTCACCTGCCGCCCAGTCAACAAACTATAATGTACCCGAATCTGTCTACGTGTAATTTCATTGTGAAACCGAAGGGCAGCTCCTTCATTTGGCACTTTGAATAGTTTCTAGACAGTTAAAGTCATGTAAATTCGTAGGTATAAAACATGTAAAATAGTCGATACCGTATAACAATACCGTTCTTTCATTGAGAAAGCAATCTATTGTATTTGGACGGAATGGCCGTTTGTAATGGGGAACCTTTTTATGATCACCCGTGCCACCATACAATACGCCGTACCTATCCACTTATAGGTCTATGTTTATACTATATATGTATACATAATATACACACGCACGACTTATTGATGTCAGATAGGCGGTGCTACATGTGCGCCGCAAGTGTGTCGAATGTTCAGATGTTCTGTTCACATGACGTGCGTGATGTACCTACGTATGTACGAGTATGTACAATAAAATAAAATAAATGAAAATGAAATGTACAAACAACACTTGATAATGTATAAAGCATTATCACACCGAGCAATCGTCCGTCCCTCACTGGTGCAAGGGCGACCCTCTCATCGCCGTCATTGCGTCTGACATGACGAGTCATTGATGGGGAATCTGAATTGCAAGGAAACTCAATGGAGACGGGGGGAGGGGGTTATCTGGAGTCGGGTGAGGAGACTCAGATGTGGTCACGGAATGTTCAGGTGTCCAGCTGCGCGGACATTCGCCGCGTACACCACCGCACACCGGTCGCTCCATGCCCTGCCGTCGGGTAGTTTTGCGTATCTAACCATCTTTATTCTTTCTCACATAATGTTTATGTCTATTGCCTTTGTTTTTTTGTTGCATTAGAATGTCGTAGTCGCTCGCCGCGCGGTCGGGCGGGCGACAGGGTGGGGGCCGAGGGGCGTCCCTCACGGCGCGTCACGGAAACGTTCGATATTCCTAAAAAATGATCGTCGGACGAGAGGCTGGCGGAGTTGATAGGACTATTATGAATACTCCGCACATACATCATGTCTGTCAGCGGCACGGCGGCGGCACGGCGGCGGCGGCGGCGGCAGGCATACTTGACACTGGTCAGCTTTGTACCTTCTTGTGATGTATCGCATTCAGGGATCTATTACCGGTCACATAAAAAGAAACAACAGTTTTTTTTTTTTGTAGATCTCCCAAAACTTAAGTATTTTTTTCGGAGGGCCCCTAGCAGTGGAGCACCGAAATTTGTTTGTGGATGATGATTGCGGAGAATGACTTCGAGCGGAAGTTTGCGTAGATACCACTGTCCCGGGGAGCTGACGGCGGCTATTCCTCTCACGTGTAAGGATGCTAATGATAACCGCATTAATTAGCGTGCGGCTTCCCGGCTACTTGATATAATATACGTATATTCATTGGCTTCTGCGAGCGGTTTATCCGTGTACCGTGTACCCGCGCTAAGCTCAAAACCGTTAAATGGTTCGTTATTAGTAGGTCACCTCGAAAAATATCGAGTAACTATGAAACAAATCAATGCCAGTACTGATTAATAAATTGTCGGAAATTACTTATTAAACTTTGTTTATAGGTTGGATATTCAGTAAAAAAAATCAGTTCTAAAAATTTATTTATTAGCATAATTAAATCCATATTATAAATGTTATTATGTAAGTTTGTACGGATGGATGTATGGATGTATGGATGGATATTTGTTACTCTTTCACGCAATAACTACTGAACCGATTAAACTGAAATTTGGTATGGGTATAGCCTGGAATAACATATAGGCTATTTTTTAACCCGATGAAACGCGGCTTAGTATAATATATAGTATATTTAATCATAGCACTTGTAAACATAACTTGTGTGCAATTTTTTAAGCTACACTTGGCTTATTTAAAAATGAAGTTTAGATATTATAATTAAAGACATGATTCGCAATAAGTGCACGATCGCGCCATTATAACTAGCTGGGTTGATGAGCCGCGGCGCACACAATATTTACGAGATGGTGCGCCAGCTAACAAATTAATAATGTGCGTGCCTCGCTCGCGACTCGCGGCGCAAACATTACATATGTACCTACCAGCCATCCATCGTAATTAGTGCTACGCTGTAGACCCTCTACGAGTCTGTAGACCCTCTACGCGCTGTAGCACATTATACGATTTATTAGTTCGTATCTTGTTTAGGTAGGTACTTACATTACCTACATATGTTTTTCATGTACCTAGTATTCCCTGCGTGCGGCCCACTTCACCTCACTCGGAAAAGGCTTTAACGCATATTTAGGCAGGACGTGAGGACGTGCGGCCCCGACCGCGGGGCACGAGCTGGATCTCGCGGGATTAGCCTCGCGTGCGATGATAAGTAGAAGGATTCTCCGTGAAATCATATTTTATTATTATACGTGGAATATTTGCGAGGACTACGCCCTGTGCTCCACAACCAACCTTTGTCTCTGTCTTTTCTAACGTATTAAACTTTGACTGCAATCCTACTATATAAAACATATTTATATCCTACTATTATTATAATAGTGAAAATTTGTTAAGATGGATATTTGTTATACTTTGATTGAGCTGTTTGGTATGGGTATAGTTTCAAAGCTTAAAGTGCTTTATTTCCTTTAGCCCTTACAGGACTCTTGGACACGTCACAATATTAAAATTAGTAAAACAGGGAAATCAAGTGATCACTTAGATATTTTGTTCACTTCAATCTTTTTCAGGTAAAGTAAAGAAGCGAACAAGAAACCTTTACCTTGTTAGGTTGTTAGTTTTCGAGTTGGAGAAACCTCGTCCCAAGCCTTTTTATCCTCTACTAGATAATCTGATATTTTGTCATAAGCCTTTTTACAAAGGATATGTTTGAATTCATTTATTGATATATTTTTTTACTCACTCGGAGTTTTGTTGTAGATGCGTAAACATTGCCCTTTAAAAGATCTCTAATCTTGTGCAGCCGAGTTTTGGGCAAAGCGAGTTTATTCTTATTTCTAGTATTTACATTATGTATGTCGCAATTTTTAGGGAACCGATCGATATTTCTATGAGTGTACATGTCCACTCCATTGAAGTTTACTATCTAAGGTTATTTCTAAAAATACGATACTGTCTAAAATTTTTAAAGTTTCTCCTTAATGTACAACAGCCTCAACTCGTTTTAAATTTGGTGGAATAAATCTAATACATTTAGTTTTGGGTTCGTTTCGTAAAAGATTATTGACACTAAACCAATGGACTACTTTTGATATTGTACTGTTTACGTACGTCGTCAAAATTTGTGTTTTGTCTAATCATCTTGAAAATTAAAGAAGTATCATCAGCAAACAATACAATCTCATGATTATTTTTAACGAGATGAGGCAGGTCGTTAATGTAAACCAAAAATAGGAAAGGACCGAGGATAGATTCCTGCGATACACCCATTGTAACTACAGATCCCGAAGACCGTTTCCCATTAATTTCAACTCTTCGTATTCTCCTTTATTCCATAGTTATGTAGTTCCTGATTAATGTTCCATGGTGTACACAATCAAATACTTTTGACAAGTCGCAAAAACACCTAAAGCATCTTGCGACTTCTCCCAAACATCAAAAATATGCGATACCAACTCTACACCGGCATCAGTAGTTGACCTGCCGCGAGTAAACCTGAATTGTTTACGATGTAGCAGGTCATTTGGGACCTGGAAAAACATATAGGCTATTTTTTATCCCATATATATAGATAAAACGCGGGCGAAGGCGCGGGCAGCAGCTAGTTTGTTATAAATTGACCAAGTTTAGAGGTAATTAATTTCTAAATTCAAATTATATATCGTGTGCTACTAATCAGCAGACCGCAACGCGTGGTGTTGCGATCATGTTCGGCTGAAACTCGTTGAAGTGTACACTGCGTCGCGTCGCGTCGGATCGCGTCACTTCAGGAGCATGACTCATAATTGCTACTAGCTTGTGTTGTTTACTTATTTATATGTAAACACAAAATCTCGACTTTCGAATGATCTACAGAAATACACAAACTTTTAAGAATTATAACGAAATAAAGTGATTGACGTCCTGTGTTCTCGTTACTAATGGGTGAAATGATGGGTCGACTATAACGTAAGCTAACAATAATTATGTACAATATAGGGTGAAATGTTGGCCCGCGCCGCCGCCGCCGGGGAGCCTACGGTCACTTGTCCTGAGAGTTAGTTCCACCGACGGTACCTAGGTATGTTTCCTTCCATCGTAAACAAAGGCAAACTAATCATTTTTTGCTTAAAATAAGGGAATTTTCCTTATAATTGTTCATAGCAGGCGACCCTGAGTCGAGAACTTTCGCGAAGTTTTAATTAGTCGCCCGAGCATTTCTTTATTTGCGTATAAACGCTGAAAATAAGGAGCAGTTGAAAGTTGAATAGCCGACTAAGTGTTTACTCAACTTGACCCATTCTCATATTTAGCGTAGCACCAAGATAATTAAGGCTGTGGTAGCTTTACTGTGTGACTTTTTACGGAGATACGAAAATCATCTCAGAAGCTTGCCTCAGGAATCAGAATCAGAATCAATAACTTTATTTCTTTAGTAGACAAGTCAATTTTTATACTATAAACATAGTTATTATTATCAAATGTGAAATAAGGTTTTATTGATATTATTTTCACTTCAATTTTTTGTCCACTAGTGGAAAAAGTGTAAATGAAATCATCGTCATGCATGCGCGAGGCGCTGTACGTACTTTGACTCCTAAATATTACTAGATTAGAAATAATCTATGTATGTATATAGATACAGCGCAGAACAAAAAATTGTTGAACACAGTGTTGAGCGAGATGTAATGCCTTCAATCGGAGTGCATCAGGCAAAATAAACATTTATTAGACACATAAGTGAAACGTAAATGTTTATTTTTCCCGTGGTGTGGACAAAGAAGAGAAACTCAATAACATCTTGTTTATTCTTTGATAACAATAACTACATTTATAACTGTATAAAGTATAAAATTTTACTTGTCCAAGTCAAGTGCTTATTTTGTAAGCCTTAAGAAAAAAAAATATTGCTCGCGAAAGATGAGCTTCATTATGCTCCATTTTCAGCGAGGACATTGTCACACATCATCTCAAAGTAAGCAGAGCTAGTGGTTTGGGAACCAGGTGACTGATGTACTGTTAACATTTTACATTATAGAATACATTTAAATTATCACAAGACAATGAACATAACATTTAATATTACATAAACACACTCAGAACCGAAACATTAACAGATCATGCTGTTTGGGATAATAAATAACTAACACATTTGGCGAAATAGACATTCCAACTCAAGTCTTTGAATGGATAGAATAATGAGTGAATTTACGTGTTCAGGAAAAGTACAATGTAAAAGTTGGTTTGTTCAGTATCTTATAAACATGGATTCAAGATATAGAATCTATAATATAAATAAATATTGTATAAAGTTGGTTCGATTTTTTCAGCATTTTAACCCACCGTCATATAGGTAAAAATGAGTAGTAAGGATCAAGGCCTTCGTTCTAAATGAATTTCAGGGAAGTTTTTCAGGATCTTGGGGTAATTCGTTGAATGTTTTGGCGTCATATCCGATTTTCTGGCCAATAATATGGCATTGTTACGAGTGGGCGACTAGGGTTTGGACCCGGGAATCCCCGTTCCGAATTTTCCGGGAATTCCTGAAATTTTTGGGTAATTTAAGAACCGGGAAACCGAAACTCACTACCCGAAATTTGGGGAGTTTCGGGAAAAATATTTACGCTTTTAGACCACTATCGAAATGACTTAACGTACTTTATCCCACTTCCTTTTATAGTATTTCGCATGTAGCAGGTACCTACGCGGTATGAGGTATATTAGTGTGAGCTTTATCTCATTTGACCTGTTAAACTTATAATATCAAATTTTCTTTTGTCCCCTCGTTCGGTAATAAGCATGGAGGCTTTTCGTTTTATCAAGTCGTGGCTGAATCCAGCTTCACATACTCAAGTGCTGCCATGTTGCTCAGTAGAGTTAAGCAACATGAATGCAATACTCCATACCAGACTTGAGCTTGAAAAAGAGAAAGAAAGCTGTCACATTGCGAAATATCGCCTGAACTCGTTTAGTATTTTTTATTTTGTATATTATTTATTAATCTTAGGAAAACTTACGGCTAAACATGAATCAAAAATATTACATACCTACAAATACAAGGAAGTTCAATTAAAAGTTTTCACGAGTAGTGTAAAGTATGAGATTTCACCTGTAATGTTTATCTAGAAACTTTGTACTTTTCTTTATTTTTTATGTAAATACTGACTTAGAATCGAAGATATGAGTCTATTTATCTAGAAACTGTACTTTTCTTACCTTTTCATGTAAATATTGATTTGAAATCGAAGATAGTCTTCTCCATAGAGTAAAAACTCAGTGCTATCAGCAGAGGGATAGTGTCATTCAACAATTTGTCAATTTGTGTAGCCAAAAACCGATCTATGTGTGTTTTGACAGCACGTAAATACAGTGGTATCACTCACACAATCATATGATTGAATGTTGCCAGTGAATGGTATTTTCCCTAAAAATTTGGGTAATTTTCTTGTTTTAACAGAATTAAACAAAATTAAAAAAGAATCAATTAGAGAAAAGCGCTCTTGCGGCCACAAATTATGTCATAGTATTTATTGATACCAATTTTCAATTTGAGTTTACAATTTGAATATACTCAGAATATCGTTGAGTGATTTTGAAGATTCTTAAACGGCGATTTTCCCTTGTAGATTTAAATAAAGCACTATGTATCATTCGGACGAAAGTTCGCCCCAACACGTATGTTCATATCCAGTGTGGTTTAATTTCTCCATAAATTTCATAAACTAAGTAACAAAATCGGGGTATTTTTCCGCGAGTATAGCAACATTTTCACGAAAATGGTGGACAAAAATTTTCAACTTATTTATGAGTTTTGATGACTGTTTAATGCAAAATTACAAATTTCATATTTGTACTTACCAGTGAAATGAAACTTTACTAGTGTTATTTTTCTTATCAGTAGCGTTTGAACACCTTTTTACCGCACAATACACCATTATAATCATATTTTTATGTGAAAGCTGTTTTCCGCGCCATTTGATGTATTGTACTAACGGTTCGAGATTCAAAATTCTAATTTTCTTGGATGTACCTCGTTTGTGTCAACTGCTATTCTGAGCCTTATAATTCTATGGTCTTCTCATACTAATGTCGACCTTTGATTCGTGTACTTTTCGTTAGATATACATGTAAATTCTTACTTGAAAACGAAGATATGAGTTCCTCCATTCTCTTACATATCTTATTTATACATGTTTCTCGTGATTTCGATAGAAAATACAACTTTTTCTTATTTTTTTTAGTAAAATGATTCATACACCCATCGATAGCGCGTAATTTTCTTATTGTAAAGCAAAAACACTGAAAGTTATATTTTGATTCTAAAGCTATGTTTTTTATAGAAAAACATTGATAATTTCTCTTACTGTCATTTTAATGTCTGTCAAAACTCTATATTTATCGTCTAAAATGTGATAGGTTCCATATAATTGACATGAAAACTCTACGCTAATAGGGTCTTGTAAAAGTTTTTATATGGAATCTAACTAAAACCTTTGTAAAAAACGCTGCCTGGTAATGTATTCAAACCATTCAATTGGAATTTCGGAGTTTAAAAACAAATTGATGTAAATAGAGCACATTCGCAAGAATGGATCAGTTCACTCCTGGGCGTCAGTTACTACCTTGAAGAAGTACCTCACCTCCAATACCTACTGAGGAAAAGTCTACCCTGGCCTCTGAAGAAGACCTCCTCCTATATTGAAGAAGAGCCGGCCCTGAGGAACCCTTGACTCCTTAATCTTCTAAACCCATCTCTCCTACCTCCCAGGTCCAGAGCTCACAACATCCGCTGGCTTACTGCTTCCAGGCCCCAACAATCACTGACCTTCGAACAGCGGTCCCAGCTACAGAACCTACCCTGGTTTCTTCTACTCTGGTCTCTGAAGAAGACGAGCCTACCCTGGTTTCGTCTACTGGCCTCTGAAGAAGACGTCCTCCTATGCTGAAGAAGAGCCGGCCCTGAGGAACCCTTGACTCCTTAATCTTCTAAACCCATTTCTCCTACCTCCCAGATCCGAAGCTTACAGTATCCGCTGGCTTATTGACTTCGAGCTTCGATCAGTAGTCCTGGCTCCAGCTTCCAACAACCACTGACTCCGAGCTTCGAGTAGCAGACCAAGCACCAGCTCCGGACTTCTCAATAGACGCATCTTTCAAATCTTACACCTAAGGTTACTGTATAAGTTAGAGATCATTAGGTATCATTAATAAAAATTCTAAATTAGTCCTCTTTTCTTTTCCAACCATTAGGATCTTGAATATAGAAAGAGACCTTCAGT
Organism: Eupithecia insigniata; assembly: GCA_947859395.1. Taxonomy (NCBI): domain Eukaryota; kingdom Metazoa; phylum Arthropoda; class Insecta; order Lepidoptera; family Geometridae; genus Eupithecia; species Eupithecia insigniata. The sequence continues at coordinate 15,226,371 of OX402005.1, forward strand.
CTCTTAACTTAAAACTTAAAATTACTTGTGCGTAGGAGACCTTCAGTCTCCTACGTTACACACTTCGTAGTCGTTTATTCAGCTTTCGATTCGATGAAAGTACCAAAGTTCACAGTTGGTTTATACCAACGGAGAGACACCAAAGAGCTCCAGTTGGAATTCGAAGCATCTAATTTGACCAAATTTATTTGTCAAACAAACCGAACGTAGACTGCTATATCAGAGTAAAATTAAAGTTTTGCAGCATATCCTCTGTATGCTTGGATTTCATTCAGACTGGCTCTGGCTTCTGGACCTGTTCACCACAAGGATGTCGCCTGCTTGATCAGGATCAATAACTTTATTTCTTTAGGCTTACAAAATAAGCACTTAGACAAGTCAAATTTTATACTATAAACATAGTTATTATTATCAAATGTGAATTAAGGTGTTATTGATATTCTCTTCACTTCAATTTTTTGTCCACTAGTGGTAGAAGGTTCGATTCAAATGTATTCGTTTACTACCGAATACATCTAAATTGACTGTTTACGGGCGGCAGAAACAAACAGGTAGTGGAGAGAGGCCCCTAAAGTACACCAAAGTTGACCGTCAATTGATCAGAAGAGTCATCAATGACGACACGAATAAAAGTCACTCAGATAGTTATAAAATATACCCAAAAGTCTATAAACTGAAAATTGTGCAATAAGGCTGTTGTGCCTAACCAAGTCTATGCCTTTGAGATGTCAAGTCACAACGCAAATGAGTTGGCTAATGACTTCATGAAGAAAAATACCACATCCAGACGATTAAAGAGAATAGCCCATCAAGATTTAATATGACATCACCAAAGAAATGGATATGCCGATGGGCATATCATATACCATACATGACATGGTGGGCAGCAAGAAGTATACAAAATTCTTAGCCCAATGCCTTAATGGGCAGATAGCAAGAAATGGAGAGATTTAAAAAATCTTAAATAATATATCATCATCGATCATAACAGAATACAATAAAAAAAAAGATGAGAAATAACCATTCTTAGTTCAAATAGTAAAGCTATCGAATAAATAAATAATAAAACGCTCGAATAAAAATAGTAAAATTATCAAAAAGCATAATGAAAATGGTATTCATGTGGTGGGAAGATAAAAAATTAATTATGACGTTTATTTATCCATTTCACTTTATGATGAAAACTGGAAAATGAAGTATTATATGATGTATTTTCTATACTTTAATTTTTTATATTTTTGTAGCAAACTTATTCAGTGTCTGTTATTTTCTTTATCTCAATTTATTTACTTAATAGGTACCTAATGTTTTGAAGAATATGATGAAAAATAGCCTAGGTTGGATTTCCCGGGAATTCCCGGTTCCGTCAATGGAATTACCCGGGATTCCCGGTTCCTTAAAAACTACCCGATTTTACAATCCCTATGGACGACAGTGCATTGAAATCTTTTTCCACTAGTGGAAAAAAATTGAAGTGAAGAGAATATCAATAACACCTTATTTCTTATTTGATAATAATAACTATGTTTATAATATAAAATTTGAGTTGTCTAAGTGCTTATTTTGTAAACATTAAGAAATAAAGTTATTAATTCTGATTCTGAAATGATTCAGTCATGGGAGGATGAATTCTGATCCTGAGGTTGCCGTCAACTGTCTTTAAGATTGAGCTATTTTACGGGTTCAATAGATCTTGTTTCATTCTCTAAGCCCTTCACTCGGACGCTCTACTTTACTCGGTTGGCACAGCGATTCTTCAATTGGGTAGAGCGAGAGTTGGAGAGCATGCCAGTTTTTCTGTAAGCTTATCCGGGAGAATCTATACTGTCCGGACACTCTCTTTTCTAACTGTAGATTTAAAATCTAGGGACTACTGTTTTAAAGTTTTAACGTCATTTACGCGATTCACTAATATCGTGATAGCAAGTGCGTCCATGATCTGCGCAGAGCATCATCATCATCATCTCCCACTTCTTAGATCAGCATGTAAATTATAGGTAGCCTCTTGGGATGTACGTTTTACATACAAAGTGCCTCCAGTATGTGAACCAAAAGGTCTTACAGAAGGTAGTAAGGTCGCTTTTACACCGCTGGCGCATATGCACAAGGTTGGAGAGGTTATTGTTTTGGATTACTTGGATTCGGTTTTGACAATAATCATTTCTTTGTTGGTTTTGTGTGAAAAACATTCAATTTTTTATTAAAATCCTTACTAATAGATAGGGTGAAGTACCTAAATAATAGATAGGATTATATTTTCACTGTTGTAGGAAAATGAAATAAAGGCACCTATAGTTAGCTTGTTGGATGCTAATGATCTTAATTGGTGAAGCAAAACTGAATACAAATCCAAAAGACAATAAAAAATCGTTTATTTGAACAAATACAAGTATAACAGGTTACAGGTTGAACGAAGAGACGACAAAAGTTAAAACTGCGGCGTAGTCTCTTCGCCCGCTTCCTGACACGACATTAAAGTAGAGCTTGTGTTAAAAAGTTCTTATTATTAGGTTAGTTACTAACATATATGTAGGTAATTTTAACTACTACTAAATTAAATCTAAGTATTATTCTGTAGGTATTAGGTATTTTTTTATACTAGACAAATTTTACCCGACTACGAGAGGGTTATGATTTTGACACACTATGTATGTAGCCGATTTTTATGTTCCCTGGTAGCGCTGAAACTACTGGTCCAATTTCAACAAATGAGGTGTCATATGATTTGTCTTAATAGCTCGATAGTTATAGGCTATGTGACGTCAGATCAAAATGGGGGTCTAACGAGATAGCGGGGGTCGAAGAAAGGGTCGAAAATTTCAATGTTAGTATATATGCTCGTGGGTGGTATCGTTGCAAAGGTCTTTGTTTGTACTTTTTGAAACCGTTTCTCAAACTTTTGTGAGGTTAACCATTGTCAAACTATTAGCAAAAAGGTGTAAAAAAAATATAGTTCAAAACTAAAACCCGACTACTTCGGTAGTCGGAGGCACCCACCCACCCCATATACCTAGGGTACAATTAGTAACAAAGGCCTCCGACTACCTAAGTATCAAAAGAAAATGCTATGGACAATAGGTGAACGCTTGTTTAAGACTTTTATGTATTCGGGTTTTAGTTTTTAACTATATTTTTTTGCATACAGTATTTCCAAGAGAATGTGGTATGTTTGAGTGTATGAGTGTGTGTGTGAGGTTGGGTGAATAACTAACATGAATAAATAAATAAGTATTTTAAGCATTCAAAACTTGGGAGTGGGAAAAGTGACTAATTATTGTCTTTCACAAACAAAAGAACCTAAGTTTACGATTATTTGATTCAGAAATATTTAGTTTTAGCAACAAAACAACCTATAACATAACAAAAACCGACGACGGTATAATTTGTATCCAAAATAATGTTAAAGCTCATTCATTCTTAAAATTTTAGTTTTATCAGTTATTTAATTTTCTAATTAAAAGCCGATTCAGACATATTATCAGTGAAGCCACAGTTCCAGCACGAAATATTCTTGATATAATATATAATAATCTTATTTTATACCCTTAAACGAGCAATTCTTGTGTAAATATATACATACAATCGGCTCAGAACCGCTATTTGTGGCGTCGTACGGGGGAGGCCTATTTCCAGTAGTGGACGTGTATGCGCTGTTGTTGTTGTTAATGATGATGATATATAATCTGAATCTCGGAAACGGATACAACGATTTTCATGAAATTTAGTATACAGGGGTTTTCGGGGGTGATAAATCGATCTAGCTAGGATTCATTTTAAGAAAATTTAGTTTTATTCGTGTTTTCGATAATCAGCTTTATCGATAGGGCACGCCCATAAACAATATTTCGACGCTACAAAGCCTTTATCTATCATGTATAACAGCTTTTTTTAATTTACTGCATAATCTCCAAGGAATTTATAATTATACTAATCTCGGATATGACGTCACAATGGGGGAGGAAAGTTGTCAGCTAAAATGCTAAGATAGATGAACCCATAGACATAAACTCCATTATTTTGTTCGTAGATAACCAGCCGTGACAAATATATGACTCTTCCTGACATCTATTAGCGAATAATAACACTATTTTTTTTTTAATTGGGAGCAATTGACTGCTCTAACGACACGACAACACGAAAACTACTCCAGCAGGTGGCGTTTTTAAGCAACACTAAGCCAATGAGTGTTTGGTTTGGGGTTAGACCAAGAAAATCTATTGTTTATTTATATTATTTGTGTCGTTTTAACTCACGTGTTAAATATAATTTCAAAAAAAGACATTATACAAATAAAAAAACCAAGCGAAGCTCGGTCATCCCCAGGTACTGATAGATATAATACATATAATAAGTATGACGGCGCTACGTCTTTGTTAAATTTTGTGAAGCGCGTGCACCGACCGAACGACGTCGCAATACTTACTTCGCCCCGCCCGAAGTGGGCGCACGTTCCTGTGAGTCGGGAGACGGGTTACCAGCGGACCGCTGCGCGCCTATTTAAGGCACGCGCTCGTCAGGAACGTGGCAATCCCAAACCCGGAAAAGATGTCAGGAAACCCGAAAGCTATAGGCCAATCACGCTGCTGAGCACCATGTCAAAGGTGTTCGAGAAGATCGCTCTCGAACATCTGACACTACACATCACGCCAAGGGAGGAACAATTCGGGTTCCGAGTTGAGCATTCCACCACCTTATAGATCACCAGACTAGTGAATGAAATGGCCACCAGCCACAACAAGAAGGAATATGTAGTCATGCTGAACATGGAGAAAGCATTCGACAGAGTATGGTACGAGGGTCTGCTGTACAAACTGGCCAAGTCCGATGCCCCTAAGAAGCTTATTATCATCCTCGAAAGCTTCCTCCGACAACGCAGCTTCGTGGTTGCAGTCGAGAACGTACTCTCAACGGAGAAGCCCGTAAAAGCTGGAGTCCCATAAGGAAGCTGCCTCTCACCCGCATGCTACGCCTGATACATCGACGACATCCCTGTTGTTGGGCAGGCAAAGCTCGCACTCTACGCAGACGACGCAGCCTACTACGCATCATCCTACCGACCAGTACGCCGTGAAACGACTGCAACCAACCCTCAATGTCCTCTCAGAGTGGCTACAAAAGTGGAAGCTCTCCGTGAACGTGGCGAAGACCCAGGCCATCCTTACTGGGAACAGAAGACTCCCAATACCCTTGAAGCTGATGGATAAGGACATCCCATGGCAACCAGATGTCAAATACCTGGGTGTCACCATCGACCGACGCCTCAGCTTCAAGAAGCACACCGACCAAGTGATTGGTCAAGCCAGGGGAGCACGAAGCAAACTCTTACCGATTTTAAAATCACGCCTGCCGTAGTAAGTATAAAGATTTTTATTTGCCAGAACAGATGAGTAATATACAGCAAATTAACCTTAAATAAAAAGCAAAACTGACAAAATCAGACTCCACTCAGCATGTGCCATGGTAGCGCAGATCATATCATAGCGCTGGTCTTCCGTGGACTACTAGCCATCATAGCAATAAGATTTGTTTTGTCAGGATAAACGAGCAATAACATTGTTATTTTCTATTTTTTAAACTTTCGCGATTTCTTGACATAATTAAGATATTCACATATGACATATTTACAAAGTTGACTGCAGCTGTGGCCGCTCATACATAGGGAAAACTAAAAGAACGATTGCCGAACGGGTGAAAGGCAACTGAACAAGTCGGCGATAGCGGAACATTTGCTAGACTCAGGAAGTAACCACTGGATTGAGCTACATGACCCTAAAGTTCTATCCTGTGAACGCCACTACTACAAACGGATGGTTCGAGAGGCGATTGAGATCACAAAATACCCGAACTTTAATCGTGAAGATGGTTTTCGTCTCTCTTCCTCGTGGAATCCTGTGCTTAATAAGTGTGTGCGTCGTGATCCGCCTGTACTGCAGTCAGACACGGTCAGTGTAGTGTTTCGTAATGTGAACTTGGACATTCCTGATTCTGCAGACGAATTGAGGGTAGTCGCGGATACTGCCATCAATTCTCGGCGGTAGCTCCGAGTACATCCAGTCGCCCCGTGACCACGATCGCTGTAACGCGATGGAAACGTAGGGGAAAATATAACAAAAGGTACGCGATAAATACCCGATAAATAATCTTTAATTATTGTTATTTTCTCTTTTTCAGATGATGCCCTGTAATGTAAGCCAGATAGAATACCTACCTCAAGTAGATATATTATGTGAACATACTTACCACACAATACTTAAATTGGTTTTGTATTTGGAATCCATGTACTTCGCATGAGACAAATCATACAAAACCCTATTTTCACGAACGAGTTCTATCAATGGCTCGTCCTCCATTTTATTTTGATGCCACGGCGTCCGTGATACGACAAAAAATATCGTTGCCAACGAATGCTTCCGTGATTGCCGGTGTCGGAACTGACACTGAGAGCACTGTGCCGTCACTGACACTGACACGTGGGGATGCGTTCAAATAATTTAAGCACGAATATTTCGCACTGTGCCGGTACTGTGTCGGAACGGGGTGGTGGCTTCACTGATATGTGTGAATCGACCTTAACACATATCTCCCGCGGCGGGACTCGATGCCGTAACCTTCTGCGTCTCATTCTATCCTCGCCCTCTGCTCCTCCAAGATCTTTGACGCCCATCGTCCCATTTCTCGTTGCTCTCTGTGAAGAGTGACATTAGTAACAGCCCCTATCCCGGGGCTCGGAGCCCGCCGCGCCCGTGCGTCTCTGGGGTCGCCAAAGGAACGACAAAGGTCGTCGAAGGAACGCCGCACGCTATTGTTATACATACTGCAAACGATTGAATGCCTCCTGAGCTGAGAGAGTGCGGGCTTGATTCAAGTCTATCAACAATCTCTCCACGGGTTGCTAAGCCGATTAGCGTGTCAGCAGGCCGTCCGCTGCCGCCGCGCCGCCCCGGCGCACTCCGCTGCTCCTGAGCCTGATAGATAAATAATTAATAAAACATCTCTGAATATAATAAATCCTAAAATCGAAGTAAAAATATATTATGGATTGAGAACACGGAACGTTTTGCAATAAACGGCCGAGTGGACTTTGTTCGGATAATTTCTTACTGATCGTACTTTATAATACTAGAGATTTAGAACTTCGTTAGCAGATGGGTCAGGCAGGCCGTAGATTTTGCCACTTTTTTATTTGTTCTTTAATTTATACTGTTGTTTCATGTGTTACAGTATGTTCTTCAATGTGAACACTGAGACCATGACATGAACCCCGCTCGGGCGCTACAACATATAAGCTTATACTTAAATAATTAATAAACTAAAATGTTAAATTGTTTTATTCTAAATAATCTTTTATTTTATAAAAGCATTTAGACACAAGAAATTCCTTTGCTTTTTTTTATAGAAATTTACCAGTACATCCTTTTCAATGTGTTTTATTTAGGAGGGTAATTTATTAAAATTGATGATGGCCATATGATGAGTCGCCGATCTGACTAACTGATATTTAGTAAAACGCAGGGCTAATTGGTTTCTATTTCTGAGGTTTTGTGAAATGTTGTTTTATTCGTGTTTTCGATAATCAACTTTACCGATAGGGTACTCCCATAGACAAGATTTCAACGCTACAAAGCCTTCATGTATCATGTATGACAGTTTTTTAATTTACTGCACATACTCGGTTATGACGTCACAATGGGGGAGGAAGGAGTTTGTCAGCTAAGATCCGAGGCTAAGATAGATGAACCCATAGACATAAAGTCCATTATTTTTGTTCGTTGATAAAAAGCCGTAACATAAACTGAAAAATATGACTCTTCCTGACATCTATTGACGAATAATATTAATATTATTTTTTAAACTGGGAGCAACTAACTGCTCTAACGACACAACAACACTAAAGTTACTCCAGCAGGTGGCGTTGTTAAGCAACACTAAGCCAATGAGGGTTTGGTTTGAGGTTAGACCAATAAAACCAATTGTTTATTTATATTATTTGTGTCTTTTTAACTCACGTGTTAAATGTAATTTCAAAAAAACACAATATACCAAAAAAATATACCGAGCAAAGCTTGGTCAACCAGGTACTTTTTAATTACTTGCTATTCCATTTATCCAAATAAACAAAAACGGCCTGAGAATATAGTACATTGTACACCTAGGCGAGAACGTGCCTAATTCCTATCGAGTGTGTCATTTGAGGCCCGAGGCGCAGCCGAGGGCCTTAAAACACACGAGGCAGGAATCGCACTTTCTGCCGAGTGATACATAGTGCTTTATACACCTTCGAGGAAAATAAAAAGCAGAATAAATATTTTATTTCTGGCGGTGTCATAAAACTTTCACTATCACTCTACGACATTCTGTAGAATTAATAAAATTGCCTACACCAAATTCAAAATAAGAAGAACTTTCCGCGCCAGCCTTTATCAATTGGGTTCTTTTTTCAAAATATTGTTCGGAAATCTGAAGTGGCAAGCGGACTTGGATTAAAAACTTTTTGTCGTTTAATCTATAATGAGAATAACCAAAACTACCGGCCGATCTTTTAGGAAATTAACTAATAACACGTTAGAAATGGATTTCCATACAGTTTTCCCTCCCGCTAAAACGCGTGAGAAATGAAATTTCATAAAGTTTTTCCTTCCGGATTCCTATACGCCTGCAATTACTTACTTTCTATCTTATATTTGGAAAAAGAATAGGGCGTTAAAACACACGAGGTAGGAATCGCATTTTCTGCCGAGTGATACATAGTGATACATAGATAAAGGGCAATGTATACGCTTCTACAACAAAACTCCGAGTGAGTTGCAAAATTATCAATAAATAAATTCAAACAAACTATCAAACATATCCTTTGTAAAAAGGCTTATTACAAAATATCAGATTATCTAGAGGATAAAAAAGCATGGGACGACTTTTGCTCCAACTCGAAAACTAACAACCTAACAAGGTAAAGGTTTCTTGTTTGCTTCTTTACTTTACCTTAAAAAGATTGAAGTGAACAAAAAATCAAAGTGATCACTTTATTTCCCTGTTTTACATATGTAATTTTAATTTTGTGACATGTCCAAGAGTCCTGTAAGGCCTAAAGGAAATAAAGCACTTTGATATTTGATAGTGCTTTATACTACACCTTCGAGGAAAATAAAAAGCAGAATAAATATTTTATTTCTGGTGGTGTCATAAAACTTTCACTATCACTCGACGACATTCTGTACAATTAATAAAATTGCCTACACCAAATTCAAAATAAGAAGAACTTTCCGCGCCAGCCTTTATCACTTGGGTTCTTTTTTCAAAATATTGTTCTGATATCGGAAGAGGCAAGCGGACTTGGAGTAAAAACTTTTTGTCGTTTGACCTATTATGAAAATAACCATAGCTACCGGCCGATCTTTTAGGAAATTCAAAAAAAATTACACGTTGGAAATGGATTTCCATACAGTTTTCCCTCGCGCTAAAACGCGTGGGAAATGAAATTCCATAGAGTTTTTCGTGCATTTTGCGTGAGAATGGAAGTGTTATCATTATCAATGATGTAGATACCCATTCAGTATTGCAAAATAGTATATAAAGGGAGGTAAAAAATATTCCAGCCTTTCAAATTAGTGTTACTTCAAAGTGAAGTAAACCTCATCTACTCCTGTAATTTCCGTAGATTGAAGTTCTAAAATGTCTTCATTCAGCTGTACTAAAAGAGATTTCATACTTCCCTACATAGAGGGTGGCAGAACCCTGGAATCAGTGTCCAAAGTTTTATTGGAAAAATTTAATGTTTCTGAAAACAACCTTTGTTTTATAATAAGTGACATACAAAGGCACATTGTTCCTACGTTTAACAAGCGCTCGGCCATGGCATCCCGGACTAAAGAAAAGTTTTTACAGAAGAATAGAACTTGGTTGGACTCAGGGTATTCGTTGAATTTACCCGACTCCGATCAATATTCTACAACATCAACTTCTGGCCAAGGAGGAAGACCGTGCGTAGCTTATGGAGACTCCTCAGAATCTAGCAAGAAGAGGAAAAACACTCTCTACTTAAAGAATATGGATTCGAGCACACATCAATAACGCCTACGTGCAGGGACTACGAGCTGTGGGTGAAAATACAGAAGCACATCTTGTCGAATCATTACGGTATGCAAACAACCAAAAAAAATATCATCATCACCATCAGCCCATACACGTCCACTACTGGACATAGGCCTCCCCCGTACGACGCCACAAATAGCGGTCCTGAGCCGCCTCCATCCATCGACTCCCTGCGACCGCTATGATGTCGTCGGTTCATCGAGTGGATGGTCTCCCATGTAGGGGGGGATTTGCCATAATCACCACGCTTGGCAGGCGGATTGGTGATCGCAGTGTTGGTGTTTAAAAATACTCAGAAGGAAGCTGCTGCCCTTCCTCTGGTAGGTTCCCTTAGTCGGCTCTTACGACATCCACGGGTTGAGTTGGAGGGGTCGATATTCGTACGCCGCGGCCCCACGGCCTTAAAAAAAGTATAAATCTCAAGTATTTGGAATGACCCAGACCTGATAAAAATGCTTTCCGATCCGGAAGCATTGAGTGCTTTTTTAGATTTGGATTTAACAAAAGCACAATACATACATATGTGTATTGGAGAAGCTTGACAAACGAACGAAATTGTTGTATATTCCCACCATACTACAAAATACAAGAAATAAAAAAATCTTGTTATCCACCATCTTCTACAATTACGATCGCCAATACTTATGCTAAAGTAAATAATATTCAAGATTTATTGGACCACACTGTGGCTAGAATTTTAGAAATCGATGCAATTTTCCAAAGACAATATAAAACATTAATCCTCTTCAGTAAATGGGGATGTGATGGTTCATCTGGCCAAAGCAAAATACAAGCAAATACTTCCAGAGGAGTCGGAAACGATTTCAGATGCCAATTTGTTCATAACTTATCTGGTCCCTATCAGATTAATTGATGTTGAAGTAGTGGGGGTGGGTGGGTTCCAGCACCTTCATCTGTTCGTTTTTGTAGACCCATTTCAATAGAGTTTTGTAAAGAAACTCCAGACAAAACCCAGGGCTGTTGTAGATGAAATCACCAGGCAAATAAAGGCTTTGCAACCATCATTGATAAATAAAGATACTGTTGGAGTTCAAGTGAAGCACGAACTCTTTCTTACAATGATAGATGGAAAAGTGGCCCAGGTACTAACAGATACTCCTTCTGGTTCCACGTGCACGATATATGGGGCCACTCCGCGACTTATTAATGATTGGTCGAAAGTTACTGCCAGACCTGAAAATGAAAGCGCCTACCAGTACGGACTATCCACCTTACATGCCTGGATTCGCTGTATGGAAATGATTTTACACATTTCCTATAATCTGTCTTTTAAAACTTGGTCTGCTACAAGTGAAGAAAACAAAAGATTGAAGAAGGAAAAGAAAGAACTTGTTCAAAAACGTTTCAGGGATGAGTTGAGGATTGATAGTAGATAAACCTCGGCAAGGTAGTGGGAACACTAACGATGGGAATACCGCACGAAGATTTTTCTATAACAGCACATGCTCTGCGGAAATTACAGGTGTGGACGAAACATTGATTAAGCGCCTTTACATTATTTTACAAGTTCTTTCTTCAGGAACGATGATCGATTCCAAAAAATTTGGCGAATACGCAATGGAAACTGCAAGAATATATGTGAATTAGACCTGTGTCGGTCGATCATTTTTCAAGACCTGTTCGATCACGATCGAACTTGCAGAAAGATCAAATCAAAAAGACTCGATCGTTTCGCGGGTCGCGGGTAGCGAAGACCCATGACTTGCCACTGCCATGCCGCGCCGGTGCGTGCACTCTATCGTTCGATCGATCGATCGTTCGTATTTGTCGGGATAAACTATCTTACCAGTCACGCCATAAGGTTCACTTTGTTTTGACTCACTCAAAGACTCGATCGTTCGTATTTGTCGGGAAACAACTACCTTACCGTTACGTCATAAGGTTCATATTTTTTTACAAGCAAATTATGCATGATTCAATATTCAATCAATCGAACGAAAGACCCGTTTGTTTTGAAAGTCTCGGGTCACGGTTTTTTTTCGAGAAAAACTACCATAATAGTCTCAATATAAGGTTCAGTTTTTTGACTGTCATGCAGTCTGTCATTCATTTAATCAATAGGTCGATCAATCGTATTTGTCGGGGAAAAAACTACCTTAACTTTCACATCATAAGGTTCACTTTTGTTTTACAAGCATCAACGCCAGAATGATCGACTGAACGATCGAATCCTTTTAAAACTAGGGATTCGATCGATCACTCACGGGTCGCGATCGAGTCTTTGTGATACGATCGACACAGATCTAAGTGAATGGTAGGTATTACATGCCATCTTCTGTCCACAAGATACTTTTACACGGAGAAAATATTATCGAATATTTCGCAGTTCTTCCTATTGGACAGCTATCGGAAGATGCGCAACAAAGACTACAGAAACATGCGACTACATCATGCCAGAAAATGTTCCTGAGCAGCTACAAATGAAGATGTCTTTAAAACTCTTTTGTACACGTCAGATCCGTATATAACAAGTTTAAGAAAACCATACGTAAGAAATGTCGAAGATCTTGAAGAAGAGGCACTAAGTCTTCTAAAAGTGGCACCACTTACAACTGAACCTGAAATACGAGTATGAGTAGAGCCTAAGTAGATGGTGATATTTGGTTTCCAATGTATTCACTCAAACCATTACTTTTCACTTTTTTACAGTAGGCCGAAAATATGAGGTTGATAGTTAGGTAGGTACTAGCCATATATACTTTAATTTTTTTTTTTATTTATTGTTATTGTAATTAGCCTTAGTTTTAACTTTTTTGGTAATTAAAACCTTGTATTTCACATTAAATAAATTATTTAGTTATTTTTTCCGTGGTTTTTCAGTTTTTTTTTTATTTTTTATGAGAAATTACTAAAACTTATATACTATTTGAATCTCTATACATTACTGCATATGTGTACCAAATTTCATCAAGGTATGATAAAAATTCATGAAGTTACTGATTTTTCATCCGAAACTGATCTTTTTTGCCCATCGTGCGACATGCCGCGTGTTAGGTAGGTAGGTAAGGTACTATACTAGTGCAAGATAGAATCGTGATCGTTTTCCCGCCCTAACCCCACCACGCTACTTAGGTCGCCGCTACTACGTTTCCTTCCTCGCCCTGTCGTCTGCCGACAATAAATTGTAGATGCGTTGTAAATGGTGGCCGTCCGATTTCCATTTTACATTAAATTTCCGTACTTACAAAAATAAAATGGGCGACTGAGGAAGAGCTGAAGGAAAATCGAATTTCGGCTAATTATATACAGGGCGTCCCACGGCCGTGCCACATGGAGGGGAAGTATCATACATATTGTAGATAGACAGATAGATCATTTAACTGAAATAATACTTCATTTCGATTTTAAAAACTATTTAAACTGCTATCAAAGATTTTTGAATACTTAATCGCCTGTCTGAACCGGGGATCGAACCCGCCAAATAGAAAAAAACACCCGTAATTTTACTATACCGATCAAAAGGCTCAATCATAAGAATACATTTTTCCAGATGACATAGCATCTTAAATAGTTAAATAAAAGGAAGACCGTACAATTTTGCATTGACATTGACATAATAGGCCTCCCCCAAAGGACGCCACAAATAGCAGCCCTGAGCCGCTTCCATCCATCGACTCCCTGCGACCGCTACGATGTCGTCGGTTCATCGATTGGATGGTCTCCCATGTGGGGTTTGCCATAATCACCACGCTTAGCAGGCATATTGGAGATCGCAGTGTTGGTGTTGAAAAATACTCAGAAGGAAGCTGTTGCCCTTCCTTTGGTAGGTTCCCTTAGTCGACTCTCACGGACTGAGTTGGAGGGGTCGATATTCGTACGCCGGCACCACATTGTTCAAAGAGTGAGAACTTGTCTACTACATTGGACACATTTTGAGCTTTTGCTATATTAAATTAATTGGAAGCAAAAAGTAAGTAATTATTTAAAATTGTATGGTCTTCCTTTTGTTTAAGATGGATGTTACTTGGAAAAAATAATCCCTATGATTGAGCCTTTTGATCGGTATCGTAAAATGGCGAGTGTTTATTTTTATTTGGCGTGTTCGATTCTAGCTTCAGACAGGCGATAATTCAAAAATATTTGAATGCAGTTTAAATTGTTTATAAAATCAAATAGAAGTCTTCTTTCAGTAAAAAAAATATATCCACAATATTTTCCCTCCATGTGGCATGCCCGTCCCGTGGGACAACCTGTATAATTATTACTTCATTAATAAGTGTAAGTTAATTGTAGCTCTCCTCGAAACATGAAAACCTGCGATCAAACAGTAATGTAGGTAATTAAATAGGTACCTACTTGATTGAGTAGAGTAGCCACTTGACAGATAATATATAACATGGCTGGCTTCAACGTACCAGAGCAGGCGAGGTGGGGCGGGACTCATTAATGTAGAGTAGTACTTAAACTAGAGCGGTACCGCCGCCCCGCGCCGCCGCGCCGCCGTCGCCGCGCCGCCGCCGCCGATACCTACGTACGTATACGTACCTACGTGTAGGTGCCTTCTCTGCGACCGATGCGATACTATACCTATAAATATCTATCTACTACAGTGATAGTTATGCCTCGTTAAGGAGTAGCAATTCAGTGCAGTGGTCGCCAGCGCGATAGACAACAAATATTTAGATATCTACTTCACACCGACTTGGCTATAGCTACTTTTTTTAATTAAATTCTCAACCCAGTTATTGCGAATATAATTAAGTAGCGAAGATACCTAGATTTACAAGTCTGACAAAAACAATAAAGAGTTGCCGCATCAGTACTAGTCTTGTGTAGTTCAGGAATAATGAACTAAAATGAATTAGTTCCGACCAGTGAACTAGTAAGAACGATTCAGCTCAACTAGTTCCTTGTAGTTCACTTGCTCTTCAGTCACGAAATCTCGAAACCACTAAAAAGTTGGCGTCTGAATCACTATTTTCTATGGCCTAAAGTTTAAAATCCAATAACAAGCATAAAAAGAACTGTTTCAGAATGCATTTCGATTACTCGTTCCCTAGTACAATGTTTCTTTTAGTTCACTGTTACATTCCGTGATTCCGTGTCAGACGGAACTAGAAGACAAGGGAATAATTAAGGGAGAACAGAGATAGACAGAGCGCATATTCCGCGGTAGTAAGAGAGACGGAGATATGCATCTAGTTCTCTAGTTCAGTAGTAACTTGTCTCAAAGGAACGAATAAGGTAGAACAGAGATAGACAGCGCATAATCCCCGGTAGTAAAAGAGACGGAGGGGTAATGAATGAGAAACTTTATTTGTTTGAAGATAGAGATCAAATTGCCCTGTTAGTATTTTATGTTTGCAACTTTTGTAAGTGTAATATGTATGTACCTACTTGTATTATTTTTGTTACGAGCAAGGAAGGAGCATTGCATTTCGATATTTCGTCCGTTTTCGTGTATGTTTTGGTGAAATAATATTATAATTAATATTCAGTAAATGTAAATAGTATCCAATCTAGTTTCTGACACAAAACAATCGATTGCGTATTTTGAAGCATTAAAATAGGACCCCTTTTGTGATTAAAAACGACCCAAATGTTTTGCCGAGTGGGGTACTAATAGAACTAGAAGTCCGAACTAGTACATTAGTGAGATTGTACTAGGACAGAGCGATCTCTTTACTGACCGAGCAAGAACAAGCCTAATCAGTACATATCTCACCGCATATCTTTAGTTAATCATCTGGCGAGAATGTGGAGTGCCTGCGCTGATCAGCTGCGGCGCCGCCGGCGTCGGCGTTGGCCGGGAACGTGTGCCAGCATCGGTACTGTATCTACTCATGTGTTCATTACTCATCGATACACGCTGTGCCTAAACCTGATTAGGTGCTACCGCCTCCACCTCCGCCCCCGTCGCAGTCGCGTCAGCGCTGGACCGCCGCCGGTGGCTGCATAACCGCAGCGCGGAACGTCTCCTCCCTAATCGTTCCGCCAACATGAAACTTCGACAAATTCAAGAACTCGTATCGAAGGTCTGCGACACGTTTTTCTTTTCTTAAATTTTACATTAATTTCTACAAAATGCGTGTTCACCAAAATCTACAACTTCCCGATGGCGAAAGTTAATTAGGCGATATAATTTTACGATATTTCTGATTAACATTAATGTATTTTGATATTGGAAAAGCACAGACCAGACGTCGTGAGTCAGAATATACACCGCGGGCACAGCGGAGGTGACGGGGGCTGGATGAGTGTGAGGGGGGGCGAGGCTAGGTCGCTGTTGCATATTATTATTATGTGAGTGAGAGTGGAAAAGACCGTTGCAAATTGCACCGGCGCGGCGCGGCGGCGGCGCAACGAACGGATTTGCGCCGCCCGCGCCGCGTCGCCGCCGCCGACGCGACGACGCGAAGTGCGTTTATTGTTTATATTCTCAACTTCGAGTATTCTGTGGACATTTCACCATCAGATATTCCGCGTTTAGACGTGTCGTGAAATTAAAAATATAGTGTGAAATATGAATTTGACTAAGTACAAACTTTTGAACCAATTAATTTATGTCACACACACTTGTCTCGGTCCACCTTATTATCAGAATAGTCCAACATTTCCATCTATAGGGTCCTACCTAAGGTGATCGGTGGAGCTGTTGCAATAATGGTGTTTAATTTAATAAACTGATGAACACAAGCTGTTTCAATCAGCTGATCATCAATGAGGTTCATTCACTCTGGTAACTTCGTATTATTGGATTTCGTTTATTTGTGTCCGCTCGTGTCCATCCAGGCGGCGGTCGGAATAACGTTATTCTGATGTTTTTCAGCTTCGGTGAACATTCGATACTCAACTGAGCGATCATTTTGAGTACATTATGTGTATATTATTTGATGGAAAGAATTTTGTCAAAATGTGTGTTTAGGTAGGTGTGAGAGTGCGCGGAGTGGAGCGCTGGAGCTCCGCGCTGGAGCGGTGCTCCGCGTTCGGCGCGGCGGCGGCGGCAGTGACTCGCGAGCTGCCACGCGTACCCCGCGCCTCTAGCTCCACACGCCGCCGCGACACGTGGACTACACTCGCTAACTGTCTCCTGCAGGCTGCTGGCGGAGCACCCCCACGGCTCATCGAGGCGGTGCTCACTGGGTCCGGGAGTCGGGCTGGCGGCGGCCGACAACACACCGACACCACTAATTAAACACATTGGTAAGTCTCATTGGCGCGTAAAACTATTTCGAATGCTCTCTGGTAATTATAATAACTGAGTGAACACGCTAGCGAGCGCAGGTTTTATATAAATCGGAGGAGGAGAACATCGTGAACCTATTGTAAACAGCTTTGATTTATCAAATCAAATAACAAAGTAGACACGTTCGCACTCTTGGACTGGACACGTCACAAAGTTGAAATTGCATCAGTAAAACTTGGAAAGAATATTTTGATTTTTAGATCACTCACTGAGTGATCTAAAAATCAAAATAAGTGAGTGACACTCAGATATTTTCAAGGTAAAATAAAGAATAAATAATTTTTAACAGTTTCCATGTCAGGGTTGTTTCTTACTTGTAACGGTATTTTATTATAATACATTAAAGTTTTATATTTTATATCTAACAGGCTCTGAAATAAAAAAAGTTGAGGAACCACAATATTCAACTTGTGTTCATGAATATCCGTATAAGTAGTACCTAACATTACAAAGATTTTATCTTAAGGATATATTTGCTCGCAGGCTATTGTCATTATATTTAGCTCTCATAAGATGTCTCTACAGGTGTCTCTGTATTTTAAACCTGCTATACCTATATCTGATGCACCTCTTTTGTGAAACAAATATCCTGCGTGATTCTGCTGCGTTACCCCGAAACATTACACCATAGCTTATTAACGAATGAAAATATGCAAAATACACTTGTCTAGCCGCCTTCGCCTCATCTCCTAATTCCTTAATTTTTTAACTGAGTTACATATGTTGCAGAGCTTAGTTTTTTGCTAGTAAGTAGATCAATATGATTTGCCCATGTCAATTTATAATCTAATCAGATACCTAAAAATTGTATCTATATATTCTTGTAGTTTTTCTTTTCAACAAAATAAATTAGAAATCCTACAGAACCTTGTAAGTACCAAAACTATTGTACACTACAAAGGGAAATAAAAAACATAGACATTGACATGAACACGTACAATGGGCGATAGGGCCTATCACTTAAAAGTGACTCTTCCAGGCAACCTTTAGATGGATAGAAATGGCATTTCCACTAGTACCTTGTAATTATTGAAGGTAGGTACATAAGGTAAGGAAGGTGAGATCCACTTTAAAAGTGATATTACCATGTAGACGTATGTAGGTACACTGGGTAACTGCCACATCAGACGGGGCGCGGCGGTCCGGGATGCACTTCAATAACAAACTTGAAGCCCCACTGGCAAACCTTTCAAATTTTCGATTTATTCTTGAATATCTGATTAGTTGGAAACATGCGGTTCAAGTGCGTCCGTCGTGGGCGGTGGCGGGGCGGAGCGGGGCGGATCCGCAACTCGTATAAATGTGCTAGTGGTTTCTTTTTCACTTCTTCCACTAGTGGACAAAAAATTGAAGTGAAGAGAATATCAATAACACCTTATTTCTTATTTGATATTAATAACTATGTTTATAGTATAAAATTTGACTTGTCTAAGTGCTTTTTTTGTAAGCCTAACGAAATAAAGTTATTGATTCTGATTCTGATTCTAAATATCTTCAGTCAGTCAGTGTTCATTAACGTCCCACGGGTCCACTCCGGTCCGGTCCCACAGCGCCTCCGGTCTCGCGCGGATATCCGCGAAGGTCTCCTTGTGGCTTATTTACGCCATCATTTGCATTCGAAACAACAACCTTAGGCTCGGAATTTGTCAACAATACACAAAGGCACCACTCCTAATTAATAACGGAGAAGGAACGTGTTAGATGTGCTCATAAAAACTTATCGATGTGCGCTCTTGGCCTTGCCCGTGTTTATGGCTTTTCGCAAGATGGTGACGAGCTGACACGTGCGTGCAGTGCGAGGCCGAGACTCGAACCGGTGCTCGTGAGTAGGGCTTGGAACTCGGACTAATTTTCAGCTCCGGAGTTGAGTTTCGCTGCTCCGCATTTCAACTCCGGAATTCCGGAATTCATTGAAAAACAGAGAGCTGTGTCATAAATAGTGAATTTGACTTTATTATTTGTATTTCATAATGTTCTAGTTTGTTGTGTAGTAAATGAAACGAACCAAATAGTATTTTTTTGGTAATAGGACCTAGATTGCAGACAAAACCGTGCAATCATATCATTTATGCTTAATCACCTTGTTTTATAATGTAGACTTAGATGTATTGCCAAGTTCTGTATTTAGGTAAACTTGAACGACGTCATTTTCAAGGCTCGATTTTCTTATAGATCTTACCAGTCTTGTGACTATTTCTATCAACTGGGAGTAATCAAATTAAAATATATGGAAAAATAAAGAACTACATTAGGAAGTCCACAATAAACATTAAGAATCAACAAAAACTCACTAAGCTAAATTAAGCAAGGAAAAATGTTAATGTAGCTTACAAGAAGAATTAGACTCCTGATATAATTTAATAGGACGCCACTTTAAGGATTTAGACTATATGGCTAAGGAAATAGTTAGCTTAGAAAGGGCACTTCATGATGTCACATGTAACATGTAAATATAAACAGGCCCAAAAAGAAGCCAATGACCGCAATCAGGAAATGCAGGATATTGTTAATAGCAATAGTATGTATGTTGAAGTACAGCATAACTGTACTCAAACAGATCTCGAGATGGCACCTACAAACTGTAATACTTTAATTAGAGATGGTGCTGTGGAGGTGGTGCCTCCATCATCGCTGTTGTCACCATTAGCATTGCTGGCGGCATCGCCTTCGCTCGAGTCCCACTGTAATAACTCTAGCAACAATTCGGCACTTATTGCACCAGTGGGTGGACCTTCAGTTCAAGCTGCACCGTCTCCGGTTAAGGATTAAGATCTAGACCACATTCAACATACATCGGAGACTGTGATATACTCAGATACTTAGTGACTTACTAGTACAAAATGTTGTAAACAATTGCTATCCAGATGCTTATATGAATGTAATTACGGACTGTATTCAGCGAAATAACTCTCTGAATAAAAGCACCACTCTAATTGTTCAGCTTGGTGAAAGTTGTGTAAAACGGTCACAGTTGATTAGGCTAGTTGAAATACTTCTTGAAAAGGTACAGAATGGACTAGGGAAACTGATTATTTGCTCCTTCCATTACTCAAATTCATTGAAATCAAAGCAAAATGAAAATGTATTTAACAATAACATGCTGATGTACAACATGACATGTCGTCATAATGATGTATTATTTTTTGATACTAATAAGTTTATTAGTAAAACTTTTTTGACTAGGGATACAATGTACCTAACCAAAAAGAACAAAATGATAATTGCTAAATTGTTAGCATATAATATTTTTGATCCCGTTATAAATAGTATAACGCAGTTCCCTGATGAGCCTGTATATGTAGTTAGTAGTAGTACTAATGAGAGCATTAAAGCGATCGTGTCAGTAAATACAAATTTAAACTGACCACAACGACAACGGGAATGCAAAAAGCACTTCATATAGTCCATCAGAATATACAAGGCTTACCCAGCAAAATCCTAGAATTAGAACTATTTTTGAATTATTTAAATGTAGATGTTATGTGCTTAACAGAACACTGGATTGTAAAGAATCAGTTACTTCCCTTTTATCATAACTATTGTTTTGAAAGCTCCTATAAAAGAAAGGCTGCTATACGTGGTGGCTCTCTAATTATAGTTAACAATAGTCTTAAATGTAAAGAACGGAAAGATATTGTAAACCTCACTATCGAGAGGAATATTGAACTTTCATGTGTGGAACTGGAGCGGCATATCATAGTGTGTGTGTACCGCCCCCCCGATGCAAATCAGGTAGCTTTTGAAAGTACTATGGAAGAAGTTTTGCTGAAAGTATTTACATATAGGAATCTCATTGTTTGTGGCGACTTTAATATAGATATTTTAGCGAATCCCCTTGCCAATAGATTGCTTAATTTATTCAAATGCTTTCGTTTACAACATCTTTTTAATGACCCAACTAGGGTTACCCTAACATCTGCCACTTGTTTAGCTAATATTTACTGCAGTGAATCTCCAACCAGCAAAACAGTAACTAAGCATTTCAAATCAGACCATTATGGTCAGAGTAATAATTTTAGCTATAATTTTAATGATACAAACAATGTTGAGGAATATATGTCACATCTATGAAAATCTAATGTATACACACAAAAATAGAGAAAGCTTTTTGAAAAAGTGTGATGTTCACAATAGAAATACAAGAAACAAGAACAAATTACACATCCCAGCATATAGATTACGAAAAGAAGGGAAATCATTTATGGGCAATTGCGTGCGCTTCTATAATAAGCTTCCATCTGAAGCAACTGAACTCCCTATTCGTAAATTTAAACAGTACATTAAACAAAATCTTATCAGGAAGGCCTTTTACTCCATAGATGATTACATCAATGATGTTAATGCTTCGCCAGATGTCGCTCCGTTGCGCACTGTCAGTAGTATGTAAGAAATTCAATGTTCTGTTTAGCTTTAAAGAAATATTGACATGTTAAATTGCATTTTTAGATAGGAATAACCATGTATTAGATACATAAGTGATATTATAAATGTGCTAGTGGTTTCTTTTTCACTTCTTCCACTAGTGGACAAATAATTTAAGTGAAGATAATATCAATAACACCTTATTTTTTGTTTGATAATAATAACTATGTTTATAGTATAAAATTTGACTTGTCTAAGTGCTTATTTTGTAAACCTAAAGAAATAAAATTATTGATTCTGATTCTAATTCGTTGAAATTTAACTCAATTCCCTCTTCCGGTTCGGGGCATATTATCGTAAATATTAATATTTTCTCTGTCTTCGTTATTACCTATATATATATCTGTATCCTCTTGCCTGTCGTAATCGTTTCTTTTATTCTATTTATTTAATATGGGCAACCAACTCGAGATAACACAAGAGATTACAACATTTTCACATAGAACTTAACTACTAGTGAACTCGAAATTACAGGTACCTAGCCCAAACATGCGCAAAAAAACAAGTCAACTCAACTAAACAGCTAATCGTAACATGAATGTAATCGAATGCTCATCTTTGTCCTGCAATAGGGATGTGAGAAGAGATTATAAGCTTTACTTCTAGGTAGCGTGGTAGGTGAATGGAGCGTTTATTTGCAGTCTATTACGGCAACGAAACGTGCCCTGCGTTATCGATTTATTGTATATAAGACACAGTGGATGGGCAAGTGCTGATGCACATTGTATATAGCTCGATTACCACTCACTAATTGACATAATTGTTCTCCTTGATGGTGGATGGGGAGGTATGTTTTTTTTTTGCGGAAACGTATAGGGGGGGTTTATGAGACCTCAGAAAAATTTCGACTTTTTGAGATGCCCATTTTAAGCATGACCGACGCCCCATCACTCAGCAAACAACGTCTTTATCTTTCACAGCAAATTCACTATGGCGTCCTCTCAAGTGTATGTAGTACCTAAGCTGTTAATGCTGTGCTGACATACTCCTTAGAATACGGAAAGAGAGATATTCGAATTCAAAAAATTGTGCGATAGCACCGCGTTTTAGGATGATTCAATAATAATTTCAAAAGTAATGCGCGGCACGGATTTTATCCTGAAAATCGAATCACTGGTTTTGTTTCCGATAATACTGGTTTTAAAAACGATGCTGAAATGTTTCGAAACTCAATAGATTTACGAACAGGTCTGTATGTGACGTAATGGGTACCACGTTCACTGCGAGTGTCTACCGACCATTGCAAAGACTTTTACCAATAAATACCTACTTATAAATACTAAACCAGTCACTTAAGTAGATGGCCCTGAAAGTTGTGAAAGTGATGTTCCGTCCGAGAGTGAGTGAGTGGATATTACAGGTACATTAGTTAGGTACAACATGTCCCCAACACACGGATATGATCTCGCGGAACTCGATTTGAGCGTGACGTCACTGACGTGGATGAAATTACTTTACAAATTGTTCGATGTTGTTCTGCGTGACGAGGGGGCGCGGGGCGCGGGACGCGGCGGTAGCGGGGCGCGGTGGCGGCGCGGCGGCGCGGTGACACGGAGTCCCACCTGGAACAGTACGTAGGTACATTCAATTACTCTGACTGAAGCTGATAGACGAGTTTTCCCCGCGCATTCCTTCTGCCGCGCGCGACACACGTGCGTCGTGTGCACTGTGTATTGACCTTAGAGTAGGCAGAACACAATGACACCACTTTTTGTATTCAATTGTTTGTTTGTAATCGAACAACATTATCACCTGTACCTGGTAAGCCGGTGATTGATGCCGGCAGGTTGGAGCCGAACAAGCTTGCCTTCACGCTCGACGTCACGTGATCAGGAGCCGCTACCAGCCACAGGGCGGACGCGGACGAGGCCGCGGGGGAGGCGCCTTGTATGCACTAACGTGTGCGGAGAAGCCTGCCGCCGCCGCCGTCGCACGGTGGGCTGAAAAAGCTCCGTAGTGGACTTAGGGGTATGTAAGGAAAAAACTTTTTTTCTTTAAATATTTTGATTGATTCGGATTCTTCGCATTAATACAAACGTAAACTTCTCTATTCATATTTCTGATTAATAAAGTATTTTCATAGATATAGCAATCTTAAGTTTGTTTTTAATGGAGCAAGAGCTAAATTGTTTTAATATATTTATGCCAATCTCACGGTACTTTAGAGATTCGTGTATTGATTAATATAGTACCTAATAGTCACGAGCTACAAAACAAGCCTAAATCCACTGTGCAAAAACTTGCGCATTGATTTTCAGAATTTTCAGAAAAATTTTGTACTTCATTTTTAAATATTTTGTTTGATTCGGATTTTTCAAATCAATACAAACATAATTTTCGTAGATAAAGTGATATTATTATATTTTTGTATAGAGCAGGAAATATAGTGTTTTAATACACGCAGTCAGACGCACTTCACGGTGCATCAGAGATGATATGATGCGTATTGATTAATTTAGTAATAAAGACGAGTTACAAAAAAACCTAAAGTGCGGAAACTTGCGCTTTGATTTTCAGAATTTTCTGCAAAGTTTAGTTTTTTTTTATTCGGATTATGCGCATAAATACAAACGTAAACTTCGGTATTCATATTTCTGATTAATAAAGTAGTTTCATAGTTATAGCGATCTTAAGTTTTTTTTGTATAGAGCAAGAGTAGAATTGCCTTAATACGCGCTAACCTCACGGTACGTCAGAGATTCGTATATTGGTTAATACAGAAATAGTGATGAGCTACAAAAAAGGCCTAAAGTCAAAATGCAAAATCTTAACGCTTTGAATTTCAGAATTTTTTGAAAAGTTCCATTAGAGAATTATTGGTTCAAAACGTATTTTTTTTTAATATTTTTATTGATTCGGATTCTCCGTATTATAAATGTAAACTTCCGTATTCATATTTCTGATAAATAAAGTATTTTCATAGTTATAGCATTCTTAATTTTTTTTTTGGATGCAGCAAGAGCCAAATTGTCTTAATTACTACGCGCTAACCTCACGGTACCTCAGAGATTCATGTATTGATAATATAATAATAATGACGAGCTGTAAAAAAGGTCTAAAGCCACAGTGCAAAATCTTGCGCACTTTTCAGAATTACGCAATTTTTAAAAATTATACAATTTTTTTAATTTTCTCGCGTTCGTTATGTCGTACTTAGGTATTTATTACGTTTATACCACAAATGAGGCTTTTTGCCGTGTTTTCAAATACAATTTTTTATTTAACTACATATTTTCCGAAGTGTACTCCGTAAATATTCACTTTTGCATTTTTTTTTATAGAATATGAAGTAATCATATTGATTAGAAGAATCCAATCCCGATAATTTCAGCTCTTAAGGCCAAACTTTTTAAAATCGTTCCACTATGCGCCGCCGCGCCGGCCGCCTGTATCGGAGACGGCTCCACTCTACATAATATGGATGGATGGAGTCTACATCCTATAAGAGTGTGAGGACTCTAGGTAATGTCGCACTGCTGACTGAGGCTGGGCAGTGAATGTGTGTACGTAGAACGCTCGACTGCAAACAATATAATGCGTACCTAAGAATCCTATGACTAATAACGAAAAATTATTTAATTTTATACAAAAAAAAAATTTAAAAAGAAGTTGATCTCCTCCCCGGAGTCCAGAATTACCCCCTTTCGGTTCAGTATCACATGTTTCGTGGCACCCTGTATGCTTGTTTTAAATGTGCGATAAAATATTCCGGAAAATATTTTTAAATCTCCAAATTCTGATCGTCGCGTTCGGTTAGTTACCCGAGCCCGCAGGCCTAGTCGCGCTCTGCGCACGCCCGCAACACGCCCCCACCGCGCCACGTTACGTCACGTCACGCCGCTACCGCCTTAGAAGCTCGGGAGCTATTTTTCAGGGCTAACCATTGGGCTAACGAATTGATTTAATTTTGTTATTTACTTTGCAAAATGACCTGCGCCTTCAAAGATAGCAGTTCACCATCTTTTGCAACCAAGATCGACGTTTTTATCAATTTCCATACGATGAACAAAGAAAATAAGTTATTATGAGTAGGTACCTATTTATTACGACTTACTTTGAGAATCAGATTACAAATATATTTTTTCTGTATGTGTGCAAGATGGTTACTATTTTAATTCGTATGATTTTTGACTAACTCAAGAGTGGAAATTAGGAAAATACAATACAATACAATATGCGGTGTTTTTCAAATCCAAGATGGCAGATATTTTATTATTTAAAATTTTACTCATACTTATCGTTTTCGACTCATTCGAGGGCGTAGATTACGAAAATGGGGTGTATTTTCAAATGCAAGATGGCCGATAATTTATATTACAAATTTTATTCTCTTTTTCCACTTATTGGATGGCGAAACATGCTTAATGTTCTATAAAAAATGCCATGTTATTTCTTACAAATAAAGTTCCAGCTTAAAATAGTTAAAATTTCAGAAAAAACGAAAAATGTTTATAATACAATAACCGAGTCTTTTCAGGGTTAAAAAATCCATCAAGCTATAGCACTGGGTTTCTCCTACTGGGGTTTCCAGTATGACTAACCTTGTGTCGAACAAACTGTATAACAAATAATAGAGTAAAATCACGATTTCCTAAATTTTTATTTGATATTAAAATTAAAAATTATTCGCCATCTCGGATTTGAGAAAATACCACATATTCGTAATTAACGCCCTAGAGTTAGTCAAAAACGGCACACATAATTGAAATTTGAATAAAAAAAACATCCGTCAACTCTAAGTCCATTAAAAAAAAACACGGCATATTCGTAATCTGCACCCTCAAATTCCTCAAAAACAATACCCATGAATAAGTTTGAAAAAAGAAGTATCCACCATCTTGGATTTGTAAAAACATCGCATATTCATCAATTACGTCCTCAAGTTAGTCGAAAAGGTCACAAATAATTTAACTTAAAATCAAAAATATCCGCCATCTTGAATTTAAAAAAACACCACATATCTGTAATGTTGATACGGATGTACACCTAAAATCAATTAGTTTTACTTTGAAACTAAGATGCGACAACCCTGGCATGACCCTGGCTATTTTACACTGACGTGTCACTTGTCGGTATTTACCGCGAGATCAAGGGCGTCGGCCTACTGTATAATTATGTATGTAGAAGTAAAAACCAAACTGATTGTAGCGGAGTCCTCGCTTCGCGTCGTCATCGCTCGTGTCGAGTTCACGAGGCGACGACGACAGACGGAACGCGGGGCGGGGTTGGTCGCGCCTGGAAGGAAACAGCGACCCGACGACTCTACGTGATATCTGACTACGCGACGTAGGACGGGCCGCACGCAAGGTCTGTCTCGGCCTTGCGCCTCGGGCCGACACGGCGGCGGCGGGGCAAGGAACGCAGACCAATTAATGTTTCCCATTTCAAACAGAGCAATCACGTGTGCTTTACGATGTTTACATGGTGTAATTCCGTACCAACGATAGCTGGAGCCATACAATGCATTTTCATGTTGATGAAGTGCTGTGCTGGCTCGGGTCATACGGCGCGGGGCAGGGCGGGGGAACAACATGGGACATCAACAGGTGACTCGCGGGCTTCGTCTCCCTCTCGCCCCCCTGCGTCTCGAGATCAACCCCGCCCGGCTAATCCGGCCGGAGCCACTCGACGCGCTCATTATTCACGAATATCCAGAAAACTCCATGACAACCCGAATTAAATCAGCTTTTTGCGATATTGGTCCTATCTCATTAGATTTTCTAAAAGTCGTACCTGCGTCGATAAAATAGCGTCGCGCCGCCGCCGCGCCGGGCCGGATCAGGGACGCGGAGAGGTATGCGGCCCAGTTTCCACCAAAGTGGAAACGAGAAGAGTCGTTTTTCAGCTAAGGTGTCTCCGTCAAAGCTGTGCGGAGATGCGTACTGGCTAGACTAGAGCGAAGATGTGTGCTGGCTAAAGCGGAGATGCTATCTCCGCTCCATTTAGCCAGCACACAGATCGGAACTGAGCTGCGTGCGGCGAGCGTTGGATGTTTGTTGAGAGCGGGGCGCGCCGCTGACTGCACGCCGCGCCGCCGCCCCGTTCACATCTATTATCGTCTCCGCAGCGTGACGTCGCCAGCTAGCGAGTCACAATTCACATCTCCGCTTTGCTCGCCGAGGCACAGCCTACATCTCTGCTTAGATCCCTCCCGCCATAAAAATATCCTACTAATATTATAAATGTCAAAGTTTGTATGGATGGATGTATGGATATTTGTTACTCTTTCACGTAAAAAACTACTGAACCGATTAGACTGAAATTTGGTATAGGTATAGTTTGGGACCTGGAATAACATATAGGCTATTTTTTATCCCGATAAAAGCGCCGCGGGCGAAGGCGCGCGCAGCAGCTAGTAAATAAATAAATAATGCTGGACAAACTACACAGCATCGTCTAGCCCCAAACTAAGCAAAGCTAGTGTTATGGTACTATATTATCTCGATGTATGGTACTAGATGACTTGATAATATACTTTATGAAATATACAGGTGTTAGTGTAATTTTGTGTTTAAATTTGTCAAAAGCATTCGATTGTGTACAACATGGAATATTAATCGGGAAACTACATCACTATGGAATAAAGGACACCTCTTTGAATATTCTTACTTCTTACGTGAATGACAGAATACAAAGAGTTGACATTAATGGGAAACGGTTTTCGGAATCTGTGGTTACAATGGGTGTATCGCAGGGATCTATCATCGGTCCTTTCTTTTTTTTGTTTTTATTGACGACAGGCAACGATATAAACAATGCAATATCAAAAGTAGTCCATTGGTTTAGTGTAAATAATCTTTTGCCTAACGAACCCTAAACAAAATGTATTAATTAGACTTATTCTACCAAATGTAAAACAAGTTAAGGCTAATGTAAACGTTAAAGGAGAAACTTTAGAAATTGTAGACAATACCGTATTCTTAGGAATAACTTTAGATAGTAGACTTCAATGGGGCCCACACATAGATAAACTATCGAAGAGAGTTAGTTCTGCAGTCGCATGTAGTATGCAGTCAAAAAAATCCGTCATATTACAGACGTTGATACTTCTAGACTTGTCTATTTCAGCTACTTCCATAGTATTATGTCTTATGGCGTATTGCTGTGGGGAAACGCTGCAGATATTAACACCGTATTTGTGCTGCAGATGAGGGCTGTTCAGAACATTAGTCCTGAGAATCCTTACGTGATAAATGCAAAGAAATAAACATAATGACAGTACCATGTCAATATAGTTATTTATGAAAACTTGTTGTACACTCATATAAATATCAATCGGTTCCCTAAAGATTGCGACATACATAATGTAAATACTAGATATAAGAATAAACTCGCTGTGCCCAAAACTAGGCTGCACAAGATTAGTGTATCTTTTAAAGGGGGGTGTGAGTTGCAAAGATTAATTAAAATTATCAATAAATAAATTCAAACAAATTGTCAAAAATATCCTTTGTAAAAAGGCTTACTACAAAATATCAGATTATCTAGAGGATAAAAAAGCTTGGAACGAGTTTTGCTGCGAAAACTAACAACCTAAGAAAGACAAGGTAAAGGTTTCTTGTTCGCTTCTTTACTTAATGAACAAAAAATCAAAGTGATCACTTTATTTCCCCGTTTTACTTATGTAATTTTAATTTTGTGACGTGTTTTTTGTATAGAGCAAGAGTAGAATTGCCTTAATACGCGCTAACCTCACGGTACGTCAGAGATTCGTATATTGGTTAATACAGAAATAGTGATGAGCTACAAAAAAGGCCTAAAGTCAAAATGCAAAATCTTAACGCTTTGAATTTCAGAATTTTTTGAAAAGTTCCATTAGAGAATTATTGGTTCAAAACGTATTTTTTTTTAATATTTTTATTGATTCGGATTCTCCGTATTATAAATGTAAACTTCCGTATTCATATTTCTGATAAATAAAGTATTTTCATAGTTATAGCATTCTTAATTTTTTTTTTGGATGCAGCAAGAGCCAAATTGTCTTAATTACTACGCGCTAACCTCACGGTACCTCAGAGATTCATGTATTGATAATATAATAATAATGACGAGCTGTAAAAAAGGTCTAAAGCCACAGTGCAAAATCTTGCGCACTTTTCAGAATTACGCAATTTTTAAAAATTATACAATTTTTTTAATTTTCTCGCGTTCGTTATGTCGTACTTAGGTATTTATTACGTTTATACCACAAATGAGGCTTTTTGCCGTGTTTTCAAATACAATTTTTTATTTAACTACATATTTTCCGAAGTGTACTCCGTAAATATTCACTTTTGCATTTTTTTTTATAGAATATGAAGTAATCATATTGATTAGAAGAATCCAATCCCGATAATTTCAGCTCTTAAGGCCAAACTTTTTAAAATCGTTCCACTATGCGCCGCCGCGCCGGCCGCCTGTATCGGAGACGGCTCCACTCTACATAATATGGATGGATGGAGTCTACATCCTATAAGAGTGTGAGGACTCTAGGTAATGTCGCACTGCTGACTGAGGCTGGGCAGTGAATGTGTGTACGTAGAACGCTCGACTGCAAACAATATAATGCGTACCTAAGAATCCTATGACTAATAACGAAAAATTATTTAATTTTATACAAAAAAAAAATTTAAAAAGAAGTTGATCTCCTCCCCGGAGTCCAGAATTACCCCCTTTCGGTTCAGTATCACATGTTTCGTGGCACCCTGTATGCTTGTTTTAAATGTGCGATAAAATATTCCGGAAAATATTTTTAAATCTCCAAATTCTGATCGTCGCGTTCGGTTAGTTACCCGAGCCCGCAGGCCTAGTCGCGCTCTGCGCACGCCCGCAACACGCCCCCACCGCGCCACGTTACGTCACGTCACGCCGCTACCGCCTTAGAAGCTCGGGAGCTATTTTTCAGGGCTAACCATTGGGCTAACGAATTGATTTAATTTTGTTATTTACTTTGCAAAATGACCTGCGCCTTCAAAGATAGCAGTTCACCATCTTTTGCAACCAAGATCGACGTTTTTATCAATTTCCATACGATGAACAAAGAAAATAAGTTATTATGAGTAGGTACCTATTTATTACGACTTACTTTGAGAATCAGATTACAAATATATTTTTTCTGTATGTGTGCAAGATGGTTACTATTTTAATTCGTATGATTTTTGACTAACTCAAGAGTGGAAATTAGGAAAATACAATACAATACAATATGCGGTGTTTTTCAAATCCAAGATGGCAGATATTTTATTATTTAAAATTTTACTCATACTTATCGTTTTCGACTCATTCGAGGGCGTAGATTACGAAAATGGGGTGTATTTTCAAATGCAAGATGGCCGATAATTTATATTACAAATTTTATTCTCTTTTTCCACTTATTGGATGGCGAAACATGCTTAATGTTCTATAAAAAATGCCATGTTATTTCTTACAAATAAAGTTCCAGCTTAAAATAGTTAAAATTTCAGAAAAAACGAAAAATGTTTATAATACAATAACCGAGTCTTTTCAGGGTTAAAAAATCCATCAAGCTATAGCACTGGGTTTCTCCTACTGGGGTTTCCAGTATGACTAACCTTGTGTCGAACAAACTGTATAACAAATAATAGAGTAAAATCACGATTTCCTAAATTTTTATTTGATATTAAAATTAAAAATTATTCGCCATCTCGGATTTGAGAAAATACCACATATTCGTAATTAACGCCCTAGAGTTAGTCAAAAACGGCACACATAATTGAAATTTGAATAAAAAAAACATCCGTCAACTCTAAGTCCATTAAAAAAAAACACGGCATATTCGTAATCTGCACCCTCAAATTCCTCAAAAACAATACCCATGAATAAGTTTGAAAAAAGAAGTATCCACCATCTTGGATTTGTAAAAACATCGCATATTCATCAATTACGTCCTCAAGTTAGTCGAAAAGGTCACAAATAATTTAACTTAAAATCAAAAATATCCGCCATCTTGAATTTAAAAAAACACCACATATCTGTAATGTTGATACGGATGTACACCTAAAATCAATTAGTTTTACTTTGAAACTAAGATGCGACAACCCTGGCATGACCCTGGCTATTTTACACTGACGTGTCACTTGTCGGTATTTACCGCGAGATCAAGGGCGTCGGCCTACTGTATAATTATGTATGTAGAAGTAAAAACCAAACTGATTGTAGCGGAGTCCTCGCTTCGCGTCGTCATCGCTCGTGTCGAGTTCACGAGGCGACGACGACAGACGGAACGCGGGGCGGGGTTGGTCGCGCCTGGAAGGAAACAGCGACCCGACGACTCTACGTGATATCTGACTACGCGACGTAGGACGGGCCGCACGCAAGGTCTGTCTCGGCCTTGCGCCTCGGGCCGACACGGCGGCGGCGGGGCAAGGAACGCAGACCAATTAATGTTTCCCATTTCAAACAGAGCAATCACGTGTGCTTTACGATGTTTACATGGTGTAATTCCGTACCAACGATAGCTGGAGCCATACAATGCATTTTCATGTTGATGAAGTGCTGTGCTGGCTCGGGTCATACGGCGCGGGGCAGGGCGGGGGAACAACATGGGACATCAACAGGTGACTCGCGGGCTTCGTCTCCCTCTCGCCCCCCTGCGTCTCGAGATCAACCCCGCCCGGCTAATCCGGCCGGAGCCACTCGACGCGCTCATTATTCACGAATATCCAGAAAACTCCATGACAACCCGAATTAAATCAGCTTTTTGCGATATTGGTCCTATCTCATTAGATTTTCTAAAAGTCGTACCTGCGTCGATAAAATAGCGTCGCGCCGCCGCCGCGCCGGGCCGGATCAGGGACGCGGAGAGGTATGCGGCCCAGTTTCCACCAAAGTGGAAACGAGAAGAGTCGTTTTTCAGCTAAGGTGTCTCCGTCAAAGCTGTGCGGAGATGCGTACTGGCTAGACTAGAGCGAAGATGTGTGCTGGCTAAAGCGGAGATGCTATCTCCGCTCCATTTAGCCAGCACACAGATCGGAACTGAGCTGCGTGCGGCGAGCGTTGGATGTTTGTTGAGAGCGGGGCGCGCCGCTGACTGCACGCCGCGCCGCCGCCCCGTTCACATCTATTATCGTCTCCGCAGCGTGACGTCGCCAGCTAGCGAGTCACAATTCACATCTCCGCTTTGCTCGCCGAGGCACAGCCTACATCTCTGCTTAGATCCCTCCCGCCATAAAAATATCCTACTAATATTATAAATGTCAAAGTTTGTATGGATGGATGTATGGATATTTGTTACTCTTTCACGTAAAAAACTACTGAACCGATTAGACTGAAATTTGGTATAGGTATAGTTTGGGACCTGGAATAACATATAGGCTATTTTTTATCCCGATAAAAGCGCCGCGGGCGAAGGCGCGCGCAGCAGCTAGTAAATAAATAAATAATGCTGGACAAACTACACAGCATCGTCTAGCCCCAAACTAAGCAAAGCTAGTGTTATGGTACTATATTATCTCGATGTATGGTACTAGATGACTTGATAATATACTTTATGAAATATACAGGTGTTAGTGTAATTTTGTGTTTAAATTTGTCAAAAGCATTCGATTGTGTACAACATGGAATATTAATCGGGAAACTACATCACTATGGAATAAAGGACACCTCTTTGAATATTCTTACTTCTTACGTGAATGACAGAATACAAAGAGTTGACATTAATGGGAAACGGTTTTCGGAATCTGTGGTTACAATGGGTGTATCGCAGGGATCTATCATCGGTCCTTTCTTTTTTTTGTTTTTATTGACGACAGGCAACGATATAAACAATGCAATATCAAAAGTAGTCCATTGGTTTAGTGTAAATAATCTTTTGCCTAACGAACCCTAAACAAAATGTATTAATTAGACTTATTCTACCAAATGTAAAACAAGTTAAGGCTAATGTAAACGTTAAAGGAGAAACTTTAGAAATTGTAGACAATACCGTATTCTTAGGAATAACTTTAGATAGTAGACTTCAATGGGGCCCACACATAGATAAACTATCGAAGAGAGTTAGTTCTGCAGTCGCATGTAGTATGCAGTCAAAAAAATCCGTCATATTACAGACGTTGATACTTCTAGACTTGTCTATTTCAGCTACTTCCATAGTATTATGTCTTATGGCGTATTGCTGTGGGGAAACGCTGCAGATATTAACACCGTATTTGTGCTGCAGATGAGGGCTGTTCAGAACATTAGTCCTGAGAATCCTTACGTGATAAATGCAAAGAAATAAACATAATGACAGTACCATGTCAATATAGTTATTTATGAAAACTTGTTGTACACTCATATAAATATCAATCGGTTCCCTAAAGATTGCGACATACATAATGTAAATACTAGATATAAGAATAAACTCGCTGTGCCCAAAACTAGGCTGCACAAGATTAGTGTATCTTTTAAAGGGGGGTGTGAGTTGCAAAGATTAATTAAAATTATCAATAAATAAATTCAAACAAATTGTCAAAAATATCCTTTGTAAAAAGGCTTACTACAAAATATCAGATTATCTAGAGGATAAAAAAGCTTGGAACGAGTTTTGCTGCGAAAACTAACAACCTAAGAAAGACAAGGTAAAGGTTTCTTGTTCGCTTCTTTACTTAATGAACAAAAAATCAAAGTGATCACTTTATTTCCCCGTTTTACTTATGTAATTTTAATTTTGTGACGTGTCCAAGAGTCCTGTAAGCTCTAAATGAAATAAAGCACTGAGTTTTTGAGTTGCTATAAAAAAGTCGGATTCATGAGGCGTTCAGGGAGAGGTGAGAAATAACAAATTTGTGTTTATTCGAGTGCGGAGTGCGGAGGCTTGCGTGTCTATAGGTGAGTGAATCAAACTGTAAATTTAACTATTTCTTGTCTAACAAATTAGAGACTAGGTAGATAAATTAGCTAGTTTTGCTTGTTCTAAGCCAGGAATAGTTCCATCACAAGAGTACCGATTCGAGTGGTTTGGTTTGGATACATACGTCCGCGCGCCGCGCCGCTGCCATGCCGCGCTGCCTGGTGCTGGCCTGGGGTAACAAGACATCACGCAGGATAGCGCAGAAATTATAAAAATCCATCGAAACTAATTGTTTGGTAATATTTTTTTCACACGTTTTGGACTCTACTCATGATAATAAACCTCTAGTTCAAGGAGAGACTGTTACCACTAACATCCTGTATACTACATACATTTTTACTATACACCAGCTGACCCGACAGACTTTGTCCTGTCATTCAACTTACTGTCAAACAACTGACAGTTATTTCAAACGTGCTTACCAAAGAGGATAAATAAATAAATAAAATAATTTTATTCAAAAAGGTTAACAAAATAATAATAATCTATATTTATAAAAAGTAAACTGGGTGACTCATCAAGAGATCTCTGAAACTACGAGAGCTGCGGAACTGTAACTTTGCATGGAGGGTCCTTTAAGAACGTAGGCACCCGCTAAGAAAGGATTTTTGGAAATTCATATTCTAATCAGATATCATTTTTATAATAAAGTCAGAGCCGTAACTGTTGGCTCGTCAAAATTTGTAGCGTAGAAATATGACCTAAAATAAACAGGCGTGTTTCAGGGTTTTTTGAAATAAGGGTAGAGTCAAAGTTAGGCGATTTACTGACATATCACGAAATCTCAGGAACTAAAAAAACTACGAGGGTGAAATTTTGTTTTTAGTTTATATGGAAATCAAAATTACTTGGGGTAGGTATTACTAAAGTCCACGCGAATGAAATCGCGCGCGGGTCAGCTAGTCTATCTTTATATATAAAAATTACCACCCAATTTTTTTCTGGTCCGGCTGTAACTTGAGAACGGCTTTACCGATTTCATTAAACTTTTTTTTTAAAATGTTATCCAATACTTCATAGAAGGTTGCTACATAAAAAAATTAAGAAAATTACACAGAAACTTAGAAAATTTAAGAAAACGTAACGACTACTTTTATTATAAACATTTTAAATGTAAACTTAGCCCCAGTATCATTCAGGTTTTTATAAACTGGTCCTCGTTCCCTGTGATTAATGAACTACAATAATTAAATAAATAAGAACAATAATTTATAACAATAACTCTGATTGAATTCACAGTTAATTGCGAATTCAATTCGCGCTTAGAGTGCTCTGCTTTGTTCGAGCGCTAGCAAGCGACTGGCTATGTACTATTAACTACTGCTGTCTTCTCACACGTGGGGGAGGCAGTTTCAGGCGTGAGCCTCTTACTTAGGAGCGCATCCTCCCTCGCCTACTGACGAGGACTCACTGGGTCGGTCCATTCTGGACCTTCGGGTAGCCGTCTTCCCGTGGAGCCTGGCTGCCTGCGGCTTTGTGTATCTTGTATCGCAAAAGCGAATCAAGATCTGACGAAAAAAAATGTACTATACAAAAAAAATTGCAACAGTCCGGCTGAAATTCCGACTACAAACTTAACAACAGTTCTTTAGCAAATTTCTTCAAAACAATTATAGATATAAGAGACATATTACAAATATAAAGAAAACAAATATTGTGATTTGTCTTCCGGCATACAAAATTGGGACTGTTCGGGTAAACCGACCAACGCAGCAGATATGCATTTAGATGCGCTTGCATTTGAATGCGTATTTGCCCTCGTTTACCTAAACT
Source organism: Eupithecia insigniata (assembly GCA_947859395.1). NCBI lineage: Eukaryota > Metazoa > Arthropoda > Insecta > Lepidoptera > Geometridae > Eupithecia > Eupithecia insigniata. Next base: position 15,262,691 of record OX402005.1, read on the forward strand.
TACTCAGTCCGCGGCCGACCGCCAACATCGCGGGGTCAATATTCAATATTATCATTTCAACCATGTCATACCATTTTCACCATAAGTTGGCGGCATAGTTTAATTACCAGTACAAGTGTGTCTTGTGAAAATAGTCCGTAACCAGTGACTTTGCTTGAGCACTCACCAAACACCATACCAAATATCACTCTCAAAGGGCTGTTTGGGGACTTACCATTAACATCTACCACAAACCCCAACCACAACCCTTTGCACTGTCCTTCGAACCGGAGTACGTTCGGAGCAATTTGGGGGAACTACCTTAAAACATCTACCACAACCCCCAAAAATGATCTGAGATGAGCAGTGATTATCTAAGACAGTTTGCAGAAAATAAAGCCAGACCACACACACCATCGCCATCAACAATAAGGAAAAATTTGGCATAATCAGACCAAATTTTTCAGAAAACGATGAGCATAACCAGGCCAATTTCAACACAAAAAATACCTACCAACATGAAACCAGTTCACCAACCTCACCTCGGGTTTTATTTTTTTATTCATTCACAAATCAGATAAAAATCGAATTATATATGAACTTAAAGTACTTTTACAATTTGATCTAGATTTAAATCAATTATGTGAAAGTAGAAAAATAGTGTTGCATGCAGTAGATTTAAACTACCCTAAGACGTAAAAAATAAGAGAAAGACATTAACAAACATTGTTACTGAATTGATAACATAACAAGATTCTTTTTATGCACCGCTTAAATCTAAAATGGTTGTTATCAAAAATATCTATGTCATTTGATTTAGCTAATTCGTTATACAAACGACACATTCTTTGTAGGGGAATATTGTAAGAAACATTGTTTGAGTACACTTTGATTGAAAATATTTAGGGCGAACGGAATTTGTATTTTGTGTTTATTTTGATGGACGCTAATAATTCGGGGCAATCTATATGGGAATGAAGTATTTTGTGCAGGTACATAAGATTAATATAATCTCTTCTAATAGATAAGGAGTCAATTTTGAAGTGTTTACATCGTTCACTCTCGGGTTTTCATAACCCGAGAGTGAACGACCCAATTTAAGACGGTAAGAAATAATCTTGAGGCATCTATTATGAATGGCATCGATCCTTTCTTTATGGATGGTGTAGTATGGTGACCAAACAGGACTACCGTACTCAAGAATTGGACGTACAAGACCGTTGAAAAGATGTAATAAGCTGTCTGGTTTTTTAAAACCTTTAGTAATTCTGGCAATGAAACCTAGAATCCGTGAGCTCTTTTCTACAATGTGGTCATAATGACCTCTAAAAGAAAGTTCTTCGTCAAAGTATATACCTAGATCTCTGATGATAGATTTACGGGCCAGCTTGGAACCATCAATTGAGTAGTCAAAGGTTATCGTACTACGTTTTTTGGTAAATGTGGTGAAAAATCACTTGGTAACGTTTAGAAACATGCGATTATGTCTGCACCATTTAGAAATAGTGTCGAGATCTCGTTGACGTTTTGCACAGTCATCAATACAACTTATTTTAGTAAATACTTTCATGTCATCGACATAACAGAGACACTGGGATTCAAGGCTGTTAGCTAGGTCATTAATAAACAATACAAAGAATAAAGGACCCAGATGCGAACCCTGTGGGACGCCGGACGAGATTTGTATAGGAGAAAAAATGTATCCCTTGATTGCAACAAGTTGACTTCTATTGCTTAAATATGAGTGAGTCTATCTCAAAAGACTGCCATGAATGCCGTGTTGTGCAAGTTTTGTGCATAGAACAGAGTGGTTAACCTTATCGAAGGCTTTGCAAAAGTCTGTATAGATAGAGTCTACCTGTCCAGACGTATCAAATGCATTGCTAAGGAAGTTTGTGTATACTAGGAGATTGCTGACAGTTGATTTCTGTTTGACAAACCCATGTTGATTGAGCGATATGAGGAGTTTGGTGTGATTGTAAATGTCTTCATGAACTACAGATTCGAACAGCTTAGCGAAGCACGAAAGGATGCTAATGGGACGGTAGTTATCACATTGTGTCTTATCACCACCTTTGTGAATTGGGACTATAAAGGCTGTCTTCCATTTTGTGTGGAAGATACCAGACGTTAGTGACCTATTAAATAGCAACGCCAACGGAATAGACAGCTGAGGACCACAGTCGATAGCAAATGCAGGCGGGAGACCATCTGGTCCAGCACCCTTCTGACGATCCAACTGTTTCAATTTAGCATCTACATTCTTCACATCTGCGTTCATGGCAGTAGGTGGAGGTACGTGTGAGCCAGTTGAAACATCTTCGTCATCTATTGAAGAGTTCGCATATCACTGCGTTGTCTGTAGACTGAAGACCTTCGTAATGCATAACTTGAGGTATGGTCGATGTTCCCTTCTGGTTTTTGACAAAACTCCAGAATCCCTTTACATCATGAACTAGTCCCTCCTCCACCCAAGATCTATAGTCATTATAGCATTTATCCAGCGATTTTCTATTTCTTGCACGGAGAAGGGAGTAAGTGTCGTAGTCGCGAGGGTTATGATATTTTTTAAAGCGTTTATGGTATTTAGATTGTTCCTTGAGGGATTTAATTAATCCTTTGCTATACGAGGGGGGGTATTTAGTACCACTTTTTATCAGTGGGGCGTTGTCAAGAATTGCTTCATCAATTGTTGAGTAAAATATGTCAATACATGTATCTATGTCGAGATGTGCGGGTAGAAGTTCTGACCAGTCTACTTTACTTAAGTTTAGCTTAATCTTTTCCAGGTTACATTTCTTAAAATTAATCTTATCTGTGTTTTTAGGTTAGAACGGCTTTATCGTTTGAAAGGTTAGGCTTATTGCGAGTGATGGATAATGAGTCTTATCTAAACGACTAAGGGGTTCAGCTCCATAAACACCAATTTCATCGAGTGAGGTAAAGACTAAATCAAGGTACCTATTGTTTACATTAGGGATGTTGTTTAAATTGGGACAAGTTACAGGTAGATATAGTGTAGGAGTAGGAGTTTTGATTTTTTGTCTACGGGATTATCAGGAATCATGATTATGAGATCTTGAGAGGGTGACCACGTTATCAAAGGGGTATTGAAATCTCCAAGTATTAGGAATTGGTCTTGATTGTTACCGTTTAGTGTTACGTTTTGCAAATTGTTGTAAAAACCTTCTAGTAGATGTGAAGGTAGATCGGGGGGTAGGTAGCATAAGCAGACATTTATCGCCCATCGGTTATAGGACCCTGGTTGTACAACCGCGTCAGTAAAGATATCTCAATAGCAAGCCTAAAAAATTATAACCAACTTAAGAAAACTATCACCAGTTATCTACTAAACCTAAACTATAAGAAAACAGAAGCGCTATTTAAAGTAATTAAATAGTAAATAATAAAAACCCAACTCAACTTACTATTACAGAATGACTACCCAGTACATACTATATACACTATTGTATCTGATCTGTGGCTGGTGTACCCTGTTGCCCAGGCTTTTATGAGCCTGGTGTCCTCGGGTGAACAACCATGGATCAGAGACAAATATTGTAATTACATATATAATAAGTTTATTGTTATTATTGAATAATATTAAAATAGATTTCCTAATGGCAATGGGTATCATATTGGTATATATATTAATAAAATATAAATAAATATATTAATATTGGTATTTATTTTGTTATGATATTTGTTGCTGTTTATATATTTCTTTACATACTTACATACATGATCAGAGGTGTGGCTCCTGGCAACTATTGTTAGATACCTATTGTACTAATTACTAAATTTTGTATTTGCTAAGTACATAGTTTAAAAGTAATAATATGTACCTAATAATGTTATTTTATTACGCACATGGATATTTGAACATTGTTACATTGTGAACAAGTGTAGGTACCCACATAATTATGGGTACCAAGATGAATCCGGAGGTGAACCCCTGTGACCCCACTATACAGGCTATCTTGTTCTAGTGTGGGGAACAAAGTCAAACTCAAGGAACCCAATGTCCTGTCATCTCACTAGAAATTAGAAATAGCATGTAATCTTTCTTTTGGAAATAAACGTTATCTTATCTTATTTAGGTTAGGTCTATTATTATCGCAAGACAATAAGGTTAACCAGATTTATTCCACATCGCTTTCCCATTCTGCCTGGCGAATGACTTTTAGTTTCTTAGATGAGGCAATCAGTACTCCACCACCTTCAGTTTTAGGCACGCTAGTACTAAGACGGTCTCTTCGGAAAATGTTATATCGTGTGTCGATGAGCTCTCCGTCCAAAATACTTTCATTTAGATTGGTTTCCGTCAGGCAAATTAAGTCGTAGTTGGAGAAAGAAGCGTTTAAATAAACATCTCTTAGCTTGGATCTTATTCTATTTATATTTTTGTAATATGTACTAATCATGAAAATGTTAATTGAAAATATAATAGGTAGGTTAAGTTCTTAACAAAAGGTTAGAGCTGTTGAAGTGACAATAGAGCGTCGCAAGATTTAACGCGTACAACATTACTGTTCTCATCCTTTCTGATGAACACGTCTCCATACTTGACCCAGACGAACTTGTAGTCGTCCTCACGGGCAAACTTCCGAGCTGCAGCATGAATCTGTTTGGTCTCCGGTGACAGGTGTTCGACGACATATACCTTTCTAGACTCTACGGTAAGACCCAGGTGTCTGGAGCTAAACATATCCTTTGCATTCGACTTGTTGTAGCGATGAACAGCCGAAAAAAGTAGATCTCGTTGACGAGAAGACGATAAGGTCACGACTATGATGCGCGGCCTGTTAGACGAAGGATCCATTTTGGCTACACGGCGAAAACCATGAATGTCGCTATCTGGTATGGGGGCGGTTACAGCATGACAGAGAGTCTTGAATATTCCCAAGATATTTTCGCTTCGACTTTCCGGAACTCCTTGGATTTCTATGTTATGGTCTCTCGATATCTTTTCGACAGCGGTTAGTCGTCTCTTAAGATTAGTCATCTCCATTTGCATTCGGACGCGTTCACCCTCAAGCTCCACAATACGATCATCACGTTCAGCTATCCTAGTTTTTATCTCCGATTGTTCAGCCGTGAGGAAGTCCGTTGTAGCTGAGAAATCGGACATTAGAACCGCAACCACTGACTTAACTTCTGTCGCCACAAGGTCCTTGATGTCTTTTGTAAGTGACTCAGGGGTTACACGAGTTGAACGACGCTAAAATGCTGACAACCAAAACAAACAGACACGCTGAATTTTTAATGACGACCTAGTTCATTTACAAAGTTCACTCAAATAATATAATTAAAATAATGTTATGTCGCAAGAAAAAGCAAGGATGGCCAAAACCACGTCACCATGGAGGATAGTCTAGAGTGGACCGTGACACCAATAACCATGAACGGTCTGCTTAAAACCCCAATCGTCAAACCATCAATCCTACTTAAAAGCTAACATAACCAAAATTTGATGAACCAGCCATCAAACCAGAACCAAATAACTTAATAAACTTAATAAATACTAAGATGATCAGATCACCAAATAAATACCAGACTGCGCAACTAACCAATAAGGGAGCCTAAACTCATCCCTCACGAGTTTAGGAGAGTCCATCAAGAAACTAAAGAATAGTAACCAAAAGTCAAGGAGTGGACGTACGTTGCTGCCAGCGGATACCTGCTGCGGGGCTCCGCGGCGAGGGTCGCTGCACGCAGACGCCGAGGTGGCGATACCGCCGCCCTCCAGACCTCGGCGTCGACGCGGAAGTCACAGTCAACAGGAGTTTGCTGATACTTCCGCACCGCCGAGGCCTACCAGTGCACCACCACGACCACTAGTTGAAGTGATTAGTGCTAGTGAATTAAATAGGCGCCCAGAGGGCCTAGAAGTGCTCAGCGCTAATCGGCTAAATAAAATAAGTGTAATCGATTTTCAGCTCAATAGTTATACCAATCGTTGGCCGGACAGAGCGGCTAGGCAGGGGGTAGAACGGACAGGGGGCTTGATAATAGCGGTTTTGAGGAAGAGACAATATTTTAGTAATAAGTTTTATTTAAAGTTTATAATATACCAATTGTTTGTTTATAACCATTTTACTAGTTATTATTATTAGATCAATATATGCTTTTATATTTCGCTTTTTAATTATTAATGTTAATTGTATTCAATGACATTTTTAAGATGTTGGATGTTATGTATCACCATCATTCGCCAAACCACAGCATCCTCATTTTGTCGTCGGGAGTATGTTCGGGTAAACCGACCAACTCAGCAAATATGCATTTAGATGCGCTTGCATTTGAATGCGTATTTGCTCTCGTTTACCTAAATTTACTCAGTTCGCGATCGACCGCCATTGTCGCGAGTTCAAACCACCATTTTAACCATTAAATACCATTTACCATTCTTACTATAAGTTCTTACCATAAGTTAACCAATAATTACAGTAGTGTCTCGTGAATATAACAGTCCACACCATACCAGTGACTTTCCTTGGCACCTACTCCAAATAACCATTCTCAAAGGGCTATTTGGGGACCAACCAGTATCATCTACCACAACCCCCAAGCACAACCCTTTTCAGGGACTTTTACGGATATGTTCAATTGGAGAGTGGAATGTTCCAATAACTTACTCTATTTAGACGCCACTACACATGAACACTTTTACATACTATACTCAAACAAAGAACTTAACACCATGTTTGATAGAAACATAGGCAAAAAAGTACTAAGGGTATGAAAATAATTTTTACAAACCTTCGGCACTACACTGTAAGGATGGGAGTTATTGGATATTTTGGCTACCGGTTATTAGTTGGGTATTATGTTTCAATACCTTTAGTACCAACTGGTACCCAATAACGTTACAATACTTTATACCTGTCCTGATTTCTACCAATAAAATATATTTATACAAATATATTTCTAACCGATTTGGTTAGAAATACCAAATACTTGTTGCAGCTACATAACTTTACGGGTGAACGTTCCGCTAGTACCTATGGGTAGATGACAGTTAGGTAAGTATAGGTATTGAAGCGTTGGATAGTTATGACTCACGGTCGGTTAGGCGCGATGCTCGCTTTGCACAGTTATTCCCTAGCGGTATGCTGATTTTACAATAGCGTTAGATATTTTTGGACCATGCTAACAGGTACTGAGTTAGTTATTGAATACCGGACTCATCTCTAATACCGTATACGCTACCTACCTACATAACGTAGGCTATAGGATGTTTGCAGTAGGTAGGTAGCTACCTAATGTCAGTAATACCACAGGTAATACAGTAGGTACCATACCTATATCTATAGGAGAGGTACCTTCCTACCTACATATATAGACATACTAGGTACTCGTTACCTACTTCCTACCTACCTACGTAATAAATAATGTATTACCTACACCTTTACTTATGGAAAAATTCAATTATCCCTTATACGAAGCGAATCCCGAAGGTACCCAATTATCCCAAAAGCACGATCTTTGATATTTGTAGCCAATTTTCATGACATGTCTTTAGTGAAAAAAGGTTTGTTTCTTGGGCGTAGCTGCGGGTCTACTCAGAAAAGGAAAATCGAAGTTTCTTTTTCGTGTTCGTGCAAAAATAACTCTTATGTCCACTGCATAAGATTAGTGTTTGCACGAAAAAGAATCAGAAAATTCGATTTCGTTTTTAAGAGTACGGGCCCTGACAACTACCTACGTACGCCGTACGGTACGAGGGCTCTGCGGGGGGCCACGTGTCGCGCTACCTGTTGCCTCTCGCCCCTGTTTTCTGCCCCTCACCCCTGCTCACCGCCCCCTGCTCTCGGCCCCTGACCCCGGGCCTGCACTAACTCTAGGCACGTGCGAGATATTGTAAGTTTGATAATAAATAAATATATTATTATATATAATGCAACAAGTGTACATATGTAGTAACAATAAGGTTTCAAAAGATGTTCAATATTAAAATGTAATGAGCTTGATTTCCTACGTGTTTCCCGCTCAAATTCAAATACTACACAAATTAGTTTTATTAAAAAAATATGCTAATTCATACATAATGTTTTATATTGGATGTGCTAAGTATCTTCATTGTTAATATTATATTTAAGATCATGTCATCATTTATCATTGATATTTTATCATATGAGAAAATAATTATACTTTCAATGTAATTAGTGTTTTAATGTTTCCACAAACTCTCTCACCGGTGTTTGCCAAAATGGCGCGAAGTATAATAACAGCCGACGCGAGACGGTTCTTTGAACTAATTTTATGTTAGACTAGCCTTTGCCCGCGCCTTCGCCCGCATTTTATCGGCCTAAATGTTATTCCAGGTCCCAAACTATACCCATACCAAATTTCAGCCTAATCGTTTAAGTAGTTTTTGCGTGAAAGAGTAACAAATATCCATCCATACAAACTTTGACATATAGGATATTAGTAGGATAGACGGTGGCTTGTATCTGCCACTCTTTTGATATTAGTAGGATAGACGGTGGCTTGTCTCTGCCACTTTTTTGATATTAGTAGGATAGACGGTGGCTTGTCTCTGCCACTCTTTTGATATTAGTGGGATAGACGGTGGCTTGTCTCTGCCACTCTTTTGATATTAGTCGGATAGACGGTGGCTTGTCTCTGCCACTCTTTTGAAATTAGTAGGATAGACGGTGGCTTGTCTCTGCCACTCTTTTGATATTAGTAGGATAGACGGTGGCTTGTCTCTGCCACTCTTTTGATATTAGTGGGATAGACGGTGGCTTGTATCTGCCACTCTTTTGATATTAGTAGGATAGACGGTGGCTTGTCTCTGCCACTCTTTTGATATTAGTAGGATAGACGGTGGCTTGTCTCTGCCACTTTTTTCTGGAACTGTGAGCTAAAACCATCTCTCAGTAGGTATAGTAAGCTGTTGTGTAACTAACATTTATAATCAACTAATATAACATTAATCAACAATAAATAAGGTAAACAATTAATATCTCATGCTCCTATGTCTTACGAGGACGTAGCTATTTTCAAATTCAGTACTATCTTATTTTAATCAACTTAATTATAGCACTAGATCTTCTGAACATTGTCCAACAATGACTTCTAATTTTTTAAAGCTTCTACGCTTCTTTAAATTGTTTCATCCATTGATGACGGACTTGAGTTTTCTTCTCCTCATGAACAATTTTCGGCTACTTGTTGGCCTACAAAATCAAAATGCCTCGTAACACTTTTGCCAAGAACTGTATATGTCTGTACTGTACTCGTAGTAACTGTATATTACTAGTACTGTACTAGTAGTAACTGTATAGTACTAGTACTGTACTCGTAGTAACTGTATATTACTAGTACTGTACTAGTAGTAACTGTATATTACTATCAGAACTGTATATTATTATTCTGTGCTAATTATAAGGGGTGTATACAAACTGACAATTAATGTATGAAATCTCAATATTATTTTTTAAGGGCTTGACCCTTACGAACGAAGTGGTGTCAACCCGCCTTGTACATTATAGCACCACACCATTATCTAGACGTGTCCGCGCTTGTTTAATTAGAAATCGATATTTTTTAGTGTCAAGTTAGTGTAATGTAGTAATTTATGGTTTGGAGTTCGACCTGTCTATGTGCTTATGTAAGCCTAAAGAAATAAAGGTACCTATTGACTTCTGAATTCCGATTTCATTATTCGCAATTCCCAAAACGTTAGGTTGCATTGTAAGGTAGGCAATTCCATGATTCTATATAAAAAGATAAAAGGTAAGTTAGGTTTCAGCCTAATCGATTCAATCACACGCATTTATTTCCTAACAGTTTATAATATGTTTGAGTTAGTTGTACGCAACTAACTCAAACAAATTATAGCGGCTCGCTAATGTAATGACTTCGTAGTCTCTTTGCCGGCTCTCAAACACTCGCACTAGTTATTACTCTATGTCCAGCTCCTCTGCAATCCCTCGCAGAACTAGGTAAGTACATGTAAGTAACAGCTGTCCAACTAAGTAGTTCACTGATTAGTGCCAGCCCACGAATGGGCTACGATACGAAGTTCATTTGGTACGCAAATTAGTTTTATCTTAACGCACATAAACTCGACAATAATTATCTCGAGCAAATGTTCCGAGCGCCCGCAAACTGAAACGGAACCACACGTAACGTAACAATGCCCTTTATTACGAGGAACAATAGAGAAGTCGCTACTATTGTAATTTGTGTGAGCTTCCACTTTCGTGAAACTTAATATTTCCCATTAAAATTGAAAGATCCCGAACAATATTACTGAGTAGGTACACATTGTACACAATGTCATGTTCGGCCCTCTTCAGTCCTTTGTTGGCACCACCATCGCACCGCTACTGTAATGGTAGGTAAGGTACCGTATCTGCTAGTAGTCGTCGCCAAAATTTATTAAAAACCCAAAAACACTCAAATATTATAAAAGTTCTCTATTAATTAGAGCCATTATAACATAAGGTACGGCAAAATTATAATCAGACCCAATAAGAGGTTGTAATTTAGCACTAAAATGTGAACTTGGCCGAGCACTCCACTCCATCACTATGAGGCACTACATCAGCCTGTTTGAACGAACTCGGTTGGGCTTAACAAGCGTGCCAAGGGTTGTCTTATTGCTAATTTCAAAGTATAATTAAGTAATAAGCATTCAAAGTCTAGAGTCACATTATTAGTTGTTAAGAGGTCTATATTAAAATCTCTTGTCAATACAATATTATTAGAACTCATTGTTGTAATGCACGTCAAAAATTTATCTAATCTATTAAAAAATTATGTAAATTATTGACTTTCATCATCATCATCAGCCCATACACGTCCACTGCTGGACATAGGCCTCCCCCGTACGACGCCACAAATAGCGGTCCTGAGCCGCCTCCATCCATCGACTCCCTGCGACCTCTACGATGTCGTCGGTCCATCGAGTGGATGGTCGCCCATGTAGGGGGGATTTGCCATAATCACCACGCTTGGCAGGCGGATTGGTGATCGCAGTGTTGGTGTTTAAAAATACTCAGAAGGAAGCTGCTGCCCTTCCTCTGGTAGGTTCCCTTAGTCGGCTCTTACGACATCCACGGGTTGAGTTGGAGGGGTCGATATTCGTACGCCGCGGCCCCACGGCCCACGGCTTATTGACTTTGGGAACCCTATAACATGCAAATTATAATTATTTTATAGTCTTTTAATTCAATTGCACAAGATTCAAATATATTAGCATAGCATTTTGACTTCTTGTACTTCTCTCCAATTATGATTTCTTTTAACTAGAATACATGCTCCGCCTCTTTTGCTGTCACTTCTACTGTAATATGCAGCTTGATGATAATTTTCAAGGTTCAGATGCTGTTCATATCCAGTTTGCATGAAGTGTTCAGTTATACATACTACGACAATATCTATATTTCTATCTGTCAATTCAATTTTTTCAATTTTCAAGGTTCAGATGCTGTTCATATCCAGTTTGCATGAAGTGTTCAGTTATACATACTACGTCAATACCTATGTCTTTATCTATCAAATTATTTTTTTTTCAATTTTCAAGGTTCAGATGCTGTTCATATCCAGTTTGCATGAAGTGTTCAGTTATACGTACTACGTCAATATCTGTCAATTCAATTATTTAAATTTTCAAGGTTCAGTTGCTGTTCATATCCAGTTTGCATGAAGTGTTCAGTTATACGTACTACGTCAATATCTGTCAATTCAATTAGTAAATTTTCAAGGTTCAGTTGCTGTTCATATCCAGTTTGCATGAAGTGTTCAGTCATACATACTACGTCAATATTTATGAAATTCAATTTTTTCAATTTTCTAGTTTCAGATACTGTTCATATCCAGTTTGCATGAAGTGTTCAGTTAAACATACTACGTCAATATCTGTCAATTCAATTTTTTCAATTTTCTATGTTCAGATGCTGTTCATATCCAGTTTGCATGAAGTGTTCAGTTAAACATACTACGTCAATATCTATGAAATTCAATTTTTTCAATTTTCAAGGTTCAGTTGCTGTTCATATCCAGTTTGCATGAAGTGTTCAGTCATACATACTACGTCAATATTTATGAAATTCAATTTTTTCAATTTTCTAGTTTCAGATGCTGTTCATATCCAGTTTGCATGAAGTGTTCAGTTATACATACTACGTCAATATCTATGAAATTAAATTTTTTCAATTTTCAAGCTTCATATGCTGTTCATATCCAGTTTGCATGAAGTGTTCAGTTATACGTACTACGTCAATATCTGTCAATTCAATTATTTAAATTTTCAAGGTTCAGATGCTGTTCATATCCAGTTTGCATGAAGTGTTCAGTTATACATACTACGTCAATATCTATGTCTTTATCTGTCAATTAATCTAGGTTCACCATAAGAGCATCAGTTTTGTAAAGGAGTCTAGCAATATTTTGATGGAGTATATTATTATTATTTGTGATACACAGCCAGCTCTTAAGCTGATGCGTGTATATATAATATAAATAAATAATAAATAATGTTGGACAATCCACACCGCATTATCAAGCCCCAAGCTAAGCAGAGCTTGTGTTATGGGTACTAGATAACTGATATATATAATACAATATATTACATAGATAGATATTTTCTTTATTATATACATAGAAAAACGACCAGAACAACCTGAACAAATATTTGCAGATCATACAAATATTTGTCCCGAGGCGGAAATCGAACCCGCAACCTTCTGCGTCGCAGGCGGACCTTCACCCACAGTGCCACATCGGTCGTCGTCATATACATGACTAGCCTCAAAAAAAAAAATGTTTCTTCAGCCGTTGTGTCCTGGTCTTTTCCATTTAATTATCGTGTCGTGTTATTATTGTGGTGTTCTCGTATAGCGTCAGTGTAGTAGAGATGAGTCCGATATTCAATAACTAACTCAGTACCTGTTAGCATGGTCCTAAAATATCTAACGCTATTGTAAAATCCGCATACCGCTAGGGAATAACTGTGCAAAGCGAGCATCGCGCCTAACCGACCGTGAGCTATAACTACCCAACGCTTCAATACCTATACTTACTTACCTAATTATCATCTACGCATAGGTACTAGCGGACCGTTCACCCGTAACGTTGCAACAAGTATTTGGTATTTCTAAATATATCTCTAATATATTTGGTAGAAATCAGGACAGGTATAAAGTATTGTAACGTTATTGGGTACCAGTTGGTACTAACGGTATTGAAACAAAATACCCAACTAATAACCGCTAGCCAAAATATCCAATAACTCCCATCCTTATACGGTATACATAACGTAGGCTGGGCCGTGGGCCGTGTAGCCGCGCATAGAGTATCGACCCCTCCAACTCAACCCGTGGATGTCATAAGAACCGACTAAGGGAACCTACCAGAGGGAGGGCAGCAGCTTCCTACTGTGTATTACCAACACCTTACTACGATCACCAATCTGCCTGCCAAGCGTGGTGATTATGGCAAACCCCCCAACATAATGGCAACAATTCGACGACCTCTGTGGCGCGGTGGGCGAAGGTCCGCCTGCGACGCAGAAGGTTGCGGGTTCGATTCCCGCCTCGGGACAAATGTTTGTACGATCTGCAGATATTTGTTCAGGGTGTTCTGGTCGTTTTCTATGTATAATAAAAAATATCTATATATGTAATATATTGTATTATGTATATATCAATCATCTAGTACCCATAAAACAAGCTCTGCTTAGCTTGGGGCTAGATAATGCTGTGTGAATTTTCCAGCATTATTTATTTTAATTAGAAAACGGCCCCCAGTCCCCGCAGCTCCGCTATTCCTGGTCACGGTAGCGGCCATGGTAACGGCGGGGCCAATCCCAACACCGACGACCTTTACACCTGGTAGCATACAACGCACGAACATTGAGGACCCACGAGAAGGTAATCGAGCTGGAAGAAGCGGTAGACAAGTTGCGCTGGGACATTATAGGAAGTCCGAAGAGAAGGAGAGGACACAATCACCCTTAATTCCGGCAACTTGTTCTACTACCGGGAGGGCGACCAGCAGTCCCAACACGATATCGGGTATCTCGTCCACAAGTCCCTCGTCAACAACATTGTAAAGATCGAGAGCGTCTCGAGCAGGTTGGCGTACCTTATACTCAGAATCACCAACCGGTATTCGCTGAAGGTCATACAGGTATACGCCCCGCACTCGGGACGCCCTGACGATGAAGTGGAGATCATGTATGACTACATCTCCAAAGTCATGCATGCCTCGAAAACACACTTAACTGTTGTGATGGGGGACTTCAACGCGTGGTTAGGCGCAAAGAGCGGTAACGAACTGAGAGTGGGCCAGTTTGGATTTGGACAGCGAAACCAAAGGGGTCAGCGACTGGTCGACTTCATGGAAAAGGAGGGAGTAGGAGGGCGATGAACTCCTTTTTCGAGAAGCGGCCGTCCAGAAAATGGACCTAGCTGCATCCCGGCGGCTATAAGCATGAGATTGACTTTATCATGACGACCCACAGGCACATATTCAATGACGTCTCTGTGATCAACAGTGTTAAAACCGGCAGCGATCATCGTGTGGTCAGAGTGTCATTGAATATTAATGTAAAGCTAGAAAGGTATCATCTGATAAGGTCTACTCTACGCCCAAACCCTGTCCAGATACAAAATCCCGAGAGCTTTCAGTTAGAGCTACAGAACCGCTTTGAATGCCTCGCGGAATGCGCAACAGTGGACGAACTAAATAACGGGCTGGTGGAAACTGTCCGTGTGGTTGGGTCGGACTTCTGTAGGACCCCCCGCAGATATAAAATACAGTCTATCTGCAGTTAATGGCAGAGAGGAGTGAAATGAGGCTGCAGTTTTCGGCGGACATGTCGACATACGGTGCACTCAACAAACAGATTAGAAGTCTGCGACACGATTTGCGCTCATTCAATACCAATTGTATTGTGAGCGCAATAGAGCGGAACAAGGGCTCCAAAGTGTTTTCAAGAGATCTGTCGCTTGGGCAGAGCCAATTGACGAAGCTCGAACGATCGATTCGAGTGGTCATTAATGGCTGCTCTTCCGATCTATTGGCTATCAATGCCCGGGTACCTCAAGGATCTGTTCTATCAGCAACCCTTTTCCTGTTGCATATCAATGACCTGCTTAAGCCCGATATCTTTGGGTATGCAGATGACAGCACCGTTGTTGATAGATACTTTGCCAATCCACGTGTCAGTGCGGAAGAGATTTTTTAACTCCATGGCGAGATGGTCGGACGTTTGAACAGCAAACTAAGGTTGGTGTCTGAGTGGGGAGACACGAACCTGGTGCAGTTCAACGCACCCAAAACCCAGGCGTGCGTGTTTTCAGCTAAGAAGACCGAGTGGAATCCTGCGCTCAGTTTCCGTGACACTACACTTCAGGTCACCGATAGTCTGAGCCTAATGGGGGTTGAGCTCTCCTCTAACTTGGCTCTCATATTGAGTCGAAAGCAAAATATGCTGCACTGAAGCTGGGCATCCTAACTAAAGTTCGGCAGTACTTCACACCGGGACTGCTTCTTAATCTCTACAAAGCACAAGTACCGGTAAAGAGTGGAACGAATTTCCTGCTTCTGTTTTTCCAGTAGAGTACAATCTAGGAGTCTTAAAATCCCGAGTGAATAAGTTCCTTCTGGGAAAGCGTGCTCCATCTTAGGCAACATCTTCACTTTCCCGAGTGAGATGGAGGTCAAACGCTTTACCATTATCAATAAAAAATAAAAACACTGAAGACCGATAGCGGCAGCATCATTTCCTCCAAGCCTGAGATCTTGAGAGCTTAAAAAGTTTTATGGGCAGCTCGCAATGCCTTGCAAATAGCACGGCAGGCGATGCAAGAGCCCGTTTAACCCGACACTATACCGAAGATATCCTGGACGTCAGCCTTTACGAGATAAGGACGGCTCTCAAACAGCTTAAAAACAACAAGGCACCGGAGGATGACGGAATAACAACAGAGCTTCTGAAAACGGGTGGATCACTAGTACATAAAGTCCTTCAGAGGCTATTCAACTCCGTCATTCTCGAGGGATAAACGCCAGAGGCGTGGAACAGAAGTGTGATGGTATTGTTCCATAAGAAGGGTGACAAAGCCCTTCTAAAGAACTATAGGCCCATCTCACTGTTGAGCCACGTCTATAAGCTGTTTTCGAGAGTAATCACCAACCGTCTCGTTCGAAGGTTTGACGAGTCCTGCAGTCTCTCCAGCGGTGCCAAATCGACTACCGGTATATCCAAGTGTTGAAGTATTTGTACAGCAAGGCCACTATGTCAATTCATCTCCAGGACCAAAGCACAAATCCAATCCCACTGCAAAAAGTGGTGAGACAGGGAGACGTCATTTCTCTGAAACTGTTCACCTTAGCATTAGAGGATATTTTTAAGCTTGTTGACTGGGACGGATATGGAATCAATATCAACGGCGATTACATCACTCACCTGTTTGCCGACGTTATAGTCATTATGGCAGAATAGCTGGAAGACCTTAGCAGGATGCTCCGAGACCTCAACACCGTTTCCCGACAAGTGGATCTTAAAATAAACATGGGTAAGACAAATATTATGTCTAATGCCCATGTCGCACCCCACCGGTCCATGTTGGGAACGATGTTATCGAAGTTGTTGATCATTAAGTCTACCTAGGCCAAATGATCCAACTAGGTAAATCAAACTTCGATAAAGAGGACAGCCGACGAATCCAACTCGGATGGGCAGCGTTCGGGAAACTTCGCAATATCTTCTCGTCACAGATACCGTAGAGCTTCAAGACGAAAGTCTTTAACCAATGTGTGTTATCAGTGATGACTTACGGATCCGAGACGTGGTCGCTTACTATAGGCCTTGTGCATAAGCTTAAAGTCACCCAGCGAGGCCAGTGGCGATGGGCAGGCCATATATAATATTATATAGAGGCCATAGATAACCGTTGGGGAGTAAAGGTTTTCGAGTTGCGACCGCGATTCAATGCGAAACGGAGTGTGGGAAGACCTCCCACTCGATGGACCGACGACATCGTGGCGGTCGCAGGGAGTCGCTGGATGGAGGCGGCTCAGGACCGCTATTCGTGGCGTCGTTTGGGGGAGGCCTATGTTCAGCAGTGGACGTGTACGGGCTGATGATGATGATGATGAAGGCTACCTAATGCAAACATAGTTGTAGGTACGTATTCAGTAAGTAGGTAGGTATTGTACCAGGTTAGGGTTGCTAGCTATCAAAATAAATGCCAATAAAACACAGATTTCGTTTATAAACGCACGCCACGCACGTCCAGTCCACCGGACACCCAGAGCCGAATGCCGCGCGAGAACAAACAGTACAGGTCACGTCATGGTTTAATAGAGCTGACCATGATGCGTATATCTACTCTACAACTAATAATAAATAAATACAAATACTCAAAGGTGCTTAAGTAGGTAGATACGTCTGGCACCTAGCTAGCCTATAGCCTGGGCGTTCTACGTACTAACTAGCAGTGGGTATGGTAGTGTCGTGATGTGACGTCACAGTCTACAGCGATCAGCACCTGCGTAGGTACCTACTCCCGAATAGCTCGCGGAAGTACCTACATTGTGTGGCTAATAGGTCATTGTGTTGGGACCTTGAACCCATCTCGCTGTTTTGGCAAGTGCCACATTAGTGCTCGCTGATGAGTCGATATTAGTTAGGTACTTTATTTGTTACCTTATTAGTTAACTAACCTAAATGTTTGTTTCCGAGCTGGGTGTTTGCGTGCGCTACGTACGCTACCTGCGTTATATACTAATGTACTAACTCTCTGTCTGCGTGGATTCAGTCAGGCGGCGGCGGCGAGCGAGCTCTGCTGATGAGTCTGCTGACTGGCGGTAGCGTGGAACTGCTTCCATGTTTGTTTCCTTTGCTTTATTTGATAGGTTTCGACTTGTTTTCGTATTGCATTCGATAAAATTGTAAAACTGAAAAATAACTTTATATTAATTTTGAGACCTTCAATTAGTACAACTTCTGAACGAACTCAGAATTTGTACAAATAAGCGAGCACTTTATTTTTTCTTATAACGTTCAAATGCTCAGCATCGCGCTAGACTGGACACTGAACCTTGTATAATTCCATTCCATGGTCAGCACAGCATAACTACAACACAGTAATAGGTAGGTTAAGTACTCGTCAGAGAGCAGACGATCGTCCCGCGGCCCGGGTCGCTCCACATACATACATACCAGTGTTGCCGGCAGTCAAACGCAAAAAGGTCCGATCCGAACGCAAATATGGTCCGAAATATGACAAAAAGGTCCGTTTTTACATTTTGTACGAAAATATTCAATAGCCCCCGCTATTGAATATTTTTATATATATTTTTAAATATGAAGTATTTCTTATGTATTTTACTGTATGCTGCTTTATCTATGAGAACTTCAATAAATTTCGCTTATTTTTCTTATTTTTGAATACATTTTACTACAAAGATATCGATAGGATAACCTGAAAATCGAGAGACAAGGTATATATAAAGGACCGAGATAAAAAAACGTTATTAGAATTGTACCTTGTCATTGTACGCCAAATTGCCAATCGATTAACCGATTGACCTACTGATATTACGGTGGTTTTTCATCGGTTTTGTCAAAATAACCGGGTTTTCGTTTTTTTTTTTGAGTAATAAATGACAAATTTATTTCAAACTTCTACGCCTTGCAGACTTTATTTAAAACGACCATAACAATATCTTATCCACCTAATTATTTTACAACATTTTATGCGTTGTCTATACAAAAATTCAAACAAACGCCTCGGAAAACTTTGGACCGCATTAAAAGTCGTTACTGAATGTTGTCATCATGCAAATAAGCTATTATTATTAACTGAGTAAAGCAAGATAGCGACGGCAGCGTTGCATAGGTGCATTGGGCGCCACCGTCGCTCACTGTGGTTTACTACGGTAAGCGGTCGAACTGTTCGTTTGAACTGGCAAACAGTGTGGCCAACGTAGGTGATTTATCGCCACTGAGGCTACTCACGATTAGAATCGGCGATGAAAAAATCTGAAAGGCGACTGGTTGCCTTTGAGGCAACTTAAAACAAAAGCCATTTATAATGGCTTGTGCCATTAAAAATAGCCTAGTACTAATACATCTATGTTCCTAGCTAACTAGTACTCATAAAATTTATTCAAATTTCAAACGATAGTAAAACGTGAATTTGCAAAATCTTACAGTCCACCATTCCATTCATTCACCGCAAAAAGATGAAGCGACCAACGAACCGAAATAGTAATCTCCTTAAAAAATTTGTGGTCCTTCCTCCTTAAAAAAATATAATCTAATAAATCTTAAAAATAACCTTAGTTCTATTTTTTTGGACATACTATAGCCTATTGTGCCATACTTCCTGGCCTTTTTCATAAGTACTGGGTGATGTTTTTTAAAATCTTAAGGATAGGCGTTTTGGTCCGAAAAGGTCCGCAAATACTCATGGTCCGCAAAAGGTCCGTAGAGGCAGAAAAAAGTCCGAAACGGACCAAAATGGTCCGCACCGGCAACGCTGATACATACCTCGGCGACGACACGAGGGCAGACGTGCTGCCTCATTATTACACGCCCGCCGATTATCTGACCTCCGCAGGTGCCCTTCCTCAATCCCCCAGACACCTATACATAGTATATGTAGTAGAGTACGCGCAAATCTTTATGAGCTCTGTGAAGTTGGCTTTACCGGCTGCGCACTGAAACGTAAATAAGGCGTTGAGGGGAAATAACGGGGTGAGAGGGCTGCCAGCAAGAATTCTGGCGTATTTTTATCTAGCACGTTTTGTTCTGCAAAAAAATATTTTCCAATTCAATATTTATAGAATTTTTAAAATATCTTACACTCAATGAAGGATTATTTTAAACCTAAAATGTTAGAATAAATTAAACTTTTTATGTAACGCAATTAACCCAAGTTTGAAAATAAGGTAATTACTGTGTAGCAAATGTATTTATAATCTAATTGGCAATACTGTCGAATGAATGCTTTTGAGTACAATGACGCAGCAAAGTCTTTGACGCTGTCCGGTGTTCGTTTCGTTGATTTGATAGTTTGTTCTTGTGTTTCTCGGTTTAACTTACTGCGTCGTCAAACATGGAAAATGGTATTCGATGTCATGAGTTTCATGACAAAAGAAGACAATGAACAAAATGGTACTTTAGCCGACTGCAGCTGCAACAGGTTTGTCTATTAGCGCCATAAAAAGAATTTCTAGCCGAAGCCCAGGTGGGTCGGTAGTTGATAAATATCACTTTTCTATTTGATTCTACTTGCGCAGTTTTGCTTCCGTGCCTAAGTTCACAGAGCTCATTAAGTTTTGCGATCACTCTACGTGTCTTGTATATGCATGTCGAAAACAAATCGAAGGTAAAACATTGTGTTGTGACTGAAAAACTTAGGTATTTCCCTTTTATGTGAGTTTACCTAATGAGAAGCTTCTTTGTAATAAATAAGGGGAAGGTAGTAATAAAAGCTCCGACAAAAAAAAAGAATTGTTATTACTCAAAATATAGAATCTTCTGGATAAATAGGTACTAACTTTCCGACTAGTTATGTTTTGTCCGAATAAAAATAATGAAACGTCCGAATGAGATAGGACTGCGAAAAATAAACACGACTGTTTATGGCTATAATACTTTTCTACCAGTTATCGAAAACTGTTTCGCAATTTTTGTCGTTATTTGCCTCCTCCTCATTCGTAAATTACCTTTGATATTTCATAGACTGTGGTGCTATTATAACTACATATAACGTCATACTGAAAATACTATTTTAAATGGTTAAACAGAAACTTAAAAAAAATGTACTTATAATAATACCCTTTTACCTATGTATCATGCATGAATTTTAGTTCATCATCAGCCCGTACACGTCCACTGCTGAACATAGGCCTCCCCCAAACGACGCCACGAATAGCGGTCCTGAGCCGCCTCCATCCAACGACTCCCTGCGACCGCTACGATGTCGTCGGTCCATCGAGTGGGAGGTCTTCCCACACTCCGTTTCGCATTGCATCGCGGTCGCCACTCGAGAACCTTTACTCCCCAGCGGTTATCGGTTCTACGAGCTATATGGCCTGCCCATCGCCATTTCAGCCTGCTGATTCTGAGAGCTATGTCGGTAACTTTGGTTCTTCTACGAATTTCCGTATTCCGGACCCTATCGCGTAGAGAAACTCCGAGCATAGCTCTCTCCATAGCTCGCTGGGTGACTTTGAGCTTATGCACAAGGCCTATAGTGAGCGACCACGAATAGTGAATTTTAGTTACCAAGAGCATATTCGGTACCTAGGTCTTCAGGCGTTAAAAGTAATTTCGGTCGTATTCATGGTTTAATTGATCTAATCCAGGTGGACTTTGGTTTCCTAGAATATTATCCTATTATCCTGTACTAGCTGCTGCCGCGTTTTATCGCGATAAAAATACCCTATTAAGTACATTACATATATGTTATTCGAGGTACCAAACTATACCGATACCCAGCCCAATCAGTTATGTAGTTTTATAATAATAAGTATGATAATTATTCGACTCGACAAATACCCTTGTTTTATAAACTAGATACCTAGGTAGGTTAGGTTAGGTGGAGGTAGTTGTCAGTAGGTATCTTAGCGCGAGAACAGCCGAACGCGACCCGAATACGATCGTGCGGGCCGAACACTAGAGGTATTTTCATTATTGACGGTAAAAATAATATATTTGATAACTAACCAACAATAGAAATTAAAACAGTTCATGCAGGTAGTAAAAATATGATTATTTTGACAAAACCTTTGGTTTCGGTAACTTAGTAATGTTGTCGGAGGTTCAGTATTTTATTCGGAAGTTTAGTTTTGTTATTCGAAGCTCCATCTTTTCTTAGTAGGATTGTAATTTGAACAAGCTCTTATTTGTTTGTCAAATTGGACGTTTTTTTGTTATGTTTTGGTATTTTTTGTCGGTAATTCATTATAATAATTATAACGCAGCTAAATTAGTATATTATAGAGGGCCGCAGATCGCCGGAGATTTATTTGTTTTTTGTAAGCATTATTATTTCCCATAAATAAGTCGAGTGTTACGATTGTAAGCAGCAGAGTGAGTTTGTTTGCCTCAAATAACTTACTTAATTTATAATCAATGAAGCGCGCGGCGCGCGGCTCTCCACGGGGAGTACAAAAGGTCCTCCGTCGACAAACAAATAAACTGCGATGAACTGCAAGTCGCCGGCGGCGCGGCGGCGGCCACCTGCAAGTGTCGCCGACATGCACGGCTACTTCTATTTAGGGTTCCGTACCCAGCTATTACCACAGCTCCGTCTTCAGCGAACTGTATACTCATGAAACGTAAAACGTAACGCGTTTCTGCGCCATGTGGTTGAACTGCATAGGTAATGCAGCAAATGATGATTCTGCTTATGTCCAGCAGTGGACTACCATAGGCTGATGGTGATGATGATGATGAATCTGCGAAGGATAATTTGATGGGAGTATATTTGTGGATTATTTATTGGACCCCACAGGTACACAGTTGAAACTTTCACAGAATGTGTATTTACATATCTCGCTATAACAACAAATCATAAAACTTAAAATTAAAAACAAAGATTAAAATTAAAGGGGGGATCCCATAAAAAAAACCTGATTTGAAATTTAATAATAAACGTCCAAACCGCGTCGAGTACCGATCACCGAAGTAAAGTAAAGCAACATCGGCCGGGCGCGGTCAGTATTGGTACTTGGACGGTTCGAGGGGTGACCGCCTCATGTCAGCTTTTTTGCTTCTTTTTTGTTTCATCTAAAGATCAGTTTATTAGAGTTTCTTTTGGGCAAGTTTTATAGGATGGTACGGAAGCCTCCGAGTGCGAGGCGATGATGCGCGCTTGCCGGTTTTATTTTGAAATTAATTTTGTCGCGCATCCGTCTCTCAGTAGTTCGCTAATTACCATGATCCAACTAAACAAGGTCTGCTCCTCCGGGAGTTTCCCTTGCTCACGTCACTGTACAGTTGCCACGTTGTTTCAACAAAACGTAGGAGTTGGGAAACAAAATATGATATAAGTTAGGTTCAATTGAATAAAAACGTCAAGTGTGAATTGGACTCGCGCACCGAGGGTTCCGTAAATTATAAGACCTTGTTTCTTGCCAAATTTCATGATTCTAGGTCAACGGGATGTACATAATTATATGTCTAGCTGGGTTCTTATTCCCAGCGGTGTCCCCCAAGGATCGCTCCTGGGACCCTTGCTCTTCCTGATATTTATTAATGACATCTCTTCCTGCTTTGTCAATAGTCACCTACTTTCATTCGCGGATGATATGAAGATTTTTAAGATTATTGACTCGCCTCTGGATGCCCTTGACTTGCAGGCTGATTTAAATCGACTTGACACGTTCTGTGCTAGTAATAAACTGGATCTCAATCCATCCAAGTGTTCAACTATTACATTTACTCGCAAAAAATCTGTAATCAAATCGGTTTATCTCTTAAAAAATCTTTAGGGTTTGTAATGAGAAGCTCCGCTAGTTTTAGTCGATGTAAAACATATAAAATTTTATTTTGCACTTACGTGCGCAGCATACTCGAATATGCTTCCCAAATCTGGAATCCACGTTACGATACCTATACCAACAGAATCGAGCGCATACAAACCAAATTCATAAAATTTATTTGCTTTCGACTCAAGGTTCCGTATAATTCTGCTAGTTATGTTGACCTTTGTCGGAAGTTCCACCTCCTTCCGCTCAGTAAAAGGCGCGAAATTGGTGACCTGCTTTTCTTGCTCAATATTACTAATAATCATATTGATTGCCCTGATCTTCTTAGTAAAATAACACTTAATGTTCCCCGTAAAAGAATAAGATTTAACGAGATCATTCATATACCAATAGTTAGAACAAATTATCGCCAAAACTCTTATTTATGGCGAGTTGGTGACCAATTTAATAAACTGTCCAAGCAAATTGATTTAGACCTCTTCTGCTCCAGTGTCAATTCCGTGAGGCAACGGCTCAGCTCTGACTTTTTCTCTTCCTCCAGTGAGGACGATGATGTTTCGGCATGAGAACAGTGCGGATTACTTTTTGGTTTTCATTCTTGTTTTTGTCTTTAGCTTACAATTATATATTAACATCTGTATCTTTCAGTTATGCATGTATTCATCATCACTACGGTGATGATGATGATGATGAAGTTCATTATTTGTATCTCTCATTAATTCTATTAAGTATGTATATTGTACCTTTAAACTGATGTTTTTAGTTTTTTTTTACGGTTTTTAGTTTATTCAGCTTGTTCACACTTTTTATGTAAGTATTATTATTTTTAACCGTGAAAACCTCTTAATAGCCTTCTGCTTCGACTTCTTTTATGTAATTTGTATGTATGTGCTGCTGGTTTTCCTAACAATAAATAAATAAAAATAAATAAATATTGTGGGCTGGCCATATCTTGTGAAGAACCGACAACCGCTGGGGTAAACGTGTTCTTGAGTCGAGACCGTGGCTCGGCAAACGTAGTGTAGGACGCCCTCCGACCAGGTGGAATTTCCGTAATAATCTGCGAAAGACTGCACGCAGATACTAGATGCGGCAAGCTGAAGACAGGTCGCCATGGCGCTCATTAGGAGATAGCTATGTCCAGCTGTGGACTGTTATAGTCTGATGATTATTATAATTATATTTATTTTCCCAGTAATCACAGCCAACATTATTTTTTGGCACGTCTATGACCTCATTAAGCATTGCTTTAGAAAAAATGGCACGTTGATACCTATAGGTTCACCTACCCTGGTCTAGGTCAACGGGAATTACCCTATAGGTTTTCGGTCCATGGCGAGAATCAAATATTATTTTTTATGTGAATAAACGTTCCGGTATTCGGATATTTCCCTTTTTTTTATTTATGCTATAATGACCTTGCTTCTTGCAAAATATCATAATTCTAGGTCAGAGGGAAATATCCTATAGGTTATCGGTCCATGGCGAGAATCAAATATATTTTTTATGTGATTGATTAAACTACAAATTTCACGGTTTTCATATTTTTCCCTTTATTTGTGCCACAAGACCTTGCTCGTTGCCGAATTTCATGATTCTAGGTCAACGGGAGGTACCATGTAGGTTTTCGGTCCATGGCGAGAATCAAATATATTTTTTTATGTGAATAAACTACATATTCATGGTTTTTGGATAAAAAACACCTGCTCAAGTGCTCACTTTTGTTTTAATATTTTTTTAGAAGAGATTTTTGGAGGACGTGATGCCTTTTTATTTATATGAATGAATCAGGTACCTATATTTATTAGTGAGCAGAGTTGAGATGTGTCAAGTTATCCTCGGAGGTGCTGGTTGGTAGATGATCATCATTACACTGCACGGATGTACCAGGGATGCTAACGCATTTACACTACGCCCGCGTGAAGCGGCCCGTGACGGCAAACCAGGCGGCCGGTGGCGGTGGCGGCGGCGGCGCGGGCGGGCGGCGGGTGGCGGGCGGCGCGGGCGCTCGTAAAAGTTCAATAAAAACTGCTCAGGCAAACAATAACATTGCGTTCCTCGAAATACAGAGTGTGTATCTTGAGAGATTTCTAAACAAGTCAACTTCAACAAGTTCCAAAATTCTCTGAGCTTTGAATCTTATCAAACTGTAGGTGAACACTCGCCTGGCCAGACCCCATACCTACTGAACCTACCTGCTGGATAACAGCACTGCGTGTACATAGATACTGTGGCGATGTGTAGGTATCTATCTATTGTCCACAATGCAGGCGATGTTGCCAATATGCACAAGCCACTATGTATGTATGTATGTATGTGTCACTGCTTGTCAGCCGGCACACGTCGCCGCCGCCGCGCCGCCGCCGCCGCCGCTGATAACACCGGTCTACAGTATTTTTGTTGCTTTTATAACTAGATATAAGAATTAGAACAAAAACAAAACTGTATTTGGTTTTATAATAGGTAAAAAAAAAACAATTCATTGAAAATACCTAAAACCAAACATCGATTTATGATTTTATTTTTATTTATTCACTTCAATAAACAATTTATACTCAAGTGTGAACAACATTAAAGCTATGTAGTCTTGCTCTAAGTATAATCAGCCCCGTTGTCCACGAATTATAACAAGTACATACATGGTAGGGAAATAATCAGAAATAATAATAATCAGAAATAATCAATTTATTGGTAAATAATTATTACAGGTCGGTCAATTTACAAATTATAACAAAATAATAAAATTATATTCCCTATATTTAAATTACATAAAATGAAAATAATTAGAATGAATAATATTATCATATTGTACAAAATAATTAATAATTGAAATATCAATGTATTTTCGGCACAAATTCTTGAACATTATAGAACGCCTTCTCGACCAGCAAATATTAATTGTTGTTTTGTACCTTCTCACATCATACAAGCAGTGTGAAGGTGAAAAGGATGCGGTCCGCGACCCTCGTCGCAATAAAAGTTTTAAAATAGAGTCCAAATGTTTAAAAATTAACAGTATTCGCCGTCCTCAGCGAATAATATCGTAATCGTAAAAACTAGTAATCATTAAATTTTACAGGAAAAATAAAAAACCGTTTTTTGTCAATAACTTCTAAACTATTTTATTTATCCGTTTTATTTTTATAGAAAAGATTGCGTTAGTTTTTTAATAATTGGAGTATAATTTAGAATATTACAACACTTAAGAATAAAAAAAAAACTGTGAATAAAAATATGTTTTACCAGAATTAAAAACATAATTTATATAATATAATAAATAAAATAACATTTATTTATTATATCGTTTAAAAGATCTTTATTAAAATTAGACAAACATAATCTAAATATTTTGAATGTTTATTTAATGAAAACCAAGTTTTTCACTCCTCAGGATCTTCTTCATCTGGAAAATCGTGTTCATCTGGATTTTGATTCCCAGAGCTTAACAGCGACTCGCAAAAGCCATGATAATGTGTTGGTACAGCTTCTCTCTTAATTCATTTAAAAAATAGAACTTTTTTTGCATAAATAACTTGATGATGATTGCCACTGCAGTTCATGACTTTTAAGTCCATAAAAAGCCTTCAACGTATCTTCTCTTTGCTCTTCTTTCTGCATTTTGCAAGGAACAAAACTCCCCTAGTTTTGTTGTAAGTTTAAAAGTAGTTTGCCGTAAATCGAAAACCGATATCTATGTATGAACCCATTATAAAACTAACTTCGATTCACTGGTATTCTTGGAGCATTCGCGAAAATAGTAGATTTTGTGCTAAAAATCAATCAACGTATTCCCAAATGTACTCAAAATTAAATTGTACTTATCTATAGAAGCTGGTTTTATCATGGGGTCATAGAAAATGGTTTAAAAGTTGCGGCAAATTACTAGTTTTATTCCTTGTAGAACGCAGATTAGACGTGACAAAAGGAAACACAAAAGATTCCATTTTTGAAATTTTTTCTTCTAAATTTAGTCAATGTAATTTTGGGCGACGGTGTACTTGTACGCAAATCAGCTACTTAGGAACTGTGATTATTACTTTAATGTCCCTAATTCAATTTGTCTTTGTATTTATTTCGTATATTCAATCATAAAAAAATTATTACGTTTTTATTTCGAATTTTATATAAATACCTACATACATATTATAAAAGTTAAAAAAAAATATATTACTGTCTGTATAATTATATGTATTTGGAATGCTATGGGAAAATCAGCCACTTGAGAACCGTGATATTTACGAAAACGTAAATTTTGAAAAATGAGTAGAGTATTGCTATATTTATATTTTTTATATTTTTGTAATGTTATATATAAGTAAATCAACCACTTTAGAACCGTGATTTTTACGAAAATGTAAGGTTTTTACGAACTTACACATACTTTTTTTTTTGTGACGAATTTAATTTGTGGCAAATGTACAACAACATAGGCTACTTTTTGTCCTGGTCAAACATCAAATTCCCATTGGAGATTTACGAGAAAAAAGACCGTTTAATCTCCTAGAAATATGAAATTCGAAATTAACGCGAGTGAAACCGCGGGCAACAACTAGTGTAAACTAAATTAATACTTTCACGGGCCACAACGCACATGTCAGTCTGCAATAGCGCAGCGCGTGGCTAGTATGTAGATACCTAGTTCGTATGTATGTTAATGTGCGTAGTACAAGTAGTCTGTCTGTATTAAAGATGCGCGACTGCGAATTATCTGTCTAATCGAATAATCTACAACTACTAATTTCCTCATTCGACTTGAATATTAGTAACTAGCTGCTGCCCGCGGCTTCGCCCCCGTCGAATTATTTTTTTCGGGCGGAACCCTAATTTTTTTATATCTTATGTCCTTTTCGTGGTTCCAAGCTACCTGCACACCAAATTTCAGCCAAATCGGTTCAGCCGTTCTCGAGTTATAAATAGTGTAACTAACACGACTTTCTTTTATATATATAGATATACGAATTTTCAAAGTCTAATGTAACTACTAATTAGTACAATATTAGAATGAAGAAATATTTAGTAACAATTCCGCGTATAACCTTCTCTGATAGTATTCATCAAAGTAAGTTGTCTACTAGTTTCGTCTCTCCACGATGTCTCTGAAGATGTCTCTTCAGGACACCACAATACTCGACCTTGACATTGAGATTGGTCAGCACAGCAACACCGACAGAGTCCCGCCAGTGATGTTGCCTCCGAGCTCCGCGGAGCTCGGAGAGGTAAATACTTAGTAGATATAGCATTACGATGCTGTCGCTGCTTCCGCGAGTTCTGCTGAGCAGTGAGGCTGTCTTTTTGCCAAATGGCATGAAAGGAGTCGGTGCAAGCCTCAGCCACAGCAGCAACCTAAATGCGTTATTGTATTGGATACGTAGACCATTGTTTGCCTTTTGCGTAAAGCTCGAGTATTGTGGTGTCCTGAAGATGTCTCGTGGAGAGACGAAACTAGTAGACAACTTACTTTGATGAATACTATCAGAGAAGGTTATACGCGGAATTGTTACTAAATATTTCTTCATTCTAATATTGTGCAATGGATTTCCGCAAAGTAACGCTTGAATCTATTATTTATATTAATTAGTAATTACCTAATTACAAATGTCTCTACGAATGGATAATTCTCCGATTCGACTTAGTTAGTCGACGGATGGTTTTGAGTGTTGAATGAATTATTGGTCGCTCCTGCGGGGATTGAATCGAACAGATTAGTAACTAATTTTATCATTCTTGTGCGGTTAATAAGATTGCGTAGTTTTTCAAGTATAATATTTTAGTTTATAGCTTTTAGTGTAAATGTTATAGTGTGGTGGACAGCTGGTGAGACTAATGTTAAATCCGGTAATGTAACTATTACACATAACCAGCTATCTACCACTGTGAGTTCAATTATACCTTTTATTTATGTTAATTTTGTTCAAATATTTTATGTTAAGGCGGTTCCCTGACCCAAACTAGCACCGCCACCTATTTTATCGTATTATTACGTTAAATAAACGAATTTTCAAAAATCCCTATGCCAGTTTGTGATACCTATCAAAAGCTTTTTTAATGCCTCTGTAATAGTTTTATTTTATATAGTTTAGGAATATATGCGATGTTGCACTTTTTGGCCACCAAACTCGGCTTTCGCATCTCCTCCTTCCTTGTAAACTTTTTCATATGAAGCGTTGGATGGCGGCAGCGAACGAACCCGGAGTCGAATGCAATATAGGCATAATACTATCTCTCTAACTACTGTCCACGTCGAATAACGAATCGAAACCGACTCAGGCAGTCGAACGAACGACTCGCGATTACTAACCAAATTAGTTACTAATTTGCTCTAGTCATTCGAATCGTTCGAATGTCTTGTCAAGTCGAATAATTCGAATGAAATCATTCACAGTCGCGCATCTTTAGTCTGTATATTCGATTCACGTTTTATTGTTTTAAGGTCCTAGAACCAAACACTAACACTGATCGAGATAAAACTTGGTCTCAGAGTTACGAATGTTTTAAACCTGATTATTATTATTTTTAGGGTTCCGTATCTAAAAAGGAAAAATGGAACCATAAAGGATCATTTTATTGTCCGTTTGTCCGCCCGTACGTCTGTCAACCCTCAGCCGTCAGTACGTATGTCTTCTCAGAAAGGCGTGCGTGGAACTATCGAATTGTAATTAACATCAAATATCACCAGGTCCGTAACCTCTTGGAGCCGTGATAAAAATCAAACTTCTAAATTAACGCAATCAAAAATAACAGACAATTGGTTTATACTCATTTTTTTAAAATTTCCAATGATATCACGTGCACACAAAACCTATAGGATACTTTCCGTTGACCTAGAATCATGAAATTTTGCAAGAAGCAACGCCTTATAGCACAAGTAAAGGGAAAAATCTGAAAACAGAATATTAGTAGGTAATCGCAGAGTATCTAGAGTCCCAATAACCTAACTTACAACAGTCAAAAAGTTTCCGCGCGCCGTTCTACATACATAAACATTGTCATTATATAGTTCACGATGACGTTTCCTCAAATTTAAATAAATAAATAAAAAAAATAAAAATATTTTATTTCAGATAACAGACGATCCATAACTTATATTAACTTAATACCAAATTACAAACAAGAAAAATGAAATTATACTAAAATTAAAGACCAAAATTAAAATTAAAGAGTAGGGAAGGTGCGTTGTGCCGAGGATAATCAACCAGGGAAGTAGTTTGCCTTATTGATCATCCTCTGCACAAGGCACCTCCAGAGCGGAGATATGACGCATTCCGCCACGGTCTTGAGGATGCTGTTTTGGCTGCCCCTTACTCTGCTCATCAGGGACGCGGTCTTCTTGCGCATGATGGCGTGAAAGCCATCAGTGTGGTTCTGCGAAAACATCCCCGATGCACATTTAGACGTTACCTTGTTGGTATAGTGTTCAATGTCGCTTGAACGCAATGTCATCCATAATTCAAAACACGACGACTCAAGGTCATGCGTACAAATTGGAACAAACTGATAAGGAGGTAATATTTGTGAAATGTGAGTTTGTGAGTTAATTTAATATGCACCTAGGAGGTAATCTCCGGAACTAAACATCTGATTTTATGTTTTTGTCTGTATGTTTGTTACTTCTTCGTGCTCTAACGACTGGACGAATTTGGATCGAAATGTAGATAGATAGCTTAAAGATACATACCCTGGATTAGCACATGCTATCTACTTTTATCCTGGAAATCGCGAGATAGAGCGGGGTGCAGTTAGTTTAAAAATAAAAAAAAGATCTGAGCGTAGAATAAAACACTAAACAATGTGATTATACATATTTTTATGTATAATAAGTTCAAAATACATAAAAATATTTATAGTTTCAATCCACTCCATAGCTTTTCCTTCGAGAACAATTTGCGCTTCACTCGCGTAACAATGTTGCGCGAGACTATTTGTTTCTTTTTTACTCTTACATATTTGTTTAACGTGTGAAAGAGTTACGCTACCGAGGCGCCAAGGTCGGGCGGTGACCATTTTATTTTGCTAATAAAATGGAAACATCCACTGTGGATAAATAAAATCGTAAATTGGTTATGTGCTTACCTAAAATTTGAAACACCATACTTTTTACGCACTTTTATGATATTGTTTGGGCAGGAAATCACCGAGCACTTTGGCATTGCGGATGTTGTACTAGGATTGCGGTCGCCCTACAACTAAACCAAAACTCTTCGCATTGCGTAGCGTGTGAAGAGTTTCAGTGTGGATAATTTTTTTAGCTATTTGTGTCTCTAGATACTCTATATAGGTAATTCACAAAAAAAAATGCTTTTTGTAAGCGATCATAACCTATATGGTATATCCCGTTGACCTAGAATCATGAAATTTAGCAAGAAGCAACGCCTTATAGCACAAGTAAAGGGAAAAATCTGAAAACAGAATATTAGTAGGTAATCGCAGAGTATCTAGAGTCCCAATAACCTAACTTACAACAGTCAAAAAGTTTCCGCGCGCCGTTCTACATACATAAACATTGTCATTATATAGTTCACGATGACGTTTCCTCAAATTTAAATAAATAAATAAAAAAAATAAAAATATTTTATTTCAGATAACAGACGATCCATAACTTATATTAACTTAATACCAAATTACAAACAAGAAAAATGAAATTATACTAAAATTAAAGACCAAAATTAAAATTAAAGAGTAGGGAAGGTGCGTTGTGCCGAGGATAATCAACCAGGGAAGTAGTTTGCCTTATTGATCATCCTCTGCACAAGGCACCTCCAGAGCGGAGATATGACGCATTCCGCCACGGTCTTGAGGATGCTGTTTTGGCTGCCCCTTACTCTGCTCATCAGGGACGCGGTCTTCTTGCGCATGATGGCGTGAAAGCCATCAGTGTGGTTCTGCGAAAACATCCCCGATGCACATTTAGACGTTACCTTGTTGGTATAGTGTTCAATGTCGCTTGAACGCAATGTCATCCATAATTCAAAACACGACGACTCAAGGTCATGCGTACAAATTGGAACAAACTGATAAGGAGGTAATATTTGTGAAATGTGAGTTTGTGAGTTAATTTAATATGCACCTAGGAGGTAATCTCCGGAACTAAACATCTGATTTTATGTTTTTGTCTGTATGTTTGTTACTTC
The DNA here is from genome assembly GCA_947859395.1 of Eupithecia insigniata. NCBI lineage: Eukaryota > Metazoa > Arthropoda > Insecta > Lepidoptera > Geometridae > Eupithecia > Eupithecia insigniata. Next base: position 15,295,267 of record OX402005.1, read on the forward strand.
TTCGTGCTCTAACGACTGGACGAATTTGGATCGAAATGTAGATAGATAGCTTAAAGATACATACCCTGGATTAGCACATGCTATCTACTTTTATCCTGGAAATCGCGAGATAGAGCGGGGTGCAGTTAGTTTAAAAATAAAAAAAAGATCTGAGCGTAGAATAAAACACTAAACAATGTGATTATACATATTTTTATGTATAATAAGTTCAAAATACATAAAAATATTTATAGTTTCAATCCACTCCATAGCTTTTCCTTCGAGAACAATTTGCGCTTCACTCGCGTAACAATGTTGCGCGAGACTATTTGTTTCTTTTTTACTCTTACATATTTGTTTAACGTGTGAAAGAGTTACGCTACCGAGGCGCCAAGGTCGGGCGGTGACCATTTTATTTTGCTAATAAAATGGAAACATCCACTGTGGATAAATAAAATCGTAAATTGGTTATGTGCTTACCTAAAATTTGAAACACCATACTTTTTACGCACTTTTATGATATTGTTTGGGCAGGAAATCACCGAGCACTTTGGCATTGCGGATGTTGTACTAGGATTGCGGTCGCCCTACAACTAAACCAAAACTCTTCGCATTGCGTAGCGTGTGAAGAGTTTCAGTGTGGATAATTTTTTTAGCTATTTGTGTCTCTAGATACTCTATATAGGTAATTCACAAAAAAAAATGCTTTTTGTAAGCGATCATAACCTATATGGTATATCCCGTTGACCTAGAATCATGAAATTTAGCAAGAAACAAGGTCTTGTAATTACGGAACCCTCTCGATGCGCGAGTCTAACTCGCACTTGACGTTTTTATTTAATTATTCAGTATGGCTTTCGGGAGCCGAATAAAACTCGAGCAAGCAGCCCGCCGACGACGGCGCGGGCAGGCACAGTCCCGGCGGAATGCCCATTAACTAATTGTTTTGCGTGATATGTTATGTGGACAGTGTTAGTGTTGAATCCCTGGCGCGCGACGGCGTCAGGTCAGGCTATCTACTGAGCCGATCCTTCGTTTGCCGCCACCTTCGCCGGTGCTAGACACACCGCACGGACCTTGTTCCTACGTCTTTAGGGGGTTGTATCCCCGCACTTGCCTCCACCCCCCGGCGTATCTTACTTGTGCTGAGGTCAGCGTGCTCTGATACCAGCAAGCTCCCCAGGTGTTAGTTGACATGTTCATATTATTCATTCATAATCGCTTAGCCGAACAAATGTGTTCCACATTGCCGGATCATGTTTCATTGATACACATCACGTCTGTCTAACGACTCTCTGACATAAACCATGCATAGCCATATGTACATATCAATATGTACATTGTAGGTATGTAACGTAACTCGTTACCTACATAGTTTCGTATATTAAAGTTTTTTTATTAGTTTTTTAAACTGTTGTGCGCATTGTCCAACTTTATTTATTATTATTATCTGTATGGCTATGCATGCATAGTTTTGTATTTAAATAATTGATATTTTTTACAAAACTTGCAGGTGATTTATTTATTCGATTAATAGTTATAATCTAGAATGTCGACTCTAGTAGGCCATAGATATACTCCGCAAGACGCCACGCCGGCCGCGCCGCTAACTTCATTACGCGTCCGGGTCGCATTGTCTATGGTCTCGCAAAGCTGACGTGTCTCGCACAGACGCCATTTTTCGGTTGTTAGCTTTCCTTGTTCTTCAAATCGCCACCATACAATTTTTAATATAATTTACATAAGATTTTACTATTTAAATAAAACGAGTGTGTGTTCATAAACCCCTGTTGTGTAGGGTTACCCTAACATCTGGCACTTGTTTAGATAATATTTACTGCAGTGAGTCTCCAACCAGCAAAACAGTAATCAATCATTTCTAATCAGACCATTATGGTCAGAGTGTAAATTTTTGTTATAATTTGAATGATAGAAACAATGTTGAGGAATATACCTACAGGCCTATTACAGAGAGCCGTATTAAGAATTTTCAAAGTAAAGTGAAACTGGCAGTATCTAATATATCTTTTTCTGATGACCCTAATGTTCTATTTGCCAATCTTTTTATTGTTATAAACAGAGAATACAGTGAAGTATTCAAACTTAAAACATGCACAGTTAGAGATAGTCATGCGCAAACCATGTCCGGCTGTGGATTGAACATGTCATAGTTTCTTTGAACGGAAGACATAGTTCTGGGAAATATGTCCGGACATGTAAACAAAAGTCATGTTCGAGGTACACGTAGTTCCTTATGTTTGCAGACCGTAACATGTCCGCGGACCGAAACATGTCCGCGGAACTAGATAGAGTGTAGCCGTGCGTAGATCCTTGTGATCCCTGTCATGCTCGGTGCGGTTGGACATGTTTACATAGGAACTATGTTGTGTTTGGGGAACTAGAGATAGTTTCGTTTCTATGAATGAATTTGAATTCTTAGCAACTTCACGATGATTGGTTTGGATTGAAGGAACGATGGAACTACTTCAGCTGACGCATCGGAGCGGAACGATCTCGTTCCGAGTGAGGACGTAGTTCCAGGAACTATTACGGTCCGGAACGACACATGTCTAGTAGAGACAGGGTCGGGTTTACTGATTGGACCACTCCCGGCATTTATAGAAGTAGGGAACGAATTTATGGAAGTATACGATCTTTATGGTGCTAGAGAAGCTATGTTACACGATCCTGTGTTTCTCCTATATGTAACCAACTACTCAAAAACATTGAAGAAATTCTGCAACACAGCAAAATGCCTATTCTTGAGATAAAAAATATAAACTCATCTAATAAAATAAAAACAACATGGAGACTAATAGATACTTGCTTGTTAACACAAACGTTTTGATCTTTCTTGTGGCTTTGAATTAAATAGAAAATGTAACGTCGATGTCGGATGGCTCTCCAATAGATAAAACAATTTTCGTCCATGGCTCTATCAATTTGCTCGATCGATAATCTCCATTTCAATAATGGTGTTAATATGTGTCGAATATTCATATCCACGCGCCGCGCCATCCCCGCCGCCCCGCCCACCGCCATTCCGTCGTCGTCGTCGACCCGTCCATCTGTCCGTCCGTCTGCCGCGCCGCCCGCACCGCCGTCCGTCGCGCCGTCCGCCACCGCAGCCCAGTGATCGCGGTTTGACGAAACGATGCAACTTTTAATTAGGTATTCTACCTACCTAACTGACGACGACGCTAAGCGTTGCCGAGACGACGGCGCGGCGATACGACCACCCCGGCGAGATTTCGTTTAGCAACACAGTATTATTTTGGCATAGTTCCGTCGACTGCTGCCGCTGCCGTCGTAGTCGGCGATGTGGCCGCCAAACAGCCAAACAGAATTGACTGATATTCCACAGAATATAAATTTTTACACCAAGGCGAGAAAGTACCTATACCTACAGAACCTTACATAGGTACCCGATTGCATGTGGGATGAATTTGTCATTTTGAGGCCCGAGGCGCAGCCTTATACCTATAACACACGAGATAGGAATCACACTTTCTCTCGAGAGATTTATAAAGTGCTAAATAAAATAAATAATATACTATACCTAGGTACGAGGAAAATTATCGTTATCGAATCTTCAAAATCACTCGAGTAGGTAATTTCAAATTGTAAACTTAAAGGTCAATAAATACGCGCTCGCACGATTTTAAGTTTTCTTTCTTTTTTTTATTGTTTCAAAAACGGTAGAGGCATGGAAGAGGCCGATACCATAATGGCGGACTTGGAGCAAACATTTTTTTTTCGTTTGATCTATAATAAAATAATCATAGCCACTGGCTGATATTTCAGAAAAAAAAAACGTTAGAAATGATTTCCATAGGTTCGACATCGACGAAGGCGTTTTGACAGGGCAATCGTGCGAGGGGCAAGGGCAAAACGGGGGAGGGACGCTCCCGAGTATCATACATCACGGTGGCCGTAGAAGCTCGGGAGCTATTTTTCAGGGCTAACCATCGGGCTAACGCATTTATTTAATTTTGTTAGTTACTTTGTAAAATGGTGCATATGACCTGCGCCTTCAAAGAAAGCAGTTCTTCATCTTTTTTCATCCAAGATTTACATTTCTATCAATTTCCACACGATGAAGAAAGGTAAGTTATTATGGGTACCTATTTTTACGAGTAACTTTGAGAATCAGATTAAAAATAAATTGTTTCTGTAGGTGTGCAAGATGGCTAATATTTTTATTCGTATGATTTTTGACTAACTCAAGGGTGGAAATTGAGAAAATACAATATGCGGTGTTTTTCCAGTCCAAGATGGCGGATATTTTATTATTTCAAATTTTAATTATTGGTATCGTGTTCGACTAATTTGTAGATTACGAAAATAGGGTGTATTTTCAAATCCAAGATGGCGGATATTTTTTTTATTTCAAATTTCTGTCCTGTGTTTCGTTTTCGACTAATTCGAGGGCGTAGATTTCGAATATGTGATATATTTTCAAATGCAAGATGGCCGATAATTTATATTACAAATTTTATTCTCTTTTTCAACTTATTGGATGGCGAAAAGTAGTATTAAAGGCTAACATGCTTAATATTCTATAAAAAAATGTAAGCCATGTTATTTCTTACAAATAAAGTTACATCATAAAATAGTTTAAATTTCAGAAAAAAATAACTAAAATCTTAATAATAGCTGAGTCTTTTCAGGGTTAAAAAAGCCATCAAGCTATTGCACTGGGTTTCTCCTACCCCCAGTTTCAAGTATGACTAACCTTGTGCCGAACAACCTGTATTACAAATAATAGAGTAAAATCGCGATTTTCTAAATTTTAATTTGATATTAAAATTAAAAATTATTCGCCATCTTGGATTTCTGAAAAGACCGCATATTCATAATCAACGCTGTGGGATTTCTGCCTAGCTTGAGAAGCGGGAATCTTCGGATTGTCAACAGTTGGATGTTTTAGTACAGTTGTATTCCACTTAATAATGATAGCGAACGTTTGTAATTAATATCAGGAGAAAAGTCTTTGGAAATGCTTGGAAATGCGTGGAAATGCGCGGGATGGTTAGATGTAGCGTGTGCAGGCACTTGATCTGTTATCGGCAAGACACTGGCGGCGGCGCTGGAGTCGCGTCGCCTCGCCCCCTGCGCCTCCTCGGTCCACGATGAGGCACTTGTGATGCGGTCTAATAGATGGCACTACAACGCCCTAGAGTTAGTCGAAAACGGCACTCATAATTGAAATTTGAATATACAAAATATCCGTCATCTTTAAGTCCATTAAAAAACACGACATTTTCGTAATCTGCACCCTCAAATTCCTCAAAAACAATATCCATGAATAAGTTTGAAAAAAGCCCCATCTTGGATTTGTAAAAACATCGCATATTCATCAATTACGTCCTCAAGTTAGTCGAAAAGGTCACAAATAATTTAAATTTAAAATAAAAAATATCCGCCATCTTGAATTAAAAAACACCACATATCTGTAATATTGATGCGGATGTACACCTAAAATCAATAAGTTTTACTTTGACACTAAGATGCGACAACCCTGGCTATTTTACGCGAGATCAAGGGCGTCGGCCTACTGTATGTTCTTATACCGTGGGTAGGTACCTACACACATACAGTAAAAACTTGCTGCTATTAATATTAATCTCGCTAAACGCGGGAGAAATAAAATTCCATAGAGATTCCGTTCCGCATTTAGTACGCCTGCAATGACGTAGGTACTTTCTATCTCATGTTTGCATTTCCGAGCAGGTGTAGTAGGTATACAGTTACCTATATAAACTGTATATATACTATACAGCTAGGTATATAAACTGTATAGTACCTATTCCTACTACAATTTCTTTTGTTGACTCTCTGGAGCTCCGTCAGGCGGTCGCGGGGACATGCCGCACGCGGCTTTGCGAGTGAGGCGGCTCGGGCGCGGGTCCAATATCCGGCGACATTGCCCGCCGCCGCGTGCCGCCGGACCGCGCGGATGAAACGCTTAATTGATATTCTCTGCTTTGTGTCTGCATTCGCCTGGACTTCCCCCCGCCATGCGCCTCCCCTCTCCCTTACAATCGGATTCTTTCACTCAATTTCCTACGATTAAACATTTTTTTTTTCCGTTTGAAAGGGACCGACCTAATTTTATCCACAGCATTTGTTTTTTAAACTTAACGATCGCTTATCTATCAATAAAATTATATTTGAACGGGGTTCCTTATCGCGTAATTTTTAATAGACGTGGGTTGTTACGTCATTTTCAAGAAACGTAACGGATACAGTGACTTGGTCGGCGTCACCTGTTTTAAAACTAGTGATTTTTGTATACAGTTTCTTTTTATTCTGCTAATGTGATTGTCTGTATGATATAACTCAACCACCAATAATTTCGCTCTCTCGACCGGCCGATGACATTTGCTTACGTCATCATCGCTTTCGGCGAATGAGAATTAAATTAACCTGTTTTCTGGTACTACCAGTAGCGTAAAATCGTAACTCCCCAAGATCATTGTATTATCTACCTGTAGGTATTAATCTGATAAAACTATGTAGTTTTGTATTTAAGTACCAATTATTTATCACATTTAACTAAGGCAATTTTGACTGATCTAACAAACTTAATTGATGATTGTATTTTTTTTATTGATTTTTCAATTGACCCTTATCACATTTGTTTCTTGTTGAAATAAAGTGGCAACTGGACAGTGACGTCACCAAGTGTCGATCCCGGAGGAGCAGACCTTGTTTTCTTGGATGTTCTTGACGTGTAGGTTTCTGTACGTATCTTCATTGCTTCTGATGTCTGGCCAATACATCAGGGTTACCGCCAGTTAAAATTAAAAAGCCCCCAACCTAGCGCAATGCGAAAGAAATGAAACGCACAGGGCAAAGTATAGTAACGCATTACAAAAATAGAGTTCACTGATAGGTAAGTTAAAGTTTATGCCAGTTAGTTTAAATGAGCACGACCACAAGATTCACGGTTAAGTTAGTTTATTTACGCAATTATGTAAATACAAAGATAAGTTGGCAAATCTTCCTTTGATAGGTGTTTCTTGCTCAATAGTAGGTCAAGTACTGAAGTCAGGTATATCAAAATTATAGCAATTAAAGTAAAATGCAGCGCGTGCAAAATGCCGTGTGCGACATGTTTGCTTATGTATGGTGAAACCGTACACAGCATTTAAATAGAGTGCAAGAGGACGAACACGCCGAGACATGCCGGCTCCTGCAGGAGGTCGCACACGCCGAGACATGCCGCACCGGCTCCTGCAGGAGGACGCACACGCCGAAAAACGCCGGCACCTGCGGGAGGACGCACACGCCGAGAAACGCCGGCACCTGCGGGAGGACGCACACGCCGAGGCACGCCGCACCGGCTCCTGCAGGAGGACGCACACGCTGAGAAACGCCGGCTCCTGCAGGAGGACGCTCACGCCGAGACACGCCGCACGGGCTCCTGCAGGAGGACGCACACGCCGAGAAACGCCGGCTCCTGCAGGAGGACGTACACGCCGAGATACGCCACACCGGCTCCTGCAGGAGGACGCACACGCCGAGAAACGCCGGCACCTGCGGGAGGACGCACACGCCGAGAAACGCCGGCAAGTAGGGATTGCAATCCGGATATCCGGATATCCGCTAATTTTCATATCCGAATAATTGGAGCACCTCTATCCGGATAATACGAATAATACGGATACCTAGTTAATTTTTCTAATTCACACTATATTCAGCGTCCAGCATTTTATGGGCCCGCCACACACTTGACCGACGATGACAATGGCATGTGAAATAGCAAGGAAAGGAGACAGAGACGTAGTGTGGCCACGTTACTCGTCATGCCGCACGTCATGCTCCTCGTGCTTCCCATCGCTCCTTATTTGGTCGGTTTTTCAACGCGAGTCAAAGGGCCGGCAATAGAAGCGCGAGCACAGGAAAATAACAAGTGAGGAGCGTCGCGTTTAATCGCGCGAGTAGAGTGTGTGGGCAGAGAAGGCAACATCGCGGCAGCTGGAGGAGCATGGCGATGAGCAGCACGAGGAGCATAGTGTGGCAGGCATATTAGAAATGTTATATAATAGGTTTTACCTATGAACTTGCATTTCTGCAGTAATGGCCATTTCAAATCAAATTAATTTTTGTTAAGCTAAGAATTTGAATTTCAAATCAATTTTATTTTATAAACAAAAGATTTTTTTTTCACAATTAGTCATTTGTTTTTTTTTGTAAATTATATAAATAGAAAGTATGACACTACCGAATCTTAATAAACTGAGTGGTAGTGTCAACATTCAACTCCTAAATTTCTGATAAATCTTCTGAATTGACATATATGCTGAATGACCTGATAAATCTTCTGAATTGTTTATTGATTAGCGTTATGTTTTCATAGCATTTGAATCTTTTTCTTCATCATGGATAAGTAAAAGATTGGAGTAATTATGGAATATGAGTACCATCATGGCAGCAACGCGGCACCAGCAGCACGCAACATCAACAGCGTTTACGGAGCGAATACCATAAACGAACGCGCCACAAGTTATTGGTTTGCCCGCTCCATTCTGATCTCATTAAAGGCGATTTTGGAAGCTGAAGATACTCATGCTACGGCTGAATTAGCAGCAGCTTTCGACGTTTGTATCAAAACAATATTAGCCCATTTTCATCAAATTGGCAATGTAAAAAAGCTCGACAAATGGGTACCCCACGATCGTCCCCACTGCTCCTGCACAACAGAAGGTCTCTATGTTAAAAGAACTGGGGTTAGAAGCTCTCCGTCATCCGCCATACTCACCAGGCCTTGCGCCTACAGACTTCTACTTTTTGACAATAAATAAATTCAATACCAGAGAGACAGTAGAAAATGCCTTTGAAGATTTTTTGTCCCCGTTCAACTGATTTCTTTAAGAAGGGGGGGGGGGGGGGAATCCATAAACTGCCACTTTGTTGGCAAAGCTGTATCGATAACATGGGTCATTTTGAATAATAAAAAAATATAAAGAATAAAAATAACGTAAACTTATTTCACAAAAAACGGCAATTTCATAAGTAAAGACCTCGTAGTTAAGCACCAAAATTTTTGTGATTTTAAAAATATACTTGTGTTGATTCGTGCGTGTCTGAACTTATAAGCAACCAAGACCTACACTAGCACGCAATCTCATCACCAGCGTTGACACTGGTTGGTCAGTGATCAGACGCCGACACCAACCCGTCTCTATGCAGCGCAGCTTCCCCACATTACACTAACCATACCTTGCATACCGCAACTCACACTTTACTGAGTATTATTATGTAAATTGTTAGTATACCTATTATGTTGTTTTGATTTTTATTTAATATTGTTGATTTGAGTGATATTATTTTCATGGTTTCAGTTTTTGTTATTTAAATTGCATATTATTTTTGTTCTTTGTTGTAAGTGTGTATAAGGCTGCCTTGAGCACCACGTGACGGTCTCCACGGAAGACCAGCGCCATGGTATGATCTACTAACAAAATAACAACAACAACAAATAACAAAGTGCTTTATTTCCTTCAGACCTTACAGGACTCTTGGACACATCACAAAATTGTATAATATATTGTACTTTGAAGTTGCCTGTCTCCTAAGAATACTATGTTTAACAACAGGGCGCTTAACAATTATAATTATTATTCTATTATGAAAGATCTGATATCACTTATTTAAGGTTAAATAAAGCGCAAATTAGCACATTACTTAAGGTTAAATAACTAGAAAACATTATTATCTCAAAAAATTAATTAAGAAAATTAGTATTTGCTTACAAAACCTTTGTTCGTGTTTTTGTCAAACTCATTCTAAAAAATGATGATACGGAAACTTAAACATTTAACTGTACCGTAATTATTTATAACGTCAATTTAGTTTTATGATAGTTCTCTGTTCCGTTGGTATCACGCAAGCCACAAAAAAAATATAACAAGTGGCTTTCCGACTTTTGGCTTATGGCAACTTTAGCAGCTTGTAGGAAGGAACCGCAATACATTAACACTATGGTATTTAAAACGCACGTTTCAAAGCGCTCGATTCAAGGCTAATGTATGTATATGTATATCGCAGGATAGCACTCTACCATAGCACATGCTGAGTGGAGTCTGATTTTGTCAGTTTTTCTTTTTATTTAAAGTTAATTTGCTATATATTACTCATCTGTTCTGGCAAATATAAATCTTTTAACTTTTTTTTACTTTTACATTTACTTGTGATGTCGTGCCCTGACCTCGCCGCGCGCGCCCTAGTCGGCGTCTGAACATGTGACCCGCGTCAATAGCGCCGCGCCGAGAGAAGCCGCGGGCCGCGGCGGACACTGTCTTTACGAGCGACAGTGAAATGTAATCATCATCAAACGGTCCGTTCGTTATAGCTCCACTCACATAAAACACGCGCTGCGCTCGGCTCATCCTTGAGCCATTACATCGTACGGGTGCGCCATCGTGACACCATGCTCCCTCAATACATACACCGATCAGCCATAACAGTCTGACAGACAGACAGCCTGCGCCTTGCTTCACATTCTTGGAATGTCCGGCGGCTCGTGCCGCTGCCTGGTTCCCTCTGTCTGACTGAAGGCAGTGCTAAGTGCAGCCTCTCCTCCGCTTAGTCGTTCGCTGTATTGCGATCAGAAGGATTCAATGTCAGCGAGTGTTAACGCGAGGCCATTGCAGCTTCTCATAGATAGGCTTGATCACGAAAATATAAATTGAGTACATATTTTGATTTTCAAAATATTTAATGTATGTAATTTAATAACTTGTATCATGTATAGACTGAAAGTAACTTTCTACTTCAAGTAAGGGATCAAAAAGGATATAAAATTATTATATATTATATATATAGGGTACAAAATAACACGAGGTGAGTTCTTCGGGTCCGAACCGGGGCCAGTCGGCCGCCGCCGGTTGCGCCAGGGCAAGACCGCCGGCTGCGGCCGATTTGGGCCGATCCGGGTGACACAATCTGTTTGACTCCGTCAAAGCAGATTCTTATGCCAGAAATTTCAATTAAATCAGTTTGATGGCTGTAGTTAGAATATTGAATTATACATTTTATTGTTAAATAATAGATTCAGGCGTTACTTTGCGGAAATCCATTGCACAATATTAGAATGAAAAAATATTTAGGAACAATTCCGCGTATAACCTTCTCTGATAGTATTCATCAAAGTAAGTTGTCTACTAGTTTCGTCTCTCCACGATGTCTCTGAAGATGTCTCTTCAGGACACCACAATACTCGACCTTGACATTGAGATTGGTCAGCACAGCAACACCGACTGAGTCCCGCCAGTATCAAATATCAAATATCAAATATCAAATATCAAAGTACTTTATTTCCTTTAGACCTTACAGGACCCTTGGACACGTCACAAAATTAAAATAACATAAGTAAAACAGGGAAATAAAGTGATCACTTTGATTTTTTGTTCACTTCAATATTTTTAAGGTAAAGTAAAGAAGCGAACAAGAAACCTTTACCTTGTTAGGTTGTTAGTTTTCGAGTTGGAGCAAAAGTCGTCCCATGCTTTTTTATCCTCTAGATAATCTGATATTTTGTAATAAGCCTTTTTACAAAGGATATGTTTGATAGTTTGTTTGAATTTATTTATTGATAATTTTTGCAACTCACTCGGAGTTTTGTTGTAGAAGCGTATACATTGCCCTTTAAAAGATACACTAATCTTGTGCAGCCGAGTTTTGGGCAAAGCGAGTTTGTTCTTATTTCTAGTATTTACATTATGTATGTCGCAATTTTTAGGGAATCGATCGATATTTCTATGAGTGTACAATAAGTTTTCATAAATATATTGACATGGTACAGTCATTATATTTATTTCTTTGAATTTATCACGCAGGGATTCTCTAGGACCCATGTTATAGATAGCACGAACAGCCCTCTTCTGCAGCACAAATACGGTATTAATATCTGCAGCGTTCCCCCACAGTAATATGCCATAAGACATAACACTATGGAAGTAGCTGAAATAGACAAGTCTAGAAGTATCAACGTCTGCAAGATGACGGATTTTTTTGACTGCATATGCTGCAGAACTAAGTCTCTTCGATAGTTTATCTATGTGTGGGCCCCATTGAAGTTTACTGTCTAAAGTTATTCCTAAGAATACGGTACTGTCTACAATGTCTAAAGTTTCTCCTTTTACGTTTATATCAGCCTTTACTTGTTTTACATTTGGTAGAATAAATCTAATACATTTAGTTTTGTTTTCGTTAAGTAAAAGATTATTGACACTAAACCAATGGACTATTTTTGATATTGCATTGTTTACATCGTCATAATTTGTGTTTTGTCTAATAATCTTGAAAATTAAAGAAGTATCATCAGCAAACAATACAATCTCGTGATTATTTTTAACGAGATCAGGTAGGTCGTTAATATAAACCAAAAATAGAAAAGGGCCAAGGATAGATCCCTGCGGTACACCCATTGTAACTACAGATCCCGAAGACCGTTTCCCATTAATGTCAACTCTTTGTATCCTGTCACTCAAGTAAGAAGTAAGAAGACCCAAAGAGGTGTCATTTATTCCATAGTGATGTAGTTTCCTGATTAATGTTCCATGGTGTACACAGTCGAATGCTTTTGACAAGTCGCAAAAAACACCTAAAGCATCTTGCGACTTCTCCCAAGCATCAAAAATATGCGATACCAACTCTACACCGGCATCAGTAGTTGACCTGCCGTGAGTAAACCCGAATTGCTTACGATGTAGCAGGTCATTGCCATTGAAATGCCTAAGCAATTGATGTAAAATAAGTTTTTCAAAAACTTTGCTGAATGTAGGCAGTACTGATATCGGTCTAAAGTTAGTGGGGTCAGACCTACTACCCGATTTAAATAGTGGGATTATCTTACTATGTTTCATCAGATCAGGAAAAACGCCACAATCAATAGATTCATTGAAAATAAAAGCTAGATCTGGTGCAATAGTATCAATCAATGGTTTAATAATTCTAACGGAAATGCCCCAGAGATCTGCAGTTTTCTTTATATTTAAAAGTTTAAATGCTTTTTTAATATCTTTTTCATCGACATGATGGAAGTTAAATTTATTTTCGCATGCAGGTACATATTCTTTTAGTAAAGACTCAGCGATTAATTGAGAAGAGTTCAGACACTTTGTAGTAGAGATTGGAATGTCAGTAAAAAAGTTTTCAAATGCTTGGGCTACTTCAACGTCATTTTTGACGGAGCAATCATTAATCTTTAAATTGTAATCATTAATGTAGGTACTGACCTTTCCAGTCTCACTGTTTATTATTTTCCACGTTGATTTTATTACATTTTCACTGTTTCTAATTTTTGAGCTAATATAATTTGATTTTGCTACTTGACAAACTTTTCTAAATATTTTTGAGTAATTTTTTACTTTGTCTTTGAACTCCAGGCTAAAATTGTATTGTTTTTCACTATACAGTTCATACAATTTTTGTCTACTCTTATGTATACCCACTGTTGCCCACTCACTAAAGTTAAGTTTTTCTGAGACCATGGTCGATTTGGATGTGAATATAGAATTGAATGCATTGGTGAATTTGGTAAAAAAACTGCAATAGGAGTCATTTGGGTTGTTATGAGAGTAATTAGGTGGAGGTTTACAATCCCAATCCAATTTTAACCGTTCAAATCGACTTGTGGTCACAGTGATGTTGCCTCTCCGAGCTCCGCGCGCCATGCAAACATTTTATTGTGTAAAAATGATAATTTTCACTAACAAAAATTAATAATATTATAGTTAGGTATATTTTTTTTTCATAAGTACTATCCAGAGGTGTCAACCTGTTCTCTCGTTTTAATTAAATTGACCTTGTTCTCCCCCGCTCGCGCCGAGCTTGTCCTGTTTACATTTAATTTACTTTTCCCTCAAGTAGGCTCCTACCTATGTACGTACTAAAACTAAGTTAAGTATTCCTTTTCTTCTTCCTACTGCTTTGTTAAAAGGAGTCCGCGCACACACACACACACAAACACACACACCTCGACAGCACACATGGATACCTACCCCCGACTCCACATTCATCATTTATGAGTTGCTTCTAATCCTCGACTTTATTAAATGTTCGTTTGGAGTTGAACTCGCTCCTCGAGGAGAAGCCGTCGGAATGTCTCAGAGATGATAACAAGGCTAAGGTAGGTAGGTAGTTTTCTTTAGACGAGTTTCAATGGAAGTGTACGTTAATATATATAAGTGTTCGATCAACAATATTGATGATATTACAATTGTTGATCGAAGATTATCAAGACTTCAGTTACCAGCTCACCCAGGTGAGTTCAGTTCAGAGAGAGCGTCCTCCGCGGCACGGAGCGGAGGGGACGGACCGTGAACACAACATGGATGTCTTCCATTCGCATGGTGATTGCATTGTGTGGTCCGCGTCGCGTCGGTCGATTGTCAATAAGCGGTTTATTACTCGATCGGGTTCGTTAACTGTTTAAGAGCAAAGATTTATATCGTTAGATATGCCCTGACACCAAAAACTATGGCATTGTCTTTGAATGTGTGCGTTAACAAAATGCCGACGCACGCACACTAATGAGTACTAGTTAAAAATAATGTTTTTGCCTGTAAACCTAACCACGGACCTAACTGTTATTATAACCATATTGTGTGCAATGTGATTGCACACACTTTCGTGAAAAAATTAATGTCATCTAAGTCCTGAAATCGAAAATGTCTCAATGTGTGCGTCAAAATGCGACGCATACACAATAACACCAAATCAAAAGTTAAAAATAGTGTTTTTGTCAATTAACTTAATTATTATTAATCCCATTTATTGTGCAATCATATTGCACACATTTTTGTGAAAAAATAAAGGTCCTATCATGCCCTGAAATCGAAAAGTGAAAAAAGTGTGCAGTCTGTAGACGTGTAAGTGTGTAGAAGTGCGCCCCGCGCCGCTGTTTTCTCACGCCGCCGCCGCCGTCTCTATCAGTCGCATCGGTGCGACGACCAGCAACCAGACCGGAGAATCTGTTCAAAACTCTCCAACAAACATATCATTTATTCCTCCAGTATTTAAGAATGTAGTCTCCTTCAAGGTTTTCTGTGATTGCGGTTGCTAGAAGAAGTAAAAATCTTCAGCGCACCACTGCTATGTTTCTTAGAGAGTTTTGATAAAACAGATTATCTATACAGTCTGGTCGCTGGTCGGCGCGCTGACTACACATGGGGGAACGACGGCGCGGCAGCTGCAGTGGCGCGGCGCGGCAGTGGATAGTCTCGAAAAAAACGCTCGCTCCTTTCGCTGTTATTACTGTGTACACTAAATACCGACCTATCAAATGAAAGCTCTTGTAGCCTAGATCGAGTTGTAATTTTTTTTTTTGTTTTGACATATGAATTCGTGCATCGCTTTCTACAACAAACTTAGCGAACCTCTTTGACCGTTCATGCAGGAGAAAGCAAAAAACAATAAGAATCCCATTTTTAAATGGTTTATTGATTTTAAATTATTTTTGCGCCTTATGTCTTGCAATGGCGATTTCAAACTGTCATAATATGTAGCTCCGGAACAGTACATTTATTGTAAACTATGAGGGTGACATGATAACTTTGATCAAACCCTCCTTAATTAATAAAAAAATAAAAAAAACTCGAGACAGACGATTGAAACTAAAATAGTCAGGTTAGGGGCTAACTACTAGTTAATTTTAAATACCTACATCAGAGACAAAAAAATCAAACCACGCCGGCGCGGCGGCGCCGCCACGCTGATCGTGGAGGTCGGCACGCCGCCGCCGGCAAATTTAAGGTCGGGTCGCACGTCTAAGTCTGTGTACCACAGATTAGCTGGTAGTTTTACTTTGTTTATAGTCCGGTCGCAACGCTACAGCAGCGGAAGGAAAAATAATAGTTATTTAATTATATCGCAATCCTAAGAGTGAAATGTCCGTGGAAGTAGGTACATTTGTTTTAGAGAAATGCATATGTATAAATGTTTAAAACGGCGAGGTGAGAATTGGGAATTTCTTTGGGGAGCGGTCTTAAAGGTGATGATAACAGAAGACAATTCTCGACCGAGACGACGACGTGGCCACGCGACGGGTAGTTGTCCGAGTGTGACAGTGCTGTGCTACATACGTCACATTCGATATACTTACCCTTTAAAAGCCATTTCACAGGGATTAGCCGGGCAAGAAGTAGCTATAACGGAGCTAACTGTAATGAGTTCGGCGGATCGGCGAAATCTGACATAATGTCGCTTGTTCCGGAGTCTCGTCTCGTCTCACCCAATCACTCGCTCAATATGTTGATAGGAATTATAAACAGTGTGATCCCGTGTAAACGGTTCTCCGTGAGTTTCGCGCGAGTGTAATATTTATTGTATTATAAGTAGGAGAGTGTATGTAGCGCACGTCGTCGCTCGCTCCTCTCAGAGCGGCAGCACGTACCGTACACGCGGATAGTGCTTGCGACGCGATGTCATTTTTACGTCATTTTTTATCTATTCTACCTAGACAAGAAAGCTTGTGCTAGCCCCACAGGTTCTGTAAGAACCTTGTAGAATCTCCCGTGTAGGTCTCTGCTCTCCCATTTTTTTTTTATAGTATAATTGCTGACCCGGCAAACGTTGTTTTGCTTTCAACCCTTATCACTTAGGGGTATGAAAAATAAATAGTAGTCGATTCTCAGACCTACTAAATACGCATATAAAATTTGGTAAAAATCGGTAAAGCCGTTTCGGAGGAGTACGGTAACTAACATTGTGACATGGAAATTTTATATATAAGATAGACCTTCGTTTGAGCACAATCTCCGATGGAAAATGATGATGTGGCCGATGTTGTATCACGAAGGTCTAGAAGACACCTGTTCACTCTTGTCTTGAAGAGACTCAGATTGTAATTCACGGGAAAAAACAGAAGCAGGCAGCGAGTTCGATTCCTTAGCGATGCTAATGATGAAAGTGGACGAAAACCGCTTTGTACGAGTGGATGGTATATCCACCTGATAAGGATGGTATTGTGCTGTCCGTCTGCTTGTCCTAGAGTGGAAGGGAGATGGTGGAATAAGGTCTTGATGTTCCTGGGAGCATTCTCCGAAATGTATCCTATAAAAGATCAAGAGACAAGCAACCTTGCGGCGGTGTTCGAGACTTTGGATCTTAGTCTCTGCCAGGTACTGCTCGTCTATGAGTCTGAAGGCTCTTCGTTCTATCGAGTCTAAGGCTGCAAGCTGGTATTTGGCCGAGCCTTCCAAAACATGGCAGCAATACTCCAAACCAGACCGGACCTGTGCTTTATTAAGGGATAGAAGCTGTTCGGGTGTGAAGTATCGCTTAATCTTTTTAAAGATTCCTAGCTTCATGGCTGCTGTTTTAGCCTATGACTCGATGAAGGTTCCGAAGTTGAGAATTGGTGTAAGAGTGACACCGAGGAGTTCCAGTTGATCCTTTATATGTAGGTACCGGTACATTCTGGAAAACGGGAACCTGGATAAATGGACTCTTTTTTGCAAAGAGGCAAGCTTGCGTTTTCGAGGCATTGAAATTAACCCGATTGGCTTCGCCTCAATCAGAGACTGTCTTCAGGGTCAAGTTCAAGTGTTGCAGCATCTCTTCTCTTTGCGCCTGTATCTCATTTCGACTGGCCTTGGCGTCATAAAGATACCTATCCACCACAGTGCTGTCGTCTGCGTACCCAACAATACCGGGTACTAGCAGATCGTTGATGGGCAGCAAGAACAACGTGGCAGAGAGTACTGACCCCTGAGGTACCCCGGCGTTGATCGCCAATTGGTCAGACGAGCAGCCATCAACAATACCCGAATAGATATTTCCCTCAGAAAGTCACAAAGCCAGTTACAGAAGAGGTCTGGAAGTCCGTATGCTGAAAGTTTACCAATAAAGCTGTCGTGCCAGCCCCTATCGAAGGCTTTCGAGACATCTAGTGAAACCGTTATGGCTTCACCGTGCTTCTCGATAGCCTCGCTTTAAATGTGAGTAGCATACACAAGAAGATCTCCTGTAGACCGTTTTCGGCGAAAGCCGTACTGACGGTCACTAAGTAGGTCGTTGTATTCGAGGTATGCCAAGAGCTTACCATTCAGGGCTCGCTCCATGCATTCTCCATTGTCTAAGTGCTTATTTTGTAAGCCTAAAGAAATAAAGTTATTGATTCTGATTCATTTACATAGCAGGGAGGTGACTGCGATGGGGTGATAGTTCGTAGGGTCAGCTCGACTACCTTTCTTGGGCACAGGCTGCATATTAGCAAGCTTCCATAACTTGGGGACTTTACCAGATTTCAACGACAGGCGAAAGAATCGCATAAGAACGGGAGACAACTCAGGAGCACAGGACTTCAGCACCACAGCCGAGATTCCATCCGGGCCAATGCCTTATTCACGTCGAGATCACGCAACGTTTTGAGCACTTCTTTCTGATGTATGCGGATGACAGGCATATTTGTGCCACATCGAGGAAGGCTAGGTGGAGTAAGGTTTGCAGGCTCAAGACGTTCACGTTTTGAGCTGGCTGAGAGATTTGCACTCATTTGAGGCTGAAGCCTCTGCAAATTGAGTGACAAATAAATTTGCTTTCTCATTCGCAGTGTGGGCCAGCGATCCATCCGGTTTCAGCAATGGGGGAAGTGAAGGACGTTTGAGCTAAAGTTGGCCTCGACGGATTTAGCCAATGACCAGAAAGCTTTACTGCCTGTAGAGAATGAGGCAAGTCTAGCTCCCAGTCGGCCTATCCTTAGCGTCTTCTTCAAGGACTTAGCGGCTTTGTTGTAGGCGGTCTTCCTTTGTGATGTGTCTGAGGCTTTGCTCTTCCGAGCGTCGACCCACGCGAGATCAGCCATGTGTTTCAGCGCAGCAGCACTAGCACACACGGAGTTAAACCACGGGGGAGCCCTGTCAGAGGGTCAGGTATCAGTGTATGGAATAGAATACTCCATTGCACTTTTGATCACCCTCGTTGCAGCATCGGCACAGATGGTCGGATCACAAGAAGTGAAGCACGTTTGCCGCCAAGGATAAGAAGCGAAGAAATGACGCATCTCATCTGCTGACTTTGGATCGCCATATTCGTCTGCTACCCTTAGGGGTAGGATCTGGAGGCGTGTATGATGATACTGACCTTACCAGGCAATGATCAGAGCTTCCTAAAGGAGGTAGCACTAACACTGAATTTCGGTCTGGATCATTAGTCAGCAGAAGGTCCAGGCAATTGGCGGTGTGGCTCTCAACGTTGGGAATCCTGGTTGCCTCGTCCACCAGCTGGGAGAGGTTTAATGACAAAGCAAGTTTGTGGGCCTCTCGACCAGCATGATCGGTGTTCTGGTACGGGAAGAGCCAGTCGCGGTGGTGAGCGTTAAAGTCTCCCAACAGTACCAGTTTGGCAGCAGGGTACCGTCGTTGAGCCACATCAGCCTTACCACCTTATTGCAGATGTAATCAAACAACCTGGTTGTCTCCTCATCTCCAGTATGAGACCGATAAAGACCGGCGTAGATCATTTTATCTAGGCCAGTATCCACCAAAATCCATGTCACTGAAAAACTGGGTTCATCAAGATCACGAAGGCGCAGACAACAAATGTCATCCCTAGCATACACACACGTACCGGCTTTAGGTTTAAAATTGTGCTCTTGCTACTCCTACCTTGGGTATGTGAGGTATGAGATATCGGTTCGTATCTGCGTCTCCGTGAGAAACAATAAGCGGGGCTTTGCAGTCTCTGGTGGTGGTGGTGGACTGAGTCGATATTTGAGTGCAGTCCTCGGATGTTACAGAGGTGCACGAAGCGAGAGGACGTGCTTCCGCTGTGAGCACGACTTATTGTTTTTTGACTTTTTCATGATGGAGAGAGTGAGTTAGGTGTGTGGGTGGACGGCAGTTGAGTGCGGCACTGGTCAGGGAGCACAGTACTACCAGCAGGTTCGTGCACCATTCGAGGTATTTAATTTATTAGGAAAACTAACAGTTTATTTAACAGTAATGGTTGGAACTTATGGGATATGGTTTATGGATAATGGATAAACAATATGATACAAGACTTAAAAACTAGCAATAGAAACAAAACAATAATAATGAACAAAAAACACAAACTGATAAAGATAAGATTATATAATATTAGGTATAGGTACATTTAAGGCAATCAAATCAAGATACAGAAAATAGTAAAATTAGTAAGGTAATAGTTATAATTGATTGAATCTGCAAAGAAAGACTTATTAATCTGAATTTTTATGCCATTTTGCCTGAAAGAAAACAAGTCTTTAAGTATTGTGTGAATATTCCTTGTTAAAAAGGTTACATGTGCGTGCAAAGAAAGAGTTTCAGCGGTAGTTAGTAGAGCACGGTGGAACATACAGTTCCATAGCGTTCATTATTATTATTAAAATAAAATTTGAGTCGAGTGCGATCGCAGCGGACCCCACGCCTCGGAGAGTAAAATTGTATATTAATAAAATAGAGTAAAATTATCTAGCAAGCTCCTTTGAGGAACTTTGTTCGACAGTCTCAATGCCTCAATCCTCGACGCCCCACATCCCCCCTAACCCCGTGGCTCTGCGTTCAATGGACCCGTAAATTGGAGGATTAGCGTGACGCATGGCTTCATTAGAAGCAGATTAGTGCGGGATCGAGTCCCGCGCAGGGGATGCGGTGGCCGGTAACACTGGTTTGGCTCAAATTTCTCCAGGATAAGAAGTATTCTGTAATAACACAGACACAGGCTACCAGTTGACTTATTTTTGTCTTCACAAACTTTAATAATCAAATAATTATTTATTTCGTTGATTTCAGGAATAACACGTCACATTTGTTTTAATACTTTATATTTAATAATTATAAATATAATTATAATTTAAATAATTATAAACATTTCATATCTAGTATTTTTTGTACTAGATATTTATTTTTCATGTTGTAATTTTGGTTGTTATTATTTTTTAAATTAGGCACTTTTTTAGTTGCTATTGTTGAGATCCTAATGGTGCATACCTGATAGATTGGATTAATGAAATAGAATCTTGACAAACACAACGTATTTTATTTTAACTGAACTTGCTTTAACCGACATTACATTATTTCGTATCGAAGACAACTCATTGTAACCATAAAGATAAACTAGACAGAAGTACTACTAAGAAGTTCTTACACAGTAATTGTCTCTAGTCTATGAAGCTACCCTACAGCTACAGCACAGATTCATGTCTTCTGTCAAATCATATTACATTAAGAGCTATAATGTTATTAATTGTTCTATGAGCGGAAGCTGTCCTAGCTTTAATTGTTCTAGATTTGAAATTTATGTAAGCTTTTTGTTACCCAAGTAAATAAAATAAAAATTTAAATATTATAGGTACCTCAATATTATAGGTACCTCAATATTATAGGTACCTCAATATTATAGGTACCTCAATATTATAGGTACCTCAATATTTCCTCATCATCATCATCATCGTATCAGCTCACAAAGCTTTCCTTCCTCCGAGAAACAAACTTATAATAGCAAAAAGGGATATTGTAAGAAATGGTCGGTCTTAGTAAATAAAAACGTCAAGTGCGAGTTAGATAGATAGATAGAATATACTTTATTGCACAAAAGTTGTACATAGGCGAGCATAATGCTAGATAGCATTCTCTACCTGCTAACCTTTGGGTAGTGTGGACAACAGTTTAGTAGGTAGTGCGAGATTACAGAATTTAATATTGATTTTTTACACAATAGAATATATATATATATATATATACACATAATATTATTTCATATTTCATTTATTTTGCTTACATGTACATTTATACAGCTTAGATCTAAGTAAGTAGCTTATGTCAATAGGTACATGCACCCTGTAAGGGCACTGCAAAAGAGTTCATGTCTAATTACATTATTAACATATAAATAATCAATAAACATATGTAATAAAAAATCGAAATTCATGCAATGTTATAAAATATAAAAATGATAATGTCAATGAATTATTATGTCATGTAAATATAAAAATAATCATGTCAGTTTGTTAGAAGCAAATTGGTCAACGGAGTAATAGCATTTTTCTAATAAAAATAATTTAAGTTTTTTACAAAATAGCGTTTCTTTTTCCTCGTTTTTTATGCATTCCGGTAATTTATTATATATTTTAGATAATCTATGGTTTGGAGATTTACTAGTTAATTTCATTCTTGTCGTGGGTATAGCAATTTTATTTTTGTTTCGCCTATTATAATCTTTGTTCAGATCATATTTTGTTTAGAAGAGATTTTTATATTTCCTAACAAATAACGAGGCTTGCAATATGTAGATAGAGGGCAATGTCAGGATTTTATTTTTTATGAAATGTGGTCTACAGCTATCCCGTTGTTTGGTATTCGTGAGAATTCTGACACATTTCTTTGGCATGATAAATATTTGATCAGATATTATTTACGTACCGAATTATTCTTGCGAAAGAAAGTAGTTATAGACTCTAGATCTGAAGACATGTATTGAGGATGCCTCACGATATTTGATGGGAAGATTGTTCCATAGCCGAGTGGCCTTTACAGCGAAGGTTTTATGGAATCCCACAGTACAAGCATCCGGAGTTTTAAGCTGCAATCGTTTCGAGTGCCGTGCAGTGCGCTTGGGTCCGTAAAGTGGGCTGAAATATTCAGAGAGGTAGTTTGGGGATAGAGGGTTACAAAGGGGTTCGAGTTGAACTCGTGCACCGAGGGTTCCCTAATTATAACACCTTTTTTCTAGCAAAATTTCATGATTCTAGGTCAACGGCCCTATAGGTGTTCGGTCCATAGGGAGAAAATTATAAAATATTTTATATGTGAATAAACAACAAATTTACGGTTATCGGATTTTTACCTTTAATTGTGCTATAAGGCCATGCTTTTGCCAACTTTCATGATTCTAGGTCAACGGGAAGTACCCTATAGGTTTTTTGTGCATGTGATTCCTTTGGAAATTTCACGGACAGACGAACAGACGGACAACAAAGTGATCCTATAAGGGTTCCTTTTTTCTTTATGAGGTATGGAACCCTAAAAATGACATATTTTAAATATGAATGTATCACGATATATCAGCTGGCGCTCAACTAGTTGTCGTCGCCCCACTTTACGGAGTCCCATTTGTAATAGAACGCGAGCGACACAGCAGCGATGCATTTTAAGTGGATTTAGACTGACGCCACGCGACGGCGTCCTCACAACGGATATATAATTCGGTTATTCATTTAGACACTACTTTTTATGATAAATCGATCAAGTCAGAGTGTAACTGTCCTGAGAGGCCTATTAGCGGAGCCGCGAGACGTCCTCCTTAATGACATTTCATCACAAACGAGGAGCCTTGCTGCGAGGTTCATCGCATTATGACCTGAACGGCGCTGGTTATAGGGACGCCTCCCGCGCTCAACCCGATGCCGTATCATGGATGACGCCCACCTCGGCACACGCGGTGCGGCGGCGCCGCGACGGACACACATCACCTATAATAATACTAGCCCAGAGGTTCAGCAGCGCTCTCAATATCATATCTCAAATCAGCATTCCAAAATATATTTTACTATAGAATATTATTATATCTCTAAAAGCGAAGAACCGCATTAGTCTCCATCGTGTTTTCCTTTCACAGGACAATAAGCATTCACCGTTTCCTAGTACATAACGAATTGCGTTACATCTCTCGCTTACTTCAAATAATAACTCCCCTCTAAAAGCTTTTCGAGGGCGCTCTACGCCGTACTCGCGTAGCACCTCTACGCCGTATTCGCGTAGCACCTCTACACCGTAGCCGCGTAGCGCCGCTACGAGGTGGTCCCGGCCGACCGACGACGGCGCACTATGGGTCAGGAGCGTAATTATCGTGTTAAAAATCTGTAACTTTCTCAGTTTTTAAAATATCTTTATGAATCTTTCGCAATTATAATTTTAGATATATGAACTACAAATTGAATAAAAATAAATAAATAAAAATCCTTTATTAGTATAAATAAATTGCCACTAAACTGAAAAAAATATTTTTGTTAGGTTCTCGCGGATTTTAACTAATCCAATGGACATAATTAAAATAAAATTCTACATTGACATAATATAAAATAATACTTAAACAAAAAATTGTTTAAGGAATTTTTTTTTTATCTTAAATAAAACTTACATATTTTGTGTAACAAGTAATAAAAAACCTATTACAAACATTACAAAAGATAAATTGGAAACTAATAAAAATAATTACTATAATAGAAGTACTTTTATATATATATATAAATAAAAACTAATAATCGTAAAAAACTAAATGAAAGTTTTGGTTGGTTAAAAATCTAAAAGATTTATAGCTTCCTGCCACAGTTCTTTCGGAACAGTTTCGCTTGGTCTCCTTAGGCTAGAGATATATGGATCAGATTTATATAGCAATGAATGAAAAACGTCCTCATTTGTAGCTGACCTAGAGCATTTTCTGGAATGCTCTAATCAATTTTTTTTGTAGTCCTTATTTCGGGACTCTTGAGCATCTTCAGACAATTGTCCAATTGGTAAAACAGCAAAATGTTTGATTATATTCTCTCCGTGGATTAAGATCTTGTGTACAGAAGAGGGCATGTAATACCACCTATATTTATTAACGTATAATTGTGCAGTACTCTGAGTGTATTCACCAAATTTTTGAGGGTTAATTTCATGTCCAGATGCTAAGGTCTGCAAGATGACGTATAATCTTTTGATTATCTCCTCATCAACTCCCGTAATTTCAGAACTACAGTGGTAGTTCTGAAAAAATGGACGGGCCGTACTCCCATCATTAATATTGCCTGATCCTTGTCGTGGTTTATCTACGTGTAAACCCATTTCGTGGATGTCGTAAAAGCCGACTAAGGGAACCTACCAGAGGAAGGGCAGCAGCTTCCTTCTGAGTATTTTTAAACACCAACACTGCGATCACCAATCCGCCTGCCAAGCGTGGTGATTATGGCAAATCCCCCCCTACATGGGAGACCACCCACTCGATGGACCGACGACATCGTAGCAGTCGCAAGGAGTCGTTGGATAGAGGCGGCTCAGGACCGCTATTCGTGGCGTCGTATGGGGGAGGCCTATGTCCAGCAGTGGACGTGTATGGGCTGATGATGATGATGATGATGAAACCCATTTGATTCCTAAACTGCCCTTGTACATATCTTTTTTTCTCCTCTTTGAGTCTCTTGTTTTCTGGTGTTGTGGCCGACCATTTTTGAAATGGCAGATTGTAAGATAGGTGTAATATTAATTCCATGCATCGAATCCACGCATGCAGTGTTGACAAGCCATACTGATAGGCATCTTGATTTTCAGGCTGGGTTGCAACCTTACTTAAATCGTTGATTTCTGTTGATCTAGCACCACATATAGTACACACTGCTCCAGAACTAGTATCAGTTAATACTTGAGCTACTTTTCCATCAATCATTGTCAAAAACAATTCATGATTTATTTCAATCATTTCATCATTTTGTCAAATCTTGGAAGTTTGTAAACTTTCTATTTGTGATTTTATATCATTAATAACAGCTCTAGTTTACTCTGGAGTTTTTTTTGAAAATTCCATTAAAATAGGTCGACAATACCTCGGAGATGAGCATGTTTTATTTTCCCATATAATTTCATTAGAGCTCAAGTTAATTAGTTTTATTGGAACTAACGAAGCTATTAATAAGTATGCGTCTGATATTAATTCACTTTCTCCTTCTTATCTTTGTTTATATTCGCTCTGTCCCGAAGAGCCGTCACATCCCCATTTAGTATATAGTTTCATACTTTGTAATCCAGGTTTATACGTAGATTCAATCTTCAAAATACGAGCCACATTATGATAAATCCTGTAACTTTACTTTGGCACCGATATCAGTTATCTCAATACTACTTACAGGTGGGTAGCAAGATAGTTTTGCATTCTTCAACAGATTGTATGATGGAAAAACAGAGCATTTCTTTTCAGCAAGAACAGATCTTAAACATGCGTATTGCGACTTAGTTAAATTTAAATCAATGTATAAACTTAAGGCTTCATGAATAGAATACGCACATACGGTTGGTGTTTCATGGAGTATTTGCCTTCTTATCGTTTTCTTCTCATCGCTGCTTAATGGCCTTAGCATAGCTACGAGGGAAGCTTCTTCTGATTCCCCTTGTGATCGAAGTCCCTGTACATACGCGTTCTGTATAAATTCGAGTCCATATTCTTGCACTAATTCCATGTTCTTTCGTTTCTTGCTTCTGTCTGACAGGTCTTCATATATTTTTGATGGTCGACCACAACCCGTAGATGTTCCTGGTGTGGGATACGATTCTTCATCATCGAACACAATTTTGAACTCGCTATCTAACCACGAAGCGTTTTGTTCCAAAAATCGAGATTTGGTTCTTTTAGCTTTCGACCAACGATCACGGAATTTTTGTAAGATATTTTGTTGTATGTTTTCGACAACTTTTTGGCGTTTAGTTGGTGTTAAGTTATAATTCTCTTCCAAATACTTAAGAAGATTTTCCGAAGTGGCATCGTTCTCGAATAAAAAAGAACATAATTCGCGTTTTGATACAATTAATTCACACATTTTAGTTTTTTTAATACACTTGTTTCCACGAAACTAGCAAAACAGTTTAAATGTTTGTAGTTGGAACCTGAATCCCTTTTTATAGTGACAGTAATTGATAACATATTTGCACACGACAGTACAGATTTTCATTGCGGTTTCTTGCACACGTTCCTCGAAATATATTCCATTGGAAATTGATAACTTATTTATTTCTTTGCGGTTTCTGGTTCGGCAACCGCAATATTTCGTTTCTTTCTTTGATAAGGTGATAGCTATTATCAAATAATGCGGTTATTCTCTATTTACAGCTAAAATAATTATAAAATAGGTACCTTCATAAATTCAGTTAACCATGTTTTCCACTTCAAAAATAATTAAGTTTTATTAAAATAAAACAATCAATACTAAAGTTAAGGTCATCAAGTGAATAAAACCTAGGATATTTGCTACCATTTAAACCAAATTGTCCAAAAAATCTACTTTCATGATTTTTCCCCTTTTTCCCACAGTACACTTTTTTGCCTCTAAGTCAAATTGGGGCAAAATTTTATTTTAAATCCTGTGAGTATACTGATCAAGAAACGTTATAGTAGTCGTATTTCCTTGTCGGGAGACAGCGGTAAATAGGAAAACTCAATTTGAATTTTTAAAACAGAAAAAATAGGAGGGCTTTCAAAAATGGTCTGTAAAAGCTAACTTTCTTAGCCATATAAAAATATGCTTGAATTACTTGGAAAGTGTTAAGTACCACGCTTTTAATTATGTATAATAAGTTATAGTTTATCAACAAATGTTTGTAAAAAAACGATCTGAAAGTGTCATATCACAAATTTTCCTACATCAATCAATCTACTTCCTTACATTCAAGTTCAAGCTATCGCTATTAAAATATGTTATTATAGCATATTTTTTGTGGTATATAATAGTTCAATTATCCTACTTTATATAGTCACTGAGAAAATTGTAGACATCTAACTTTTGACAAATTGATTTTTGGCACGAAAATTACGCTCCTGACCCATAGTGAGGCGCGGCGCTTGCCTCAGCATGACAGGCGCTACGGTTCACAATAATGTACTTATTCGTAACGGCTTTTCCGACTCAGATATTCGATATAATCAGAAACACAATGCTCATCGAGGCGTTACATTTCACTTCATTGAGATGAGATTTGATCGATGTGACACTAAAAAATGTTGATCAAAGAGAATACAATAATAACGTAATCTCATATTATAATATTTGATGCTGTGAGCTGGGTTAGTCCAGAATACATTAGAGCTGTGTGTGGTCGTTGCATTAAACCGTTACTCTGTGCGTCGATAAAATATTACTGGTCCTTCAGAAGGAGTCAATATTTGTTTAGTCCCCGGCCGATAAGCTGTCGGCTCAACTGGTGCCAAGTGTTACCAACTGAGCGTGATCAACTGAACGATAAGCTGTCGGCTCAACTGGTGCCAAGTGTTACCAACTGAGCGTGATCAACTGAATGATTTAATGAACGCTTTACTTATTTGTAATTCATAAAAGAATTTTACAATCAATGAAAGAAATTAACAATAAATGAAAACTGATGCGAATTGCAACTATTGTATAATCTCGAGGCCCTCAATACACTCCGTGGTGTGGTGTGTGTCGGTAATAGTCGGTGTATCCTCGGGAGGTCACACCTTGCACATTATTTATAGCTATAGGAGGATTTTTGATGGGAATAGAACCTAAATGATAAGAGTACCGAACTTCTTATTACTTCGTTGCTGTCCGGTATGTTTTGAAATACTTTACTACGCGCGAAATACGAAATCTGAAAATATACCCGATATTAGCTCGGCAGGTGACGTCACAAATGTTGGGTAAAGGTACCTATGCTTTTATGAATTTATTTTCCACTATCTCTTCCGCGTCGACGCGCATTCTCAATACAAGTGGAAATCGACTTCGTCGCCACTTTTTACATAATATTGCGACAGATATGTGAGAAAGGCTAGAGGGCAATTCTGGCAATATATCTGCTCGATAAATATGTCAAGAACTGTCACAATATCCAGTGATAAACAAGCGTATTCTCAAAATCTGCAGTTCGATATTGCGCCCCTGTAGAAGGAAAATTAAATAACTGACAAAACCAAAATCGCGAGATAAACGCGATTTACTGTTTTTTTGCGACAAATATTTCGACAACTTTTTTTGGACTCAAATTATTTCGTTAGTTTTTTGGTATGTTATAGGTCCTCAATCTATTTCTAGATTTAATGATAATAAATTAGGATCTTTTGTTTGAGAGAAAAAAAATGTAATTATACATTTTTCCAATAATTATTTAGTTATTCATGTTAGTTATTCAGTTTTGCCTGACAATTAAGATCACTGGCGCCCAAAAAGCTAACAACACAACTGCACTTATTTAACTTTCCTACATCAGTAAAATAATAATTCCATCATTTATTTACTTATTTATGTAAAGACCATCCAATGCATTAGTAAGGATTTTAGTAAAATTCGGATGTTTTTCACACAAAACAAAAAAAGTTATCATTCTTCTTCTTTGAGTATGTGAAAATTATAAGAGTTAACAACTAGAAAGCCAAAATTATTTTGTTAAACTTTTTATTTATATAAAATCAGACAAGTTAATTATTTAATGACAGGTAACGTTATGGCGCGAATAGTCAAAACTGAATGTAAATAGTTAAAAAAAAACCATCTCTGCAACCTTATGCATATGCCAAAGTTCAAGAGAATCGTTCGTAATGTTCAGATCCGCGGTGGAAAAGGGCCTACAATCCAAACATAACTGTAATTCCGCAAATGGAACACCTACGCATATAATGCGTAAAATTCTTCGCGTCTTATACGTGTTTGTCAGCTGGAAATAACACTTAACCAATAAACTACTGCTACGGGGTAAAACGTACATCCTGAAAGCTACTTATACTTTACATATTGGTCTTAGAAGTGGGAAGATCTCCTCGCAGATCATTCAGACGCACTAGTAACCACGATTTTGGTAGATCGCGTTATAGATGTTACAAAGTTCAAGAAAGTAGTCACTAGATCTTAAAACTTCACGTGAAAAAGAGACCACAATAAGTTTACAGGAAAACTGACATGTTCTCCAACTTTTGCCCTACCCAACTGAAGAATCGCTTTGCTCACCGCGAATAAAGAGCTTCCGAGTAAAGAGTTTGAAGAATAAAAATGATCTTTTAAACTCGTAAAATTGCTCAGATCTTAAAGAACAGTTGACGACAACCTGTCAAGATAATTCTCCCAGGACTGAATCGATAGAACCCTAAGTTTCAATGCATTTTCAACCAATCGAATCAATGCCAAATTATAATCCAGAAAACTGGAAAATGGCACCAAAACATTCCTTCCAATCATAATACGCAGATACCGTGATGTTTGAGTTCTAAAAAACTAATCTGCATTTCATCGATCTCCACTTATACCGAGAGCACAGGAAGGATAATGA
Organism: Eupithecia insigniata; assembly: GCA_947859395.1. NCBI lineage: Eukaryota > Metazoa > Arthropoda > Insecta > Lepidoptera > Geometridae > Eupithecia > Eupithecia insigniata. The sequence goes on from OX402005.1 coordinate 15,325,245, forward strand.
TGATTTGACTTCGCAAGGCTTAAAACAGCACAGACCAATTTCTCGCCGTTATATCTTACAATTGTTATTGAACCAACGGCGGTATACGGTATTAATAAACGAGGTTTAAAGCTATGCTTTGTAGACAGATCCTTGATTTTAACTATCGACAGGTGCTCGGTTCGGTTGTTTTGGAATAAAGCACAGATCTAAACTTACGTATGGCCGCTTTTTTAAATTTAAACGCACAAGCAATCATGAAACACTTCCCTAAAATTCATATAGGTCTTGATACTTGATTTTTAAAGTTGAAAGAAATGTAATTATGACGATGTAAATGATTCGCTTTCACACGTACTAGATTGGTTCACAGCCAGTAATCTCTTAGTTAATGCTAAAAAAAGCAAGTGCATTAAATTCATGTTACCTAATGTAAAATAATTTCCAACTAAGATAATGCTAAAGGATGAGATTGTTCACTTTGTAGACTCTACCGTTTTCTTAGGGTTACATATGGATTCCACTCTTCAATGGAAACCGCAAATTGATGTTCTTGCAAGCAGACTTAGTTCAGCAGCCTATGCAGTTCGTACAATTAGATATATTACCGATGAAGATACAGCTAGGTTAGTTTATTTCAGTTACTTTCATAGTATTATGTCTTATGAGATTCTGCTTTGGGGAAAGGCAGCTGACATCCAGACTATCTTTGTTCTTCAAAAAAGGGCTGTCCGCGCAATTAATAAATTAAAGCCACGCGACTCTTTGAGGGAATTATTTAAAGAAATAAATATTTTGACAGTAATATAGCAATACATCTATGAAAATCTAATGTCTATGCACAAAAATAGAGATAGCTATTTGAAAAAGTGTGATGGTCACAATAGAAATACAAGAAACAAGAACAAATTACACATCCCATCATATAGATTACGAAAAGTAGGGAAATCATTTATGGGCAATTGCGTGCGGTTCTATAATAAGCTTCCATCTGAAGCAACTGAACTCCCTATTCGTAAATTTAAACAGTACATTAAATAAAATCTTATCACGAAGTCCTTTTACTCCATAGATGAATACATCAATGATGTTAATGCTTGGCCAGATGTCGCTCCGTTCCGCACTGTCAGAATCACTGAATCACTGTCAGAAGTATGTAAGAAATTCAATGTTCTGTTTAGCTTTATAGAAATATTTACATGTAGGTATCTAAATTGCATTAAATTTAAATTTAGATAGGCAAAACAACCATGTATTAGATACATAAGTGATATTATAAATGAGCTAGTGGTTTCTTTTTCACTTCTTCCACTAGTGGATAAAAAATTGAAGTGAAGAGAATATCAATAACATCTTATTTCTTATTTGATAATAATAACTATGTTTATAGTATAAAATTTGACTTGTCTAAGTGATTATTTTGTAAGCCTAAAGAAATAAAGTTATTGATTCTGATTCTGATACTTTCAACTCTTTTTTAACCAAACGTGTTTGTCACAAAACATATGTTGTGTTCAAAATGCTGAAAAAATAGAAAGTAATTTATTCAATTAATATTTATTTTATAAATTCCGAATTTTACTCCGTGTTTTTAAGCTGCTCGATACTGAACCAACAACCTTATTTTTTTCTACTTATCCCGAACACTTTAACTCTCAGGTTGCCTGGAACAAATCGTTTCTGTTGCGATAAGGCCGCTCATTGTAAGTTTTTGTTTTATTTTATTGTCTACGCTGTATTTTATTTGTTTTATACATTATCACATATTATTTATAACTTAGATTATGTCCTGTGCCGTGTGGTGCCAGCCTAGAATATGCACCACCCCACCTCTTCCCGCGGGTGTCGTCAGAGGTGACTAAGGGTTATACACCCTTAGTCGCCTCTTACGACACCCGCGGGCAGCAGCGTAGAACGGACCAACAACCAAAACTGCGATCGCCAACGTGCCTGCCAAGCGTGGCGATTATGGCAAACCCCCCCTAAAACATGACAGGCACAATTAAAAATCGGCCCCCAGTTCCCGGCGGCACCGCTACCCTTGGCTATGGTAGCGGCCAAGCAAGTGGCGGGGCAAGGGGTGCTAAGAATCCCCGGCAGATACCAGGCTACCACATACGGCTACAAACGGAGATTGGACCTGGCAACCTACAACACGCGTACACTGCGGACTGAACTTGAGCAAGTTACGATGGGATGTAATCGGGTTATTTGAAGTCCGACGACAGGGAGAGGACTCGATAACCCTGAAATCCGGTAATTTGCTCTACTTCCGGGAGGGCGACCAACAGTCCCAAGGTGGTGTCGGATTTATCGTTCACAAGTCTCTCATAAACAACGTCGTCCAGATCGACAGTGTGTCGGCAAGGGTGGCGTACCGTATACTCAGAATAACCAAACGGTATTCGCTGAAGGTCATACAGGTCTACGCCCCGACCTCGACCCACAACGATGATGAGGTGGAGACTATGTATAAGGACATTTCCAGAGCCATGCATATCACCAAAACTCATTTCACCGTTGTTATGGGAGACTTCAACGCGAAACTAGGGAAACGGAACGGCGATGAGCTGAGAGTGGGAAACTTTGGTGTCGGACGGCGAAACCACCGGGGACACTTACTGGCCGGCTTCATGGAGAAGGGGGACTCTACATGATGAACTCCTTCTTCAGGAAAAGGGCACACAGAAAGTGGACCTGGATGGGCCCAGATGGTGCGACCAAAAATGAGATAGACTTCATAATGTTGACTAAAAAGCAAATATTCAATTATGTCTCTGTGATCAACGCGGTTAAGACCGAAAGCGATCACCGCATTGTGAAAGGCACATTGAATATCAACACTAAGCTTGAAAGATCTCGGCTGATGAAGTCCACGCTCCGCCCAGCACAGAACCAGATCCAGAACCCCGAAAGCTTTCAGCTCGAGCTTCAAAACCGTTTCGAATGCCTGGCAAGCGTTGAATCCGTGAACGATTATAACGACGGGTTTGTGCAGACTCTCCTTACGACAGGGTCTAAGTTCTTTATGGTTCAACGTATAAATAGAACTAAGAAACTCTCTGACCATACCCTCAAGCTCATGGAGGACAGACGGGAACTAAACTTGCAGTCTTCAGCGGGTGCTTCAGAATACCGGCGGCTCAATAGACAAATCTCAAAATCACTGAAACGCGACCTACGCCAAGACAACACCAACCGTATTAAGGAGGCTATTGAGCGGAACAAAGGCTCTAAAGTGTTCGCGAGGGGTTTGTCGATTGGGCAAAGCCAACTGAAGAGACTGAAGACCAATGACGGCAGGATTATCTCGTCGAAACCCGAGCTTTTAAGGGAGGTAGAGAAGTTCTATGGACAGCTGTACACGTCGTTGCAAAAACCCGTCCCTAGTTCAGCAAAAGACCCAAGAGCTAGACTTACCCGGCATTACACCGATGATATCCCGGACTTCAGCCTTTACGAAATTAGTATGGCCCTTAAACAGCTCAAGAACAACAAGGTACCGGGGGAGGACGGAATCACCTCTGAGCTTCTGAAGGTGGGTGGACAACCGATCCTTAAGGTCCTTCAAAAGCTGTTAAATTCCGTCATCATCGAGGGAAAAACGCCACAAGCATGGAACGGAAGCGTAGTGGTACTGTTCTTCAAGAAGGGTGATAACACCCTACTGAAGAACTATAGGCCCATTTCGATTCTGAGCCATGTTTATAAGCTGTTCTCCAGGGTCATCACTAACCGTCTTGGGCGCAGGTTTGACGACTTCCAGCCCCCCGAACAAGCTGGTTTTCGGAAAGGCTTTAGTACCATAGACCACATACATTCGCTAAGGCAGGTTATAGAGAAGACTGAAGAGTATAACATGCCCCTCTGTATAGCGTTTGTGGACTATAAGAAAGCCTTCGATTCGGTCGTGACTTAGGCTGTATTACAGTCCCTCCAGAGGTTCCAAGTTGACTATCGATACATCGAAGTGCTGAAGTGCTTGTATGAAACCGCCACTATGTCAGTCCGATTACAGGACCAGAACTCAAAACCTATTTCACTACAGCGAGGAGTGAGACAGGGAGACGTCATCTCTACGAGACTGTTCACCGCTATGCCGGAGGATGTGTTCAAGGTTCTGGATTGGAAAGGGCTAGGCATCAACATAAACGGCGAGCACATCACTCACCTTCGCTTTGCAGACGAAATCGTAGTCATGGCTGAGACCATGGAGGGCCTTAGTACAATGCTCGGTGACCTCGGTAGAGCCTCTGAAAGAGTTGGTCTTAGAATGAACATGGACAAGACGAAAATCATGTCAAATGTCCATGTAGTACCAACTCCCGTATTATTCGGAGGCAACACCCTCGAAGTTGTCGACCATTATGTCTACCTAGGACAAACCATCCAACTAGGAAAGTCTAACTTCGAGAAGGAGTTCAACCGCCGAATCCAGCTCGGATGGGCAGCGTTCGGGAAGCTACGTGGTGTCTTTTCGTCCCACTTACCGCAGTGTCACAAGACGAAAGTCTTCGACCAGTGTGTATTGCCAGTGATGACATATGGTACTGAAACATGGTCCTTCACTATGGGCCTCGTCTATAAAAAAAAATAATAGATTCAGGCGTTACTTTGCGGAAATCCATTGCACAATATTAGAATGAAGAAATATTTAGTAACAATTCCGCGTATAACCTTCTCTGATAGTATTCATCAAAGTAAGTTGTCTACTAGTTTCGTCTCTCCACGAGACATCTTCAGGACACCACAATACTCGACCTTGACATTGAGATTGGTAAGCACAGCAACACCGACAGAGTCCCGCCAGTGATGTTGCCTCTCCGAGCTCCGCGCGCCAAGTGAAGCATTGCCCGCAAAACCCCCCTTTATATAGTCACGGATCAAACAGTGCGCACACAAAGTTCATAGTGTGTGTGTGGCAGTACTATTGTTTGAAAAGATTCGTAATAACGGTGACCTAGGCAAACCTGTACTAAGTTCATTCAACAGTGTATTATTACAATATTTTGTAATTTCTAAATTTTCTAAGACTGACATCCTAAATCCCTTATCACAAGTATGTAAAATAGAAAAACAATGATTTTGACTTAAAGAATGACCAGATTCCAATAAATGTTTTGCAAAGTTAGATTTTTCTGGATAATGGTTTCTATAAGCAGCTAAATGTTCTTTATACCTAACCTGAAAACTACGACCCGTTTGACCTACATAAATACCATTACATTCGTCACATACCAACTTATAAACACCCGATTTTTTATTGTTATCTAATCTATCTTTACCGTTACAAATCTGTTTTAATAAATTGTTTGTTTTGAACGCTGCGTGTACTTTATGTTTAGACAAAGCTCTTGAAACTCCGTCACTCAATGGACCTAAATAAGTTAAACTGCCCACAAATTTGTCTATCCTTTCTGGAGCTACTGGATACAATAAGGAACGGATAATGTTTTGTTGTTTACTTCTTATTAAACCATCAACCATCTTTCTACTATATCCATTACTTTCAGCCGTGTGGTAAATAATAGATAGCTCTCTGTTAAAGTTCTCCTGAGATAAGGGGACTGACATCATTCTATGGACAAAACTACGGTAAGCTGATAGCTTATGTTGGAATGGATGACAAGATGAATTTGGTATTGTAATATCTGTGTAAGTAGGTTTTCTGTAAATTTGAAAATCATGCCTATTGTTTAACCTAGTAATTGTCAAATCTAAAAAGTTCAGTGAACCACCAATTTCTAATTCAAGTTTAAATTTTATTTTTGGATGAATTGCATTAAGTTTGTTAACGAACAGTTCTATTTGACGCAAACTTCCAGTCCAGCATATGATAATGTCATCTACATAACGATAATAATATAAAATGTTTGATTCCCCTATAATGTTTTTATTCTCAAAACTGTCCATGAAAATGTCTGCCATAAGTGGACTTAATGGTGAACCCATAGCTAACCCTTCTTTCTGTTTGTAATATTGATTGCCAAATTGGAAGTAATTTTGTTGCATACAAGTTCTAGTCAAAGATATTAACTCCTCCTTTTCTGCCGGAAGTACTCGTTGTCGCTCAAGATGTCCTTCCAATATTATCAAACTCTCCTCATAAGGTACGTTTGTAAATAAACTTTCTACATCCAGCGATAATAACTTTGCAATGTGAGGCAGGCTAACATCTTGAACTTTGTTGACCAAATCCATACTATTCTTTAAGCTATACTTTGGATTGAATCTAGATCTACTTTTTAATTCGTAATTTAAATATTTTGATAAACCATATGCTGGTGCTCCTATGTAAGAGACAACGGGCCGGATTGGAATATTATTTTTATGTATTTTAGGTAAACCATACAACATTGGTGTTCTTGGATTCATAGGAATTAAATATTTAAGAGAGTTTGGAGAAATAAAGCATGAGTTTTTTGTCATTTCTTTTAATTCCTGTGTGAAAACTTTGGTTGGGTCGGAATTCAATAATTCAAAATCATTGCCCTGTATAACCTCATTAACCTTCTGCACATAAGTACCCCTTTCTAAGATAACTACAGTATTACCCTTATCTGCTTTTGTTATCACTAAGCTATTTTGATCTACCTTATTCCTTAAAGATTTAAAAACATTTAATTCCCTTGGTAAACTTGGAACTATAGCTGAACTAATTGGTTTCTTTATTAAAGAGGCTACCTCATGTTTAACCCCTTCGTCAGCTTTACCCCTAACAATTGCCATCTCTGAATCAAGGTCGCACAGAGAGCAATGGAGAGGGCTATGCTCGGAGTCTCTCTGCGAGATCGAATCAGAAATGAGGAGATCCGCAGAAGAACCAAGGTAACCGATATCAAATATCAAATATCAAAGTGCTTTATTTCCTTTAGACCTTACAGGACCCTTGGACACGTCACAAAATTAAAATAACATAAGTAAAACAGGGAAATAAAGTGATCACTTTGATTTTTTGTTCACTTCAATCTTTTTAAGGTAAAGTAAAGAAGCGAACAAGAAACCTTTACCTTGTTAGGTTGTTAGTTTTCGAGTTGGAACAAAAGTCGTCCCATGCTTTTTTATCCTCTAGATAATCTGATATTTTGTAATAAGCCTTTTTACAAAGGATATGTTTGATAGTTTGTTTGAATTTATTTATTGATAATTTTTGCAATTCACTCGGAGTTTTGTTGTAGAAGCGTATACATTGCCCTTTAAAAGATACACTAATCTTGTGCAGCCGAGTTTTGGGCAAAGCGAGTTTGTTCTTATTTCTAGTATTTACATTATGTATGTCGCAATTTTTAGGGAATCGATCGATATTTCTATGAGTGTACAATAAGTTTTCATAAATATATTGACATGGTACAGTCATTATATTTATTTCTTTGAATTTATCACGCAGGGATTCTCTAGGACCCATGTTATAGATAGCACGAACAGCCCTCTTCTGCAGCACAAATACGGTATTAATATCTGCAGCGTTCCCCCACAGTAATATGCCATAAGACATAATACTATGGAAGTAGCTGAAATAGACAAGTCTAGAAGTATCAACGTCTGCAAGATGACGGATTTTTTTGACTGCATATGCTGCAGAACTAAGTCTCTTCGATAGTTTATCTATGTGTGGGCCCCATTGAAGTTTACTGTCTAAAGTTATTCCTAAGAATACGGTACTGTCTACAATGTCTAAAGTTTCTCCTTTTACGTTTATATCAGCCTTTACTTGTTTTACATTTGGTAGAATAAATCTAATACATTTAGTTTTGATTTCGTTAAGTAAAAGATTATTGACACTAAACCAATGGACTATTTTTGATATTGCATTGTTTACATCGTCATAATTTGTGTTTTGTCTAATAATCTTGAAAATTAAAGAAGTATCATCAGCAAACAATACAATCTCGTGATTATTTTTAACGAGATCAGGTAGGTCGTTAATATAAACCAAAAATAGAAAAGAGCCAAGGATAGATCCCTGCGGTACACCCATTGTAACTACAGATCCCGAAGACCGTTTCCCATTAATGTCAACTCTTTGTATCCTGTCACTCAAGTAAGAAGTAAGAAGATCCAAAGAGGTGTCATTTATTCCATAGTGATGTAGTTTCCTGATTAATGTTCCATGGTGTACACAGTCGAATGCTTTTGACAAGTCGCAAAAAACACCTAAAGCATCTTGCGACTTCTCCCAAGCATCAAAAATATGCGATACCAACTCTACATCGGCATCAGTAGTTGACCTGCCGTGAGTAAACCCGAATTGCTTACGATGTAGCAGGTCATTGCCATTGAAATGCCTAAGCAATTGATGTAAAATAAGTTTTTCAAAAACTTTGCTGAATGTAGGCAGTACTGATATCGGTCTAAAGTTAGTGGGGTCAGACCTACTACCCGATTTAAATAGTGGGATTATCTTACTATGTTTCATCAGATCAGGAAAAACGCCACAATCAATAGATTCATTGAAAATAAAAGCTAGATCTGGTGCATTAGTATCAATCAATGGTTTAATAATTCTAACGGAAATGCCCCAGAGATCTGCAGTTTTCTTTATATTTAAAAGTTTAAATGCTTTTTAATATCTTTTTCATCGACATGATGGAAGTTAAATTTATTTTCGCATGCAGGTACATTTTCTTTTAGTAAAGACTCAGCGATTAATTGAGAAGAGTTCAGACACTTTGTAGTAGAGATTGGAATGTCAGTAAAAAAGTTTTCAAATGCTTGGGCTACTTCAACGTCATTTTTGACGGAGCAATCATTAATCTTTAAATTGTAATCATTAATGTAGGTACTGACCTTTCCAGTCTCACTGTTTATTATTTTCCACGTTGATTTTATTACATTTTCACTGTTTCTAATTTTTGAGCTAATATAATTTGATTTTGCTACTTGACAAACTTTTCTAAATATTTTTGAGTAATTTTTTACTTTGTCTTTGAACTCCAGGCTAAAATTGTATTGTTTTTCACTATACAGACATAGCTCTCAGAGTTGCGAAACTCAAGTGGCAGTGGGCAGGTCACATAGCTCGTAGGACCGACGGCCGCTGGGGCTGCAAGGCTCTAGAGTGGCGACCACGTACCGGAAAGCGCGGTGTAGGTAGACCCACGTGATGGACCGACGACCTAGTGAAGGTCGCGGGAAATCGCTGGATGCGGGCAGCGCAAAATCGGTCATTGTGGAGATCCTTAGGGGAGGCCTATGTCCAGCAGTGAACGTCGATCTGCTGATATGATGATGATGATGATGAGATTATGTCCTGACCTGATATGTATGTTTCTTACAGGTAAACATGTCATTTTTAGGAATTACTTTCAGTAGACTATTAAATAATTTACCGATTCAATTTTATTTGACAAATGAAAAATTCAATAATTCACATTATTTAATTATTCCAACTGCAATTTGGTCTTGGTCGAGCATAAATGAGTTCAGGGAAAACTGAATAAACGACGTTATTGACTTTTCTCACTTTCATAGTAACAACATGATGTCACTTATTTAATTTTTGCCGAGTTATTTACTTTTCCTTCACTTCTTTTATCTAAATTCACCTTTATATATTTTTCCATATTTGATGACTTGCGCGATTCATTAACGTATAATTTTTTGATAAATTATGATATCGTAACTTTAGTAACTCTATGAAAATGCAATAAAGTCAATTTCGCAAAATGTGTTAGTTATTTAATTTTCCTATTACAGGGACGATTTATCGAAGGTTTTTCTTTGATGAGTTGCTCGATAAGTCGCACGAGAATGCAGTTTTTGACGGTATTCTATATTTAAAGTAAAGTAAAAGTAAAGTAAGTTTTATTGCAACAAATACATGTAAATAGGTACATAGGTGGTATATGCTTAAATATGAAACAATGTATTTCTACCAGTGTGGCGTGCAATATTTAAGTACAAACAATGTCAATAAATTAATAAAATTAACTAAAATAAATAAACACTAAATCGAGACAATAACCAATACGAAATTTATATTAAAGAAAATTAAATTAAAATAAATATGAACCTACAGATATTACAGTTAGGCGCCATTATTTCCTATTTTCCAAAAAACATTTGTCCGTCATAAAATCATTTACTTCGTAATAGCATTTTCTTTCCAAAGTGGCTTTCAACTTTCTCTGAAACAATGAGCGTGGTAGTTCTCTAATTGATTTTGGTAGTTTATTATAAACAGAAGGAGCCATGCAAAAGATACTCTTACGCATCATAGCAGTCTTTGAGTTCGGCTTGCAGACTCTGTGTTGATCTCGTCGATTACGAGGGACGGCATCGGAGAGCTGACAATATAGATCGGGGTTATTTTTAACAAACATAGCCGTTTCGTAAATATACAGAGAAGGTAGAGTAAGAATGTTATGTCGTGCAAAGTAAGGTTTACAGGAATCCGTTACCTTTAGACGAAACATAGCTCGTACACATCGCTTTTGATACTTGAAAACCTTATCAAAGTCAGTAGAGTTTCCCCAAAATAATATGGCATACCGTAAGTTTGAGGCTATCAGCCCGTGATACGTTGTGAGGAGCGTCTCTACGTTAACTACCAGGGATAATTTGTACAAAATATAAACAATACTATTAATTTTTTTACATAAATATTCAATGTGCGGTTTCCAATTAAGTTTTTTGTCAATGTCCAAGTCCTAGGAATTTGGTGAAGTCAATTTCAACGATTTTATTATTTTTATATTGAATGTCAAGGCAAGGAAGTGCAGCAGTATCGCGTTGTCGGAAATGTACAAGTTTAGTCTTATTAATATTTATTTTTAGGTTGTTATTGTCTAACCATGTAATAATAGATGTTATAGCTGAATTAATGTCACTTTCGTAGGTTTCAATATTGTTACATGATATCGATACTATGCTATCATCTGCAAACAGTGCCATGGGTTGGTTAGATGCATTTGGCAGATCGTTAATATATACAACAAACAACAATGGGCCTATAACGCTGCCTTGTGGAACGCCATATTTCATAACACGTTCGTCTGAAACATATGTTTCCTCTAGTTTTGTCTTAAAGTTAATATTTCTTATTTCTGTCAGCTGTTTCCGATTTTCTAGATAAGACTTTATAAGTTGTTGAGAGATCCCTCTAACGCCGTAGAGTTCTAATTTATTAAGTAGAATGTCATGTTTTACATAATCGAATGCTTGGGTCATGTCACAAAATATAGAGCATACAGGATTTCTTTTATCAACATTACGTGTTACATGGTCAAGGAAATCATAGATTGCCATATTTATGGTTTTTTTCTCTCGAAAACCTTTTTGTTCTCTACAAAATATTTTCTTCTTTTCAAAGAAATCTGACAGTTCTTTATGTAAATATCTTTCGAAAATCTTAGAAAAAATGGGAATGAGAGATATTGGCCTATAGTTATCAATACATTCTTTACTTTGTTTTTTATGTAGAGGCCTTATAATTGTTTTTAGAGCCTCAGGATATATTCCCGAAGTAATGCATGAATTAATTATATGGCTAAGGGGTTCGCATATACTTTGTGCCGTGATTTTTATAATTTTTGTAGATATTTCATCATATCCTACGCTGTTCGTGTTGTTGAGAGACATTATTATGCTAAGAACATTTAATGATAAACAAGGCTTAATAAAAATAGACTCCCTATGATTAGTCAATAAAGAGCATTTGTTTGTATCTGAAGATTTGATTGGTATAATTTTGTCAATAAAATGATTATTAAATGCATTAACTATGTCAAGAGGATTCGTAATTATATTATTCCCTACAATTATTTTATTAATAGGATCTTTAGGTAATTTACTTTTGTGGCTATTTATTACATTCCAAGACGCTTTAGATTTATTTTTAGATGATTTTATGTTATAGCTATTTTGTGCCTTTTGAGTACTTTGAATTATTTTTTTCAATAAGTGTGAATATTTACGATATTTGCATTTATTGGCTTCAGATGGTTCTTTTCTGAATTTCCATAAAAGCTTTCTTTTGTTCTTAGAGCATAATTTTATACCACGTGATAGCCATCTTATTGGCTTAGATGTTTTTATCGTTATTAATTTATTAGGAAAGCAAAGGTCATAGAACAATTTAAAAGTATCAATAAATGAGTTATACGCAGCGTTAGGTTCCGTTTCCCTGTATACTTCCGAAAAGGACATGCTACTAATTATTTGACTGAACTTAGCTATATTGTCAGCTGAAAAATCCCGCCTCTTAATTCGCCAATATTTAAGTATATTTTTGTTTCTTATTGGGCAATGAATTAACTGAGCTGTATGATCCGATAAAGCGAGATCAAGGATTTCCACAGGACATTGTTTTTTAAAATTATGCGCAAGATTATCTATGCATGTGTTACTGGCAAGTCTTGTAGGTTGTTTAAGAGCAAGTTTCAGGCCGAAATTTAGAAGTAAACATTCGAAGTCCAAGGTAATGTTATTTCTTTTCAAAATGTCTATATTAAAGTCACCGGCCACCAGGAGGTGGTCATAATTTCTTTTAGATAATTCATGTAATACAATTTCCAAACGATTCATAAAAATGTCAATATTATTAGATTTTGGTACTCTATATATACATAGTATAGCCGTTTTACAGTCTGTCAATTCTACAGCACAACATTCAAATTTTCCAGACACTGAGTATTCTGATATATATTTCAAATCTTTCCAGTTTGTAATATCGTTTCGAATTAAGATACAAGTACCTCCTCTTGCTCTTCTGTCATTTATGCGACAAAAATATGAGGACAATGTATAGTTTGAAATAGTTAAGTATTGTTCGTGTCCTTTTAAAATAAAGTGTTCTGAAATACATATAACGTCTACATTCATACCACGTTCCGCTAATTCTTGTAGATGAATGGTTAACTGGTCTGATTTATTAATTAACCCTGCAATGTTCTGGTGCAATACATGGAGTTTTTTATGCAAGAAAAAACTGGTTTCGTTCGTTGACGCTGGCAAGTTCCTTATTGTATGACGTCCTGGCTCTATGTTGTACATTGCACTTAAAGCTATCAGATATGTACCATGCTAAATCTTGAAGAATCGTGCGCAGGCCGGCGTTGCTTATCCTGCCGGTAGGCTTGTGAAACATGGTGTAGTCATAGCATAGGTATTTATTAGTCAATGATATGCGCATAATTAAATATTTTAGCATCTTTCAGTAAAAGCTCATTGAATCTAAAGATCTTTCTATTCAACGAATCTTTCTGATGGCCAATTTGGTATGTCGGTGTACATAGTATAATATTTGTATGAGTTATCTCTTGTAGGGTTTGTCTAATGTGTTTTATTTCAGCAGTATGGTTACTCGAGTCCAGAAAGTCTTCCTCACTGATAAATATGATGCAGAAGTCCTCACGTGTAAAATCCTTAAGTTTTGTTTGCAGGTTTCTGATTATGTGTCGGGTGCTAGCTTGGGGTGAGAGGTAGTGACATAGGTTATACTTAGTTGAGGGCATAATTTCTTGGGCAGTTGAAATAACTCTATTTTCTCGGTTACTGCTAATTAGGCAGATCTTAGGCTTGAATTTAGGATTTTCCTGTATTTCCAAGGAGTTTTCTCCATTTTTTGCAATGTTTGGAATTTGCTTTCCAGTTGTTTGTGTGTTTGTTTCAGTTTCAATATAATAAGTTATTTGTGTGTTTTTTTCAGTTTGAATTAAAATATTTGTTTGTGTTTCTTTATTCTGTTTGTCGATAGTGTTTGGATTTTCAACTTTTTCCGTTTGCGTATGTTGTTGTCTTTTATTTGTTTGTGTCCTATTTGTGTTTTTCCTGGGAGTGGTATCTCGTGAAGGAGCTTTATTTGTTGGACTGAAGCCGATTTTTCGGTATAAGGAATTTTTCTTACTTAATTCCTGGTTTAACACATGATATTTTCATCCCGTGATAATGAGTAGGTATCGATAAAGTATCAAGTGATACGCAAAATGACCCCCGATGTCGAGACTGCACCCCATGGTCTGTACTCTTAGTACGAGCAGATACAAAAACATTTTTGAGAGGTCGACTCGACTCTTTCTATACATTTGGTGCCTTGCAGCTACAGCGCCTCTACCTCTACCTAATAGAGAGGGACTATTTTTTTTGACAGCGCCATAGAATGTTTTCTTGCTCGTTCTTGACTGAAAAGAGTATTTATTGTCTGGCAATACGAAACCAATGTCAAATTGGTTCTAATTGTTAGTTAACGGTAGTTATTGTATACTCCTGGTATATGTACTCATTGATGTTATTCGTATTCTCCTACCTTCACTTTGCATTAAAACAATTGTTCTAATGTGTATTGAAGTGTTTATTGTTGTTAAACATGGATAAAACCAATCGCGGTGCAACCAGACAAGTGGTTGATGCGTAGCATATGTAGGTAGGGCTCGCTAGCATCGGCCTATTATATCTTGCATTCATAGACAATCTAAGCTTGCATTGCATGCAAACAATGGCCCGACGTTTCAGACGATTATCAAAGAATGTGATTACATTATTATATGGTCTATGTTAACGGTAATGTTAAACGATGACACCGGTACATTTGATTGCCTGAGTAAGTTTTACGTTGTTGTTTGCAAATTGCGTAGGTAGTAAACTCGCGCACTAAGTATAAATAGCACTGTTTCTTTCCAAACGAGAATATATTTATAAAAAAATTATATTATTTAAATAAATGTTTTTATATGTACTTACTAAGTAGAATTGAAGTGTTTTTTTATATTGTGTGTTTAAATATGGTTTGGTTGGTGTGGAATAGATCAATTGTGAGTAGTGTCTATTATACAATATGTAGCATTGTGCGAAGCAGGAAATTTAATAATTTTATATTAATTACCGTAAGAACTCCTACGGTAATTAATGAAGCACGTAGGAAAGTAAAGCTTTAACGGCCTTATGCATAATAAATCGGTATCGTAAGTTTAGTATGGACTTACTTAAACTGTTCGCTAAGATTAGCCAACGATTGCTTACATCGCGAACCACTAGAGGCTCACTAGTACATTGTTACCAAAAAACATTATTCATAATAGTTTGCTAACGTTTGCGGCTAGTTAGCAGCTCGCTAACTTTAGCAAACCCAGATCCCTACTTTACGTGTTCTAGAGTGTGAAAAAATGACCGAAATCAATCAGCTGTTTGTGATTATTTCCATTCCAATTTACCGCCAAGTTATTCCACTCCAAATAATAAACAATTCATCTTCTTCTTTAATGATGCCGCTTGCTTTTCTTTCTCTAGGACTCTGCCAGTGTCAGTATGGAGTATCATAAACTTCAAAATAATATCATCGGTTCTGCCAAAGAGGTAGTATACGTAGGCTGCTTGATCTTAGGCGGAGATGGAGGATTTATGCTACTATGCTCAGTCTACGATCTTAGGGCCCGTTAAGATACGCGGGAATCGCGAAATTTCAAATCATACGGTTTGTATCCGGGCTTGACTAACCGCGCAGTTACGTCTGAACGATTACAAAAATACTTGCATAAATAAGACTTGCGCGTTTCTCCCGATTTTGAAAACGCGCGCTTCTCGCCGTCTCTGAACTAGCTTTTACGGTTCTGCAGAATTGACGTATAGTTCGGGAACGATTCTTTTTGATTGACGTATTTTGCGTATAGTAGAATAGAATAGAATAGAATAATTATTTATTGCCTGAACTTATAACTGTAAGTTACATAACATATCCAACCATAACTTATATCTATAAAGAAACTTACAAAATGAATGAGTACAAACTTATTAAAAACTATAAATATAAGTTAATACATAACTAAGTACATTCTCAGGCAATTGGAGTTAGCTCAGCATAATGCCAACAAGCATAAATAGCATGTTCGGCGCTGTTTTTCAGCTTACCCCTACGCGACAGGTGATGGTCGGCTTTTATAGATAGTAATTTTTTTTTTTTGATGCATTATATTTGAAGCTTCCTTTAAATCCCGATGTTTTGTGCTTACAAATAGCAAGCTTATTGAGAGCTTTGAATCGCGTGTTAGCAGTTCGTATGTCTTTAATCCAGATCAGTTTTTCAAATAAATATTCAGGTCTTTTATTCCATATAATTCCATGAGTGGTACACGCCATGTAAACCTCTCTCTTAAGTTTCATGTTCAGTATCTTATTTTTTACTAGAAAAGGTGTAACATGATCTCTTCTAGGGAAATCAAAACAAAATTTCATGCAGGCGTTTTGAACTCGTTGAATAGCAGATTCTGTTTTAGACCAAATTCTAGGGCCATACACTGCACAACAATAATTGAAGGGTGACAAAACCAAGCTGTCACATAGAGATAATCTAACGTCCCTTGATATATACTTCCTGATTCCGTATAAAACTTTTAGTTTATAGAAAGCTGATTTAATTTTTTCGTTTATATGTGATACAAACCTAATTTCATCATCAATAACTAGAACTAGATTGCGAGCCTCTTTAACCAAAGGAATATTAACACCATCCACCGTAAGTTTTGGGCTATGTATCAAAGCCTTCTCAACCTGTCTTTGCGTGCCTACAATAAGAAATTTTGATTTGGATGGGTTCAAAGTGAGTTTTTCTTAGCCTAGTCGAATATTACATTAATGTCGTTGTTAATAAGGCGCATCGCTTCTAGTGTGTTTCCTGCTTTGAATGAATGGTATAATTGAGTATCATCAGCATATAGGTGGTATTTACAGGCCCTAACGTGTGTAGGCAAGTCAGCAGTAAAAATCGAAAATAACAGTGGACTAAGAATTGAGCCCTGTGGACAGCCTTTTTTTAGTTTTCCTATTTCAGACAACATCTTCCCATTAGCCTCGTTGTCTACCTCTACTATCTGCTCTCTTCCAATGAGATAGCTCCTGAACCAACTACAAGTTGCTTCCGAGAATTCATAGTAGGATAGTTTGACAATTAGCAGTTCCGGATTCAAACAGACAAAAGCCCTGGAGAAGTCAAGCAGAACTAATACAGTACAAGCTCCGGAGTCTGAGGCGGCTAAGAGGTCGTCAGTAACCTGTAGTAGTGCAGTTTCAGTACCGTGGTTGCGTCTGAAGCCTGACTGATATGGTGGTATGATATTTGCTCCACTGACGTATTTCTCGATTTGGTTAAAGACAACTCTTTCCAATATTTTAGACAGGGTTGGTAATATACTTATAGGCCTTAGGTCTTTAAGCTCTTCCACCGAGTTTGATTTAGGTATAGGTTTAACTAGAGCTAGTTTCCACGACTCCAGGAACGTGTTTGATGAAATAGATTTATTTATTATATCTGTTATTACCATCGGTGTGTCCGGCAACGTTAACTTGATGATTTCTGCGTTAATTAGATCATGACTAGTCGCATTTGTCTTAATATTTTGAATTGTCTTCAACACTGTTTCCATGTTTGTTGGTTCTATAGAAAATACTTTGGTTGTTTGCTTATTTGTAGTAAAAAAGTAAGTGTATCATGATCGACATTTCCATCTCCAGGGACATTCAAAAAATGACTATTTATAGTATTAGGGTTGTTTAGATGGTTAGGTATCGCAACTTGATTCTGATTGTGAATAATTTTGGTCTTTTTTAAATATTTCCAGAGCTTTTTCGAGTTATTCAAGTTATTATTATATAATAATTATAAAAAGCTCCTTTTTCCCTTTCTATTGCTCCCGTCACAAGATTTCTTAGACTTTTATAGTAAGACCTTGCTGATTCCGTTTTTTTAGTATGAGCCTTTGATAATGCCTTATCTCTTAGCGTCATCATGAATTTACAGATGCTAGTGATCCATGGTTTCGAACTGTCCCTGACTTTAATTTGCCTTAGAGGAGCATGTTTATTTAAAATCTTGAGAATCTGACAGTTGAACTCATTTATCATTGACTGGACATTATTCAGTTTGGTGATGGTATTCCAATCCGTTGACTTAAGATCCTCATTAAATTTTTGAATGTCTATACTGCCAATTGATCGTTTTGTATGGATATGTGGTTTTATTTTGTCTACTTTTATGTTAAAATCAGTTAAAATTAAGGCGTGATCACTCAGGTCTTTGTTATAGATGGCTTGAACTTTTTTACATCGCTTTAGTGGTAAATCAGTTATTATCAAGTCGATCAAGGAATTTGTTACATCAGTAACCCTTGTTGGTTCGTTAACTAATTGAGAAAGATTCCGTTGGATAAGAAAGTTCAGAAGTTCTCGAGTTTTTGGGGTGTTTGATATTAGTAAGTCAATATTAACGTCAGTAAGTAAGCAGAGGTAATCACATTTCGCAAAGACATTAAAAGATTCACTGAGAGCATCTAACGCTGTGGTGACGCTGACTGCCTCAGGCCTATAGGCAGTATCAATTGCCATACGCGATCCAGGCAGCGACACTTCTAGCCATAGTTGCTCTAGCTGTGATTTGGGATGTCCACGCACCCGTGCAGGTACACCTCGTCTAAAGTAAAATCCAACACCCCCTCCCCTCCTATTCTTGCGGGCTCTGTGCTTTAAAATGTACCCTGTTATAGAGGGAGCTATCATTTCTTCTCCTTCTTTAATCCAAGTTTCATTTAGTGCTAAAATATCTGGTTTATGTCTTTCAATGGCTGCCTCTAGCTCATCCCTTCCGGTGTTAAAAGACCTCACGTTCAAAAATCCTAAAGTTAAATAATTTTTTAATGAGCTATTCATCATATTTTGAAAATTAAAAACAAGCGGTGACTTGGAGGAACCGAAATGTTTTCATACATTAATATAAATTTGCATGTGTATATTAATTTCATATGAGATGTGTTTGTGGTGTAGATTAACACTGAGCATAACATAACAATTATTTTAAAAACCAAAATAATACAGCACGCCCTCTTAGCATTAAGACTTATTATTAGTTTAGTGTTTAACCGATTTTGAGAGACACAACCTATGTAGGTATATATTTGTTGTTATCTCAAAAGTGCTACAATAATAAAGTGAGCAGACTAACAGAACAGAAAAGATAAATAAATAACTAGGTACGATTAGTTTGAGTTTGACATTATATAGTCACTTATTTTTCCGCAGCTTTTCAAGGACTTTCTCATCCAGTACGCGAATAATGGGTGTGTTCTCTGCCTTTCTTAGGCAAACAATCCCATTATTACTCCAACAGAATCGAAAATCATTCGTTTTTGCGAAGTCACGGGCCAGGTAGAGCAGCTTCCTCACTTTTTGTGATAGAGATTCTGACACAAATATTGGTGGGCCATCCAGCTGTAAATGTCGAGAATTGAGCTTATCTTCCTTCTTTTTGCCCTTATTCAACATACGGATTGAGTTGATCACTGCCTCCTTTTTTAAGACGGTTGTAAATTGGACTACAATAAGCCGATGTGTCTCCTTCTTTGTGTTGACTCTGTAAATATCCTTAATATCGTAATCGCTTACATTTAAGCTCAATGAGCTGCCTAGTTTTGTCATTAAATTATAAAGCTGTTGTTTTGTTTCTGAGCGACTAACCAGATCGTTGCGGATCTCTATGCAGGAATTTCTGGATTTACGCTCTAACGTGTCTACTCTATGTTCCAGAGTTTGTATGTATTGACGATCTTCTTGCTTTTCTTTCTCCAAGCTTGTGAGTTTGCACTGAACTTCTTCATATTTTTGTGTTAAAAAATACAAGGAGCTTGAAATTTCAGCTAATTCAGTTTTCACAGTTCCCATGGATGCCTGTAGTGTATTGAACTGGGATTGAGTCTTCGATTGTAGGTTGGCGAAAAGCAATCGCATTTCAGTTACAGCTGAACGCATAGCGCGCCCATGCATATTTGTTGTCGATGAGATCTTAGTAACGCAGGATCGCAAGTATTGAAATAAGGCTAGGTATTCCACGTATGATAATATCATGTCATCCTCAGTTCGTCGTAAAACTAGAGTATTACCGTCAATCAAAATGAAAAAGCTCCAAACAGTAGCGACATAAGGGGAGGGGGGCGGGGGGCGGTCCGCCTCGGGTACCAAGCTTCGAGAGGTGCCATGCTGGCACTTCTTGGGTTGCCCTGGCACCCCAAACCCGACGGGGTGACAACAGAAGCTCACAAGCACAGCCAGATCATAAAAAGTGGGTAGAAATCCGCCCCATGTACTAACCCACGCTACGCCGCCACTAGCTCCGATCCGAACCAGTACACCGTTCGAGAAATTACGTCGTGGTAACGTTAAACGAATGCTTGTGGCATGATTAGATTCCATAGCTGAACCATACAATACATCATTTACATTAAAATACCGAGTTAATCAAACTATCTTTCTTTGAGGAACTAACTAAATTAAAACGGCATATATCTCACTGTAGCTACTAAGTTAGTACTATTATAATATTATCTGCTACTACAGTGCAAACTATGCATAAATAAAGTGATATACAGTTCGATAAGCGTTTTGGTTTGAAGGAATCCGCAGAGTTACGGTCCGCAAAAGGTCTGCATAGGTATAAAAAAGTCTAAAACAGACCAAAAAGATCCGCACTGGCAACGGTGCTAGTTAGTATTGACAGACAAATATCGCGAGGCGCTTACATTTTCAATATTATCGCGTATCATATCGCGGATCGCAAGATTTCTAGATAATACATCACGATACTGCGATACGGCCTATTATACTATCAATATTATAGTAACACGCCGATATCATTGAACGTGTAATATACCCTAATGAGGTTTGCCTGTCTATGATTTGCATTTGGATGCGGAGGCCATAGACTTCCTTTAATTCTGTGGTCTATGCTTACCTATTTTAGTAAACGACAGTGTAGCAGACTTTTATGAATAGAAAAAGATAGCAATCGTTGGCTTAGCCTAGCGAACATTTTAACTAACTCACTGCTAAACCTATGATAGTGATTTAGAAACAGTGATTCAGTCGGACAGACAGACAGCGGAGGCTTAGTAATAGAGTACCCTTTCACCCGTCAGGTTAGAAAGCCTTAAAATAAAAAAAAAAACATTAAAAAAATAAGTTCATGGTCCTACTAATATTATGTAGAGGAAAGTTTGTGTCGCTGTGCCGTGTCTTTGTGAAGATGTTTGGCGCAAGACAAAGCCAAAACTAGTGAATAGATCGGGTGGCATTTTGCACGTGTAAAGATCGCGAGGCGCTCGCGAAGCCGCAGGCAGAAGCTACAAAATATTGGTAAATGCAATAATATTTTATATTCTAGTCGGTAAATTTATATTCAGTTATACTCAAGGGTACAACAACAAACAACACAACAAAGCATACAGGTGTTTGAATTCGGCAATATTAACGGTCGCTAAGCTCGCTCTACCTCTCGTAAAGATGGGATCTGGGTTTGCTAACTAGCTGCTAACTCGCCGCTAGCGATTGCATTATGAATAACGTTTTTTGATAACAATGCTCTAGTGAGCCTCTAGTGGGCCGCTAAATCATTATGCATAAGGCCGTAACTCGTAAGATTGGTTCTACGAGAGAAGCGACGAGAGGGTATGTCGGTACCCTCTCGTCGCTTCTCTCGTAGATAATTTTTGTTCTCACAAAAATTATCTACGAGAGAAGCGACGAGAGGGCGTTGGGAATACTTTTCGTGAGACGTAGCGACTGAGCACGTGTCACGCGAGACGTTAGGAATGGCTCATATTCTGATATCAAATTGTCGGTACCCTTACCTGTAAGGCTTATTACAAAATTTCAGACTATCTAGAAGATAAAAAAGCTTGGGACGGATTTTGCTCCAACTCGAAAAATAACTCTAAAAATAACACCTAACAGGCTAACATGTTTCTTCGTCGCTTCTTTACTTTAGTCTACATACCGAAGTGACCGAAATCAAAATATCACTTTATTTCCAAATCAGTGTTTAATTTTAAGAATTTGACCTGTTCTAAGTGTACATTTATTGTATTTACGGAAATAAAGAAACTTTGACTTTGAATAGTGAGGGGGCGTCCACTAGGTTTGATAAGTAGTTATGTAATAGTATAGTATCTGCGGCTTCTCTCGTGCTTTCCAAGGGCAATAAATGATGGAGTCGACATACTCCGTGTTGGGGACATCAAGAAAAGAGTTTGGTTTAACTGCACACGATTTATTGCACTAAAAATACTTTAAATTTAATTTATGGGAAAGACGTGATAATGAGCCGCGATGTTAATGTGGAGTGGCGGCGCGGGTGACCGCATGTCGCGCCTCGACCAGTCCCACGGTCGGGAAATGCCAAGTTGCATTTTTACCTACTTATTGTACGAACCGTACACTCCGGAATGAAAAATATTTTGTATGAAATTAATAAACTTGAGGAATTTCTATTGTGATTTTTCTAGTTGTGTTATATACTTATAATGACGAATGACTTTTTAGATCCTTGATAATTATTTTTTTCTTTTTCTGTTCGGACTTGGAGCTACCTAAGATACCTAAGATAATATAAATTCAGTTTGCGTCGTAGTATACATTCGTAGTGCCATCTAAAGTTCAGCAGAGGCCTCATTTATTTTCCACCACTAGCTTACTATAATATCCCTCTCTATGACCTCCAGCCATCATTTACAGTCTTCAGAACATCTAGTTACTGGCAGCTTTGATAGTAACTGAGAGAAGAGATAAATTTTAATGAAATTAAAGTAGTTCTATTTGTTTCAGGTATTGCTTGGAGAGCTGTATGAAAATGAGACGAGGGTAGCGAGGTGCGAGGGGCATGGAGGACGCGGAGCGCATGGCGCGGGAACAGACGGAGTGCGCGCTGAGGAACAACGCGAGCGCGCCACCCGCGGGGTCGGGGGTCTACTGCGCAGGCACCTACGACACCTGGCTCTGCTGGCCGCACACGCGCGCCAACACCACCGCCTACCTGCGCTGTCCGGACTTCGTGCCCGGCTTCAGCACCGACCGTGAGTTTGTCTTACTTGAGAGCGGGGTGCGGGGCGCGGGGTGCGGCGAGTCTCACTCCTTCTCCCTGTTGCAGTGTTAGCGCACAAGCAGTGCGACGCGGCGGGCGACTGGTTCCGGCACCCAGGCACGGGCCGGCACTGGTCCAACTACACGACGTGCGTGGCGGCCGAGGACGACGTGAGCGATATCATCGCGCTCTACGAGGCCGGCTACGGTACCTCGCTGGCCGCGCTGCTCGCCTCCATCGCCATCCTGCTCTACTTCCGTTCACTGCGCTGCGCGCGCATCACGGTGCACGTCAACCTGTTTGCCTCGTTCGCGCTCAACAATGCGGCCTGGCTCGCGTGGTACGCGTTGGTTGTGCGTGCTCCTGACGCGCTGAGCGCGGGCGCTCTGTGGTGCCGCGCGCTGCACGTGGGCGTTCAGTACGCTATGCTGACCACGTACACGTGGATGCTGTGCGAGGGGCTGTACCTGCACACGGTGCTGGTGCACGCCTTCGTGTCGGAGCGGCGGCTGCTGCGGGCACTGCTGGCACTGGGCTGGCTGCTGCC
The DNA here is from genome assembly GCA_947859395.1 of Eupithecia insigniata. NCBI lineage: Eukaryota > Metazoa > Arthropoda > Insecta > Lepidoptera > Geometridae > Eupithecia > Eupithecia insigniata. The sequence continues at coordinate 15,348,602 of OX402005.1, forward strand.
GCTGGCGAGCGTGGCGGTGTACGCGGGGCGGCGTGCGGGGGAGGGCGGCGCGCTGTGCTGGACAGACGAGGAGGCGCCGCGCGCCGAGCTTGCCGCGCTGGCAGTGGGCGCCGTGCTGCTGAACCTCGGCTTCCTGTGCAACATCGTGCGCGTGCTGTGCAGCAAGCTGCGGCGCGGTGCGGGCGGTGGCAGCGCGGGCGGGCCGGCGCCGCCCTCGGCCACGGCGCTGCACGCGCTGCGCGCGACATGCCTGTTGGCGCCGTTGCTGGGGCTGCAGTACCTGCTGATGCCGTTCCGGCCAGAGCGCGCGGCCGGCCGTTGGTGGCGCGCCTACGAGTACGGCACGGCACTGACCACTTCGCTGCAGGGCCTGTGCGTCGCCGTGCTGTACTGCTTCTGTAACGGCGAGGTGCTGGCGCAGCTCCGGCGCCGCTGGCGCGTGCTGACCTTCCGCCCGCGCGCCAACTCTGCCACAGCTACCACCGTCTCCGTGAGTACCTGCCACCACCAACGTTTCTCTATCTTCGAGTCTAGTGTACGTTAGTACCTACCTACTGGTGTGTGGTATGTGTTTGTGTGAACAGTCAGGTCCATGTTGTGTTGTTGCAGTTCGTGCGGTCCGGCGGAGCCGGGGGCGGCGCGTGCACGGAGGACAAGGTGTGACTAGCGGGGGGCGGGGGCGAGGAGGGGCAGGGCGAACGGCGGCGCGCGGGAGAGGGGCGGCACATCCGCTTCGAGCGCGCGCTCAGCGACGAGGAGGCGCCGCCGCACGCGAGGCTACTCCGCCCGGCGCCCGCGCCCACAGCCTAGCCGCCTAGCCCAGCAGACAGACTGACTGACGAGATGAGTGCTCTTACATATACCGAACGATGCGGGTAGGTACGAGTGCAGTGTGAAGGGCATGCCCCGCGTGGTATGCTGTGGACGGTAATATCATTGTTTATAAGTAGGTGTATCAGTAGGAATGAGTTAGTAATATTATAGTATAAATCCGTTGAACCTATTTACTCTTTTGTAATGTATACATCGAACAAAATAGGTACCTACCTATAATATATATTATGAATAAAAGCAGCTGCCTGCTGTGTTCTTTATGTTACTCAATGAAATGAATAAGAGGGGCGAGTGACTTCTGAACAATATGTAAATAGATTATACATAATGTATTCAGGGAGGTAGGTAAGGGGTACCTTACTTGCCTGACATCTGTAAGATTACTTCACCAGCAAATTGATGTGTATAGGTATGCCTTTGTTATATACCCAATTATAAGAATGTTTAAGTAAATATGGTTTTATTACCTGCAGGTAGGTACTGCTGCCTACAATGATAATCGTTGGGGAGTAAATATTCTATTTGGATATGGGTACCTACGGTACATCCATTGCGCATGACTGTAGTCATACAATGAGGTAGGTAGGTATTTAGTTTTGGTTATTCATAAAGGCATGCAGAACCGGGGGAACCGGTTCCCCCGGTTCCAGCTATAAGGATATAAAGATTTTTTTCGATGAGAAAAAATCATATATTATTTGAAAATGCAAGTAATTTTCTGAACGCAGCTGGATTACCGAGTCTTAAAGTTCTTCAGAGGCTGTTCAACTCCATTATTCTCGATGGACAAACGCCAGTGGCCTAGAACAGCAGTGTGGTACTACCACACTTCTTTTCTGATTGTTCCATAATAATGGTGACAATGAGGATCCGTAACGTTTTTAGTTGAGAATGCAGATTTATAGAGCTAATAAATCCAGTATAAGACAAAAATTAACGAAGTTATGACCAAATTAAAAGCGAAGTTCACCGAGTGGCCCGCCGCGATAGCCGAGCTAACTCTCGCTCGCGATAGGGGAGCATTGCGGCGAGCGAAGTGAGCCGTAATGCGACTACAGGGAATAGCACGGTGAGCCAAGCGAGCCGTGCTGAGTTGCGTTTGGGGGACAAGCGAGAGTGCTGTGTCCCCCAAACGCATCTCCGCAACGTCCCCTCGAACCCCCTCTCCCACCAAAAAACTGATATGGGTATCGTTTTCGAATAAGTCAAACTCGTAGATTACAAAAAAAATGTCCATTTCTAAATCCAAGATGGCTGACATTTTTTTATCGCAGTTATCACTCTTGGACATTGATTTTGACAAAATCTAAAACATAGGTTACGAAAAGGGGAACTAAATAAAAAATAAACAATAAACACAACCGCCGCGAGCAGCTTGCGCACTTCTAAAAAACTAGTTACTCTATAAAATTGTACTTATATAGAGCAAGGTGAAAAGATATATTGGCGGATCGTTCACTGTAATTTTTGTAGTTTTCAATCACGGATTTCAGCGCTGGTGAACTTGGTGTACGGTTCGTACAATAAGTACATACAAATGCAACTCGGCATTTCCCGACCGTGGGACCGATCGGGGCGCGACATGCGGTCACCCGCGCCGCCAGTCCTCATTAACATCGCGGCTCATTATCACGTCTTTCCCATCAATTAACTTTAAAGTATTTTTAGTGCAATAAATCGTGTGCAGTTAAACCAAACTCTTTTCTTGATGTCCCCAACATCAATGGTCCTTCGAGCCTCCGAAGGCAGGGCCTATCGCGAAATTGTGATTTTTGTGATTTGTGCCTAAACTGGATTGCCCAAGGTCATAGCCTACAACTGTGACCGTAGGTGAGATAGCAGTCTTCGGTGAGTCAGAACATTCTCTATCCATAAAACGCTATCATGTCGACCAACATGGAAGATCTTTTGGCTACTCAAAGCATCATCATTCAAGCGATGGATCAACTCCTGACTAACTTCAAAAAAGACAGCGCCGAACGGAAAACTCAGCAATATATCAAGAAAAAGCTGATCTCTCTCGATGCATACTGGCAGGAGTTTCAATCCAATCATATAAAATTGTGCGAATTTAACGATAAGACGCATGAATATTTTGTAGGTGACGCTTACCTACATCAGGTTTTTACATTGACACACGTGCATATATACAAAAGTACTTAACCCCTGACACCAAGTCAGAGGAAAAATTGCTTCTGCGTACCCCTACACCCCTAGCAACAGGGGGGCAAGCATTGTCACGTCCCGGGACGCCAGAAGCAAGGCAGCAGGCACCGTCGTCCGGTTTCCAAGCTCCTCGCAGCAGCAGCGGGCAGGGAACCAGCAGCAAGCTGGATGAGATGCTGAGAAAGCAGCTAAGTAATTTCAAGGCATTCTCCAGGACGATAAAAGCAATCAGCGTCGACGACATCACCAGCAGGTGGGAACTCGAAGATGCTCTACGGTCAGTGCAGTCCCGCTGGTCCGTAGTTGATTCCCTACATTGGGAAATCGATAGTGAGCTCTACGAAGAAAACTTCGAGTACGAGCAAAGCTACGGTAATTATGAACAGCAGTTCAACCAAATAAAAAAATCTCTCAACGAGAAAATGTGGTCTCAATGTAATCGGGAAAGATCGACGCCGCAGATGGATATACCCACCTTCAACGGGAACTACCAGCAGTGGGTCTCCTTCAAGGATTTATTCGTAGAGGCGATACATAAAAATCAGTCTCTATCGAATGCCCAAAAAATGCAGTTCCTTAAAAGCAAACTGAAGGGTGAGAGTGAAAAATTGGTACAGCATTTACCAATCAGCGCCGAAAATTACGAGGTAAGCTGGGAAATTCTCACACATCGGTATAACAACCAAAAGCTGATATTCAACAGCTACCTAAATACCTTAACAGGCCTGCCTACATTGCAGCAGCAATCGGCAGCAGCCATAAAAAAGGTTTATGATACCGCCAATGAGTGTCTAAACGCGATTAAGGCCCTAGGAGTTGACACAAGTACCTGGGACCCCATCATCGTTTACCTAATCACCAACAAGCTGGATGCCGAAACGCATACCGACTACATCGAGTCATTGAAAAATCCTAGAGATTTACCTACTCTTAAAGATCTACTTGAATTTTTGGAACTCAAATTTACGTCCCTAGAAGCATCTAAGCGTAAAGGCGATTCTAAACCACAACAGCAAGAGCCATCGACCGGCAAGAAAACGCCATTTTTCAAATCATTTACTAGTAACAAAATAAATGATCAAAATTTTAACAACAAAACTTCTGGTAACGATGAAGTACCTAAATGCGCAGTATGTAAATCCACTAAGTTACATGGAATATATAGTTGCGAAATGTTCCTCGAAATGGATCCCCACATGAGACAGAAAACCGTCGAAAAGCTTTCCTTATGTAAAAGATGCCTTAAGTCACATCGCAATAAGAAGTGTCTTTCTACCAAGAAGTGCCGCGAGTGCGAGGGAGAACACAATACCTTACTGCACAACAACGCTACAAGCGGTCAAGTAACATCTCAAATGGCGCAAACGAGTGAAGCGAAGAGTTCTCAGCAGAGTCAGCAGACAGGTAGTGCACATGTTTTACAGGGGGAGGCGGGGGAAATCCTATTGGCAACAGCGTTGGTCAACGTTACCAAGGCCGATGGAACTTACCAAACTTTTCGAGCGTTGATCGATCAAGGTTCACAAACATCCTTGATTTCAGAAAAAGCAGCTCAAATTTTGGGAATAAAGCGTCAAAGATGCAAAGGTATTATTTTTGGAGTAGGCGCTAAAGAAATGATTTGTAAAGGGACGATTGGTATCTCGATCTCTTCACGTCATTCTGACTATGAACTCGACATTGATGTTTTCATCATGAAGCATGTAGTAAACAACTTACCAAATCAAACGTTCACGGAACCATCGTGGCCGCATTTGGAAAACATTCAGCTGGCAGATCCGGAGTTTTTCAGGAGCCGTTCCGTAGACCTGTTACTAGGCGCAGACGTCTACTCCGAGGTGATAATGAGTGGTATCATCAGAGAAAATCCATCCATGCCAATAGCTCAGCAGACGCGTTTTGGCTGGATATTATGTGGCAGCGCAAATGTCACAAAATCATTCCACTGCAACGTGGTTCAGACCGACGATAGTGACCTTAGTCGATTTTGGTCAATTGAAGATGTCGTCGATCAAGATAACATGTCTACAGAAGACCTACAGTGCCTTCAGCTGTTCAAAGAAACGACCGAACGTCAAGCAGATGGTCGATACGTCGTTCGTTTACCGCTACATTCCGACGCGGATGAAAAGCTAGGAAGATCAAAAATTAAGGCATTGGCCCAGTTCTATCAAGTTGAACAAAAAATAAATAAAGATCCAAACGTCGCAAATGCATATAAAACATTCATGAACGAGTACCTAGAATTAGGTCACATGTATGTGGCGGCAAGTACCGGTGACAAGATACCTACCTACTATTTGCCTCATCACTGTGTACGCCGTAGTGATTCCACAACAACTGCATTAAGGGTCGTTTTTAATGCATCGGGCGTTACGTCATCGGGCCATAGTTTAAACGACGTTATGTATCGTGGCCCAAATTTACAAAAGGACCTCTTATCTCTTGTTCTAAAATGGAGGCAATATAAATATGCATATACCGCGGACATAGAAAAAATGTTTCGGCAAATTTGGGTTCACGAGGATCAGCATCGTTATCAAACGGTGGTATATCGAAATTCGACAAGCGAATTAATTAAAGATTATTCTTTAGCTACTGTTTCCTACGGAACAAAAGCCGCACCTTTCCTCGCGATGATGACACTCAAACAGCTCGCAAGTGATGAAAGGCGCCAGTATCCTGCAGCAGCAAAGGTTCTTGAAGACCAGTTCTACATGGACGACCTACTGAGTGGATCCCACAGCATAGAGTCAGCACAGAAACTAAAAATAGACCTGATTACACTTTTGAAGGCGGGGGGTTTTCATCTACGCAAGTGGGCGTCTAACGAAGAGTCGTTACAAGTAAAAGATAACGAAGACACAGTGTCTCAAGGAACCTTCGACTTTCGTCATCAGGAGTCGACCAAAGCTTTGGGACTTACCTGGAAAGCGGCGGAAGATATTTTCACCTTCACGTGTAAAATGTCACCAAAATCATCTTCGGCACCTTCCAAAAGAAATCTCCTTTCCGAAATATCGAAAGTCTTCGATCCGCTTGGCTGGTTATCTCCAGTTGTGATCCAGTTGAAACTTCTATTTCAAGACGTTTGGACTTCAGAACTACAATGGGACGACAAAGTACCCGAAGATGTCTACAAACAATGGATCAAGATCAGAGAAGATATCGATAACATCAAGCAATTCAGAGTACCAAGATGGATAGGAAGTGGAGAGTGCGATACGATTGAGCTTCATGGATTCTGCGACGCCTCCTCAAAAGCAATTGCAGCAGTGGTCTACGCACGAATTCAAAGGCAGGATGGTACAACAATCACGCTTCTTGCAGGGAAGACGAAGGTCAATCCAATTAAAAGTAAATTAAGTTTACCCAGATCGGAACTCAGCGGGGCACAGCTATTGGCCAATCTTATGACCAAAGTAACAGAGAGCCTATCCGGTCACAAAATAAAACTATACGGTTGGTGTGACTCAACTGCAGTACTTGGTTGGCTAGGCGGAGAACCAAGCAAATGGAAACCCTTTGTCGCCAACAGGGTCATAAAGATAAGGGAGGTCATGCCCCCAAAATGCTGGCGTTATGTAAAATCTAACGAAAACCCAGCTGATTGTGCTAGCCGTGGTCTATCAGCCACTCAACTTCAAAATCACAAGCTCTGGTGGAATGGGCCTACCTGGCTATCGTCCTTCAAAAATGATGATGAAAGAATCATATACAAAACTGATTTAGAAAAAAAGAAGGTCAAACAATCAGTCAACATAACACAAGTAGATAGTGCAAGTACAAACATTGTACAACAATTAATTTGCAAGCATAGCAGTTTCACGCGCGTAGCGCGCGTCCTTGCTTGGATAATGCGCTTGATAACAAAACAAACGTGCCGTAGTAAACAACTGTACTTATCTACAGATGAGATTCATGCTGCCCAATATAACATCATAAAATGCGTTCAGAGCACTGAATTCGCGGAGGACATCATGAGTCTTAAAAATAAAAAATCTGTTAATCAAAAAAGCAGACTTATTAACATGAATCCATTCTTAGATAAAGATGGCATGTTGAGAGTGGGAGGTCGCCTGAGGCACTCCAATATTAGTGATGAGATGAAACATCCACTAATTATACCACATTGCAGCCACTTCACTGACATGCTCATCGACCACGCTCACAAACACACGTTTCACGGAGGAGCTCGTTTGACATTATCCTGGTTAAGACAGGAATATTGGATCGTGGGGGGCAACCGCGCAGTCAAAAAACGGCTACAGCAATGCGTCATTTGCAAACGGCACAACCCAGTCCTACAACATCAAATAATGGGGGACCTACCTTCGTCAAGGACAGAAAATCCTTCAAGGCCATTTTATCGCACTGGCTGTGATTTTACGGGATTTATCGACGTGAAATCTAGCAAAGGACGTGGAATTAAATCAAGTAAGGGATATGTGTCAGTTTTTGTGTGTATGGTGACAAAAGCCATTCACCTTGAACTTGTATCGGACTTATCATCGTCAGCGTTTTTGGCAGCCTTGAGAAGGTTTTCAGCAAGAAGAGGTACCCCGCGCCACATATATTGCGACAACGGTACAAACTTCGTTGGAGCGAATAAAGTTCTTAGCAAAGAATTTGTGGAATTAAAATCAATGTTTACAGATGCGTTCCAAAATGAAGTAAATGAGATGAAAATCGAGTTCCATTTTCTGGCACCTTCATGGCCTTCAGCAGGTGGTCTGTGGGAGTCAGGAGTGAAGAGCTTAAAACACCACTTACGCCGAGTAGTCGGAGAACAAAAACTTACGTTTGAAGAATTTACGACTCTTCTCACGCAGTTAGAAGCTTGTTTAAACTCCCGACCTTTGTGCGCCCTGAGTGAAGATATTGACGACATCAACTATCTTACTCCATCTCATTTTCTCGCGAGTGGTCCAGTTTTAACAATTTATGAAACAGAGCAAGATCAGAGAACTAGGTGGCATCTAACACAAAAAATCTTCCACGACATATGGAAGAGATGGCGTGCCGAATACCTCACTCAGCTACTGGCCAGAAGCAAGTGGAGAGAAGCACGGCCTAACATAAAACTAGATGATATCGTTATCATACATGACGCGAATCTGCCCGCAGGCAGATGGGTTTTAGGTCGCGTGATCGAGCTCCATCCTGGTAAGGATGATCATGTCCGTGTGGTCAGCATCAAGACAAAAAGCGGGATCCTCAAGAGACCCGTCGTAAAAGTTTCCATCCTGCCGGTAAACAATGGAGGCGCACCAGAAGCACCTTCTGTTTCGGAGGAGAAGGATGAGGTTGGCCCAGCAGAACCAACCCGAAAAAGAAAGAAGAAAACAAACATCATGACGTCATGCATCAACATAATAACAACGATATTCTTCCTTACTATGTTGTGTTTAACGACTACAGTCCACGGCGCTTACAACGTCACATCAGTTCAAAGTAACAACAGCATTTACTTTGACAAAGTTTCAGACATGCGTGTAGTACAAGACAAGTGGAAGCTCATTGTTTATTACAACATGGAGCCGTACTGGAAAGGTTTACAACTACTATCGGCCTACAATAAACATCTCGACGAAATATGCTCACAGTTCAAGGAACGAAAATCCCATTGTGACATCATAATAATCCAGCTACGTCACGGATTCGCAGAATTGGAATATAACAATAACATACTGCAGTATGGTGATAAGCGCTCTCGATCGAAACGAGGCCTTATAGACGGAGTGGGCAACATCGCAAATAGCTTGTTCGGTGTTTTAGACAGCCGTTTCGCACAACATTACGAAGCCGATATTTCCAAGTTTAGAGAAAACCAAAAGCATTTGGCTATTTTATGGAAAAATCAAACCTCGGTGATAGAAGCAGAAAACAGTTTGCTTAAAAGGATTGAAACCTCAATGGAAAAACAGCATGAGAGGTTTATTCATCATATAAATGAGTTAGAAGAAGCAGAACTCAAATTAAATAACGCGATTGTCAAAATAGAAACCGTTGAAGAGTTCATAATGTCAAGCATAATTGCCAATAACATCTACATAAATCTCAAGAACATTCAAGATGCTTTGCTCGATACTATCACAAACTCACATGAATTCAACGTCCATCTACTTACACCAAAGCAGCTTCGTGAAGAACTCAGTATCATCTCAGGGCAGCTGTCCAAGGATTTATCTTTGCCTAGCAACAACCTACAAAATGATCTAACAAAGGTTTACAAGATTCTTCGAGTTAGAGCTTGCATGACTTCGCAGTACTTCATCTTCGAAATACAAATTCCTTTGGTGAACAGAGAGAACTATGAACTATTTAAGACATACTCAGTTCCGCGGCAAGTGGGGGACGCAATGGTAAGCATTACAGCAAAAGCGGCTTATCTTGCAATAAACCTGCAAAAAGATACCTACTTACTAATTTCAGAGAATGAATTGTACCAAAAATGCACAAATTTTGAAGAAAATCTACGCCTATGTGACCTTCAGAAGCCGGTGTACCAGAAAGCGAATGGGGACAATCTTTGTGTCAAAGATCATCAAAAGATCAATGTAAAACCACTATAAGTACGTGTCAATCTACTTATACGGAGCTTATAAATGTAAACACATTCATGCTCACCTGTTGCGGTCAATGCACCGTAAGATTTATCTGTGGCTATCAAGTTTCACAGGAACAATTAACGGGTGTGAGTATTATCGCACTAGGTAACGACTGCGTCATCAAGGGCGAGACCTTCACAATTACGTCACACAAACAACACTCCAGCAAAATTAACATTGAGCCAGACATATATCCAATAGAGATCGCACCAGTCAATGCCATTATAAATCTGACGATACCGATCAGCCATATAGAAGAGAGCAGCAGCGACTTCAAAGGAACGATCGAGCGCATAGATCAGCGCGTCGCAGAGATGAAGGCGGCGACGGATCATCTGGAGCAAGGCGATGAGATCTCATCTCACGACATACACCACTACGTAGCTATCTACGCGGTTGCAGCAGCAGCGGCGGTTGCGGGTGCGGTCGCCTGGTGTCGATCGCGCCGCGCCGCCGCCGCCGCCTCCCTGGCCGATGTCAGCGCGGAGCGGGCCATGCTCGTGACGTGCGCGCCGCCCGCGCTCTCCGGGGGCGCACAGCCCGTACCATCGGCCCGTGCGGCACCCCCTAGGCATGACGTCAGTGTCAATGATGAGTGTAGTGTTGAGTGTGATGACAGTGTGAATGTGCGTAAATCTAGTGTTAAAAAACAATATAGTGTTAAGTGTGAGAAAGCTACAACGCCTACGTTTAGCAAGATTAGGTTTTTAAGCGATAGTGATTAGGTTCGGTATCAGACTGCGTTTTTAGTTATACGATCAAAATGTCGGTATCATACTGCGTTTACTAACAAAGCATTGTTTAGTTAAGTTTATCACCATGTATCACGATCATTTTCGCTAATTAACCCAAACATCTCACACACTTCATCTCGCGCCCCGGAATATGTACGGTTCGTACAATAAGTACATACAAATGCAACTCGGCATTTCCCGACCGTGGGACCGATCGGGGCGCGACATGCGGTCACCCGCGCCGCCAGTCCTCATTAACATCGCGGCTCATTATCACGTCTTTCCCATCAATTAACTTTAAAGTATTTTTAGTGCAATAAATCGTGTGCAGTTAAACCAAACTCTTTTCTTGATGTCCCCAACACTTGGAATGATTACTCAGGTAATCAAAAACCATGAACAAATCAACTTTTGGAAGGTTATCTGATTGAGCTTGCACAAAACCAGCTTCTACTTCATTAGTACCTACTCATATTTAAGTACGTTTTAACTGAAATATTACAAAATTACACTCTAACCAATCTAAACAACACTCTAAGTAAATAATTTGCCAAAATAATGACTAACCGCGTCGCCGCTCCGTGCCGGCTGCGCTCGGTTCGGCCGAAGTGACGTCACACGCACCCGCGTACATTGATTTTACCGGCAGGCAAGACGTAATGTTTATTACTTAATACGTAATGGTCCGATTTTGATAATTTAAAAAGATATATATTCTTCTTATGTCATAAAAAATAACGTGGTTAATAGTTCTAATGAATTTGCTTTAACTTTACTGAACCTCATTCTGAAAAAGCTCTCATATAGAATTATAAGCCCATCTCACTGCTTTTTGAAGGTTTAATGACTTCCAGCCTCAAACTTACCGGATTCCGAAAACTCTTTAGTACCGTAGACCAGAGTCTTATATACTCAAAAGATGATACAGAAAATAGACCTATGGATCTAATCGACCGTTATATCTGGCGTTTGTGGATTAAGAGAAATCCTTTGATTCAGTCGAAATTTGGGCTGTGCTACAGTCACTCCAGTGACGCCAAATCGACTACCGATACCTATATCCAAGTGCTAAAGTGTTTGGCAAGGCTATAATGTTTATCCAGTTCCAGAACCTGAGCACAAATCAGATTTCCATTGCAAAAAGCGGTGAGTCAAACTCAAGGTGCCTTATTACCTTTAGACCTTACAAAACATGTCACAAAATTCAAATTACATACAAATTAAAGTGATCACTTTGATTTTTTGTTCACTTCTATCTTTTTAAGGTAAAGTGAAGAACATGGTACTGTCATTCATTATATTTAGTTCCTTGAATTTATCACGAAGCGATTCTTTAGATATCCCATGTTATAGATTGTACGAACAGTCCTGTCCTGCAGCACAAATACGGTGTTAATATCCCGCACAGCAATACGCTATAACACATATTATTATGGAAGTAGCTGAAATAGGCAAGTCTAGAAGTATCAACGTCTGTAAGATGACTGATTTGTTGACTTGACTGTATACGCTGCAGAACCAAGTCTTTTCGATAGCGTATCTATATGTGGGCCCCATTGAAGTTTACTATTTAAGGTTATTCCTAAGTATACGGTACTGTCTACAATTTCTAACGTTTCTTCTTTGACGTTTACATCCCGCATTAACGTGTTTTACATCAGATAGAATAAATCTAAGACGTTTAGTTGGTTTCGTTTAGTAAATGATTATTGACACTAAACCTAATGGACTATTTTTGATATCGCATTGTTTACATCATCAAAAATGGTGTTTTGTCCAATCATCTTAAAAATTTAAGAAGTATCGTCAACAAACATATTGATATAAAATAAGTTTTTCAAAAACTGCTGAATGTAGGCAGTACTGATACCGCGTACTGATGACGGCAGTAGTCAGTGAGAGTATGTTATCTTCCAAAACTGCTCAGCTCTGCATTGGAGGATAAATTTAAGTTCTTGGTCTAGGACAGATATGGCATCAATATTATTATCGATTATAACACATACCTTTGGTTTGCCGACGATATAGTCATTATAAGGCCGAATCGCTAGAAGACCCGACAAGTAAGTACCCATGGTCATTTTAAGAATGACCATGGGTAAAACAGAACTTATGTCGAATGATCATGTCGCACCACCCATACCAGTCCATGTTGAAAACGATGTTATTGAAGTTGTTAATTACTATGTCTACATAGACCAAATGGTCTAACTAGGGTAAATCCAACTACGATAAATTGATCAGCCAATTAATCCAACTCGGATGGGAGGCAATAGGGCAGCTTCGTAATATATTCTCGTCGCAGATATCGAAAATTCTAAAGAAGTCTTCAATCAATGTGTGTTGTCACTGTTGCCAGTACCTAGGGATCCGAGGCGTCGTTCTACATAAAAAAAGCTCAGAACTGCTCAGAGAGCTATTTTTTTTGTATTTATTTATTTATTTTCAGAGAACAAAATCCATAGTATGTAATAAAAATAAAAATGTGATTAAAATTAAATTAAATTACACTAGCTTACTATGCTCAAAGTTATTCTACTTGATAGAATCCGGAATACGGAAAGCCGTATAAGAAAGTTACCGACATAGCTCTCAGAATAACATATTTTTAAATGTTTTTAGATACGTAGTCATTATATCAGTCTTCAAACCTAGTACCTAATCGACCTATTTCTTTCCGAACATTTGCTTATGCGTTTTTGACGTATGACTCTTTGATTAAGATCAAAGTGCCTTTCTCCCATAGCCATGCCTAAGAATAGAATAGAATCATTTATTCACAGAAAACATGTCAAATATTACAATGTTGGCAATGTATCAGTGGTATCAATGTAATCCAACCAGTAGTTTGGACTGGTATGTGAATATTAATATACCTACCTACTTACATTATAATAATGATTTAGAAAGTAAATTACAAATGTCTTGTCTGTTTAAAATTAAAATATTCGTCCACGCTATAAAAACAATGAGTCAGTAACCATTTATTGAATCTATTTCTAAACAAGGTAACCTTGTCAACAATTATGTCAAAGCTTATGTATCTATCGCATTTCTTTGTCGAATAAAGCCAATTTAAATGGTATTTACGTAATTTCATTACAGTATTAATACGTGAAGTTTAACCACATTTATTTTTCAAAGGAACCGGTTCCACACATACCTTGCAAGAACCGTGTAGAACCGGGTGCATCCCCTATAAGGCAATAACAATCTTACAAACGCAACTATTCTAAATACCTACCTATAGGATAACATAATTTATTTACATTCTTTCTGTAATTTATTATAACAATTTACTATAACAATTCCATGGTCGCAGGCTTTATAGTGACCCGGTCCTTTGGCAGGCATGCGTGGAGCCGAAGCCAACAGCACAAAAGCCCTATAAATAAATTAAAGGTGTTTTCGTCGAGAAGCGCGACTGGGCGGGACGGTTAGTCCTATTCCGGATAAGAGCGTATTAAGCAATAGTGTAGTATTAAGTATTAAGCAATAGTGATAGTTCAGCAGCTTCTCTTCTCAACTGAAGCGGTAACAAGTGATGGTTTTTTCAGCTACCTATGTAGCTAGTCTGAATGCATGACCTTATGTTTGTAATTAATGAATTTAAGTAATATCCGCTTAGGGTTTTCAAGCAAAGAAACATATTTATTATACTGAGGATTCCATACCTGGGAGGCATATTCGAGATGACTTCGGACCACGGAGCAGTAAATAATTTTTAGAGTTTTGAGAGAACTGAAATCCTTAGTCATCCGGAACAAAAAGCCGATCATCCAAGATCAACTATACTTCTGACAAGAGTTTGATTGTTGATTTGTAGTAGTGAGTGAGGTTGTTAGGAGACCCAGATTGTTGATTTGTAATAGTGAGTGAGGTTGTTAGGAGACCCAGATTGTTGATTTGTAATAGTGAGTGAGGATGTTAGGAGACCCAGATTGTTGATTTGTAGTAGTGAGTGCGGATGTTAAGAGACCCAGATTGTTGATTTGTAGTAGTGAGTGAGGATGTTAGGAGACCTACTAAAGGAGATACAGACGCACTTATTGGTATTAAGATGAAGTTTGTTGATGGTGGAGTAAGAATGAAGACGATCTAGATCACTTTGAAGAAGTAATGGGTCAGATGGACCACCAATTTTTTTATAGATCTTCATATCATCGGCGAATAGAAGAAAATCAGAGTAGTTGAAACATAACCAGATGTCGTTGACAAAGATAATAAAAAGCAGGGTACCAAAAATCGAGCCTTCGGGCTCGCCAGAAGGAATAGGCAATAATCCAGATGTATATCCTTTAAGGACTACGGTTTGGCAACGACCATAGACATAGACGTAAGAGGCGAACCACCTTAGAAGATTGCCTTTTATACCAGCAGCGCACAGTTTGTTTAGTAGAATGGAGTGGTCAATACGGTCGAAAGCTTTGCTATAGTCAGTATAAATTATGTCGACCTGGCTCCCCAACTACATTCGATTACTGACAAAATCTATAAAACCTATGAGATTAGTAGTAGTTGACCTACCTCTTAGAAAACCATGTTGCTGTTTGATGAAAGATGACTTTAGGGCTGAGTATAACTGTTCATGGACAACTTTCTCAAGGATTTTAGCAAGTACACATAGTTTTGAAATAGGTCTATATGCCTCGACGGAAATGGCAATTGCCTGTCTCGTAGGTATTAGTGAAATCCTCGCCTACGGCTCGGCCTTCGTCGAATCGACCTGTTATTACCTGTTATTACGGCCTTTGCAATAATGTACTATTTAGAACACTACCGAAATAACATAACTCACTATATTCCACTTCCTCTGTGGTGCTTCGAAAGTCGCTAAGGATTCAAATTCATTCATAGAAACGAAACTATTCAGCGTTACCAAACGTACGATTTAAATAGTATTTATACGACCTTTTTGGACCCTCATACGATGTACGATCATGGAGTCGAAATCGTACGCAAAATATACGATCTTTTAAAATTTTAACGAAATAAAAGTTAGTGAAAGTTTTAAATAAAGTTTAAGTTTATTACTATGTTGCTGTAGTTTTTTCTAATGTAATTAATTATACTTATTATTACCTATCTTAGATTTATTTATAGCACGCCTTTTTGTTTTGTTTTCTACCATGTGTGGTTGGTAGGTAGAAAATGCCATTGGCATTATGCCCACCTTTTGTATATGTTTTTAAATGTGTTCATGTTTATTAAATAAAGTACTTAAACAAATTTGAACGCACCATAAACTTCTTAGTCTCTGTCGCCTAAAGTGCTATGAGCGTGGTACCTACATGAACGTTTACATACGTGCGTAGGTACATACGTAACGGGAACATAGATACCTATTGAAAAGCTGGCGCGATTGTCTTTGGTTTTTTGTACAATTATTCCCGCTGACGACGCTCTACGACACAAATCCAGCGACGTGACAAACAAAATTCGAAATAAATTATTCATGGAAAAATCGAATGGGATATTGTCAACACGTATTAAAGATGTATACCAAGTCTAAGCCATCTAACGAGATGTTGTGTAAATTAAATTAAAATATATTATTATCATTATCATCAGCCCATACACGTCCACTGCTGCATATAGGCCTCCCCCGTACGACGCCACAAATAGCGGTTCTGAGCCACCTCCATCAGAATCAGAATCAATAACTTTATTTCTTTAGGCTTACAAAATAAGCACTATGTTTATAGTATAAAATTTGACTTGTCTAAGTCAAATTGTATACTATAAACATAGTTATTATTATCAAATAAGAAATAAGGTGTTATTGATATTCTCTTCACTTCAATTTTTTGTCCACTAGTGGAAGAAGTGAAAAAAAACCACTAGCAAATTATAATATCACTTAAGTGTCTAATATTTACATGGTTATTTTGCCTATCTAAATCTAAATTTAATGCGATTTAGATACATGTCAATATTTCTATAAAGCTAAACAGAACATTGCATTTCTTACATACTACTGACAGTGCGGAACGGAGCGACATCTGGCCAAGCATTAATATCTTTGATGTAATCATCTATGGAGTAAAAGGCCTTCCTGATAAGATTTTGTTTAATGTACTGTTTAAATTTACGAATAGGGAGTTCAGTTGCTTCAGATGGAAGCTTATTATAGAAGCGCACGCAATTGCCCATAAATGATTTCCCTACTTTTCGTAATCTACATATATGCTGGGATGTGTAATTTGTTCTTGTTTCTTGTATTTCTATTGTGAACATCACACTTTTTCAAAAGGCTATCTCTATTTTTGTGCGTATACATTATATTTTCATAGATGTTTGCGATATTACTGTCAAAATATTTATTTCCTTAAATAATTCCCTCAAAGAGTCGCGTGGCTTTAATTTATAAATTGCGCGTACAGCCCTTTTTTGAAGAACAAAGATAGCCTGGATGTCAGCTGCCTTTCCCCAAAGCAAAATACCATAAGACATAATACTAAGTATCTGAAATAAACTAACCTAGCTGTATCTTCATCGGTAATATATCTAATTGTACGAACTGCATAGGCTGCTGAACTAAGTCTGCCTGCGAGAGCACAATTTGCGGTTTCCATTGAAGAGTGGAATCAATATGTAACCCTAAGAAAACGGTAGAGTCTACAAAGAGAACAATCTCATCCTTTAGCATTATCTTAGTTGGAAATTCTTTTACATTTGGTAACATGAATTTAATGCACTTTGTTTTTTTTTGCATTAAGTAAGAGGTTATTGGCGGTGAACCAATCTAATACGTGTGAAAGCGAATCATTTACATCGTCATAATTACATTTATTTCTGTCAACTTTAAAAATCAGTGAAGTATCATCAGCAAATAAGACTATATCACACAGATCTTTTGCTAAAAAGGGGAGATCATTTACGTATACTAAAAATAAAAAAGGCCTAATATTGATCCTTGCGGGACGCCTAATGCAATTTTTGAGCCCCTAGATCTTTCTTTGCCAATAGCTACTTTTTGAACTCTATCAGATAAATGTGATTGCATAAGGTCCAGTACCTTGTTTTGAATTCCATAGTGACTCAATTTTCTAATTAATGTACCATGATCTACACAGTCAAAAGCCTTAGAAAGGTCACAGAATATACCAATAGCGTTTTTTGCTTTATCCCAGGCATCCAATATATGCTTTAGTAAAACTGTACCAGCATCGGTTGTTGATCTACCTTTGGTGAAGCCAAATAGATTTTTATGGAGTAACCTATTAAGGACAAAATGAGAGGACAGCTGTGTGAGAATAATTTATTCAAAAATTTTACTTATAGCTGGAAGTATTGAAATTGGTCTGTAATTGGCCGGATCAGTGTGATTTTCAGATTTAAAAAGAGAAACCAGTTTACTATATCTCATGAGATCAGGAAAAACTCCTGCGTCGATACAACTATTGAAAATATAGGCCAAACAAGGAGCCACTTCCTTTATAATTGAACTTAGTACTTTGGTTGAGATACCCCAGAGATCCTCAGTATTTTTGATGTTAATAGACTGAAACGTTTTGACTATATAATTGGTAAATAAGTAAATATAAAGACCTCTTTACATTTTTCAACAGATGATTCTAATAATTCAATCGCCATCGAAGGTGAGGAGTTTAGAGTCCGGGTAACAACTTTAGGAATATCGGAGAAGAATGCATCAAAAGCATCGGCAATATCCTTTTCATGTATAAGAATTGAGTTATTAATTTTTAACTTTATTTCTCTAGAACGTGGCTTTGATTTACCCGTTTCGTTATTTATTAGTCTCCATGTTGTTTTTATTTTATTAGATGAGTCTATAAGTTTTTTCCTCAAGAATAAGCATTTTGCTGTGTTGCAGACTTTCTTAAATGTTTTCGAGTAGTTGGTTACATATAAGAGAAACACAGGATCATGTGACATAGCTTCTCTAGCACCATAAAGATCGTATAGTCTATCCCTACTTCTATAAATGCCGGGAGTGGCCCAATCAGTAAACCCGACCCTGTCTCTAACTGTGCATGTTTTAAGTTTGAATACTTCACTGTGTTCTCTATTAATAACATTAAAAAGATTGGCAAATAGAACATAAGGGTCATCAGATCAAGATATATTAGATACTGCTAGTTCCACTTTACTTTGAAAATTCTTAATACGGCTCTCAGTAATAGGCCTGTAGGTATATTCCTCAACATTGTTTGTATCATTCAAATTATAACTAAAATTAACACTCTGACCATAATGGTCTGATTTGAAATGCTTGATTACTGTTTTGCTGGTTGCAGATTCACTGCAGTAAATATTATCTAAACAAGTGGCAGATGTTAGGGTAACCCTAGTTGGGTCATTAAAAAGATGTTGTAAACGAAAGCATTTGAATAAATTAAGCAATCTATTGGCAAGGGGATTCGCTAAAATATCTATATTAAAGTCGCCACAAACAATGAGATTCTTCCTGTATGTAAATACTTTCAGCAAAACTTCTTCCATAGTACTTTCAAAAGCTACCTGATTTGCATCGGGGGGGCGGTAAACACACACTATGATATGCCGCTCCAGTTCCACACATGAAAGTTCAATAGTCTTCTCAATAGTGAGGTTTACAATATCTTTCCGTTCTTTACATTTAAGACTATTTTTAACTATAATTAGAGAGCCACCACGTATAGCAGCCTTTCTTTTATAGGAACTTTCAAAACAATAGTTATGATAAAAGGGAAGTAACTGATTCTTTACAATCCAGTGTTCTGTTAGGTACATAACATCTACATTTAAACAATTCAAAAATAGTTCTAATTCTAGGATTTTGCTGGGTAAGCCTTGTATATTCTGATGGTCTATATGAAGTGCTTTTTGCTTTCCCGTTGTCGTTGTGGTCAGTTTAAATTTGTATTTACCGACACAATCGCTTTAATGCCCTCACAATCGCTTTAATGCGCTCAATCGCTTTAACGCGCTCAATCGCTTTAATGCCCTCCATCGACTCCCTGCGACCGCTACGATGTCGTCGGTCCATCGAGTGGATGGTCTCCCATGTAGGGGGGGATTTGCCATAATCACCACGCTTGGCAGGCGGATTGGTGATCGCAGTGTTGGTGTTTAAAAAATACTCAGAAGGAAGCTGCTGCCCTTCCTCTGGTAGGTTCCCTTAGTCGGGAATTAAAATATATACAAACAAAAGAATAAATACTTTGTCTCCCGCGCCTACTGTTGTCTTTTGAGTCTGACAGTGACTAGATAACAATAGCACAAGCGATAAATAACCGTAGTATCACATCGATTTTAGTTCATAATACACTGTGTTTTATAACAGGGTACCAAGCTTGGAGAGGTGCCATCTTGGCACCTCTCGGGGTGACAAGGGAAACTCACACGCATAGCCAGATTTTAAAAATTAGATAACAATAGCACAAGCGGTAAATAACCGTAAGTATCAAATCGATTTTAGTTCATAATACACTGTGTTTTATAACAGGGTACCAAGCTTGGAGAGGTGCCATCTTGGCACCTCTCGGGGTGACAAGGGAAACACACACGCATAGCCAGATTTTAAAAATTTCGGCGGCTCGCTCCACTCGCCGACAATGTCTTAGTCGGTGTCTTTTTTTTATATTTCTTACGTTTCTACTAATTGCCAAAGAAATCATAATAATGCAGCTATTTCCGCTTATTGTCTTAGATAAAACATGCACACGCAAGGGTTAATTGCGTTAGATAAAAAGTTTACTTAATTCATTCTAACATTTTGGGTTTTAATAATCCGTCATTGAGTGTAAGATGTTTTTATATGTTCTTTAAATATTGAATTGGAAAAACAATTTTTGCAGAATAAAATGTGCTAGACAAAATAAAAATACGCCAGAATTCTTGCTGGCAACCCTGGTTTGACAGACAGATCCCCTCTTACCCCGTTTTTCCCCTCAACGCCATATTTACGGTTCAATGCGCAGCTGTTGAAGCCAACTTCACAGAGCTCATAAAGATTTGCGCGTACTTTACCTGTCTATCTTGCTCTTGGTATTTATTTATAACAAACACATAAATTTTCATTTATACATTTTCTACTTTATGTATATTATTGTTTAATTTTATTTTATGTTTTAATTTTGTACCATTGATTTTCTATCCATTGATTGCCTGTCACTTCTAAGAAATTGCTGGCCATTGTACTTGTTTATGTTAATATCTATGTGTTTTATTTATCTTTGTGGTGTACAATAGAGAGTTTTGTAAGTGTTATTGTTATAACTAAGACAATAAGCGGAAATAGTTGCATTATTATGATTTCTTTGGCAATTAGTAGAAACGAAAAAAATATAAAAAAAGGCACCGACTAAGACATTGTCGGCGAGCGGGGCGAGCCGCCGAAATTTTTAAAATCTGGCTATGCGTGTGAGTTTCCCTTGTCACCCCGAGAGGTGCCAAGATGGCACCTCTCCAAGCTTGGTACCCTGTTATAAAACACAGTGAATTATGAACTAAAATCTATTTGATACTTACGGTTATTTATCGCTAGTGCTATTGTTATCTAGTCACTGTCAGACTCAAAAGACAACAGTAGGCGTGGGAGACAAAGTATTTATTCTTTTGTATATATTTTAATTCCCGACTAAGGAAACCTACCAGAGGAAGGGCAGCAGCTTCCTTCTGAGTATTTTTTAAACACCAACACTGCTATCACCAATCCCCCTGCCAAGCGTGGTGGTATGGGCTGATGATAATGATAATAATATATTTTAATTTAATTTACACAACATCTCGTTACATATATATAATACATATATATACATAATATATATACATATATATATATAACGCAGCCCGCTGCCGTGGAACGTTGGTCTACTCGCTGCAGTCAGAGCATCCGCAACGGGACATTCGACTGTAGTAGTTGTTGCAGTCAGTCGGCTCACTTCATCCGCAATGGGAAGGTGCTCCGACTAGACGCTGGTACCAGTGTACCTATTAGTGTTGCTGCATCCGGACTTTTGCCTGGAACAGCTATCCCTATTAGCCAGTACCTAGCTCGTAGATAGGGTGAAGACAAAACACGCTACAAACTAGCGTTCAACGTTAAGCCATGATCATAGCTAGCCAAGATTCAGGAACAAGAAACGGTATTTCAGGCCCTGAGGACTGACTTCACTATGGCCCTATTCTACGACAAGCGGACGAGATCCAACCGTATGTCCTCAACTCAGACGCGTACAACTACGCGCTCGGAGCTGCTTTAATGCAGGGGAGGGAAAATACGACTATGGGTGCTGGGCTGACTAAGTTGCCTAGCATTCGTTTCGCGATGTATACCATAAATGGCCTCGCAACAGTTTATACTCCAGCATACCTGACATTCGCCCGTGAACTCAGAACTCCAGATGACAACGCTCATGATCTGTGCCAGATCATACTATCACAGAACTTTGTGCCAGAGATAACGCCAAAGCTTCTCCAATTGGCAGAAACCCTGAAAAGATCTTGAGAGGTACGAGAGAACAAGGAAGAAATAAAAAAAGAGGCAGTAGACAAGAGACGCCGAGAGGATCCTGGCTACGAACCTGGTGACCTGGTTCTAGCCAATAGTCACCCAGTGAGTAACTCAGCTCGAGGAAGCAGCGCTAAATTCTGTCTTCGTCGCGATGGACCCTACAAAATCTTAAAGCGTCACGGCGCTACCTCTTGTGTACTTACAGATCCCACCGTACCTGACCAAGCTCTGGGGGTGTAAAACACCTTTTCCCTGACACCGTACCGAGGCAGCGAAGGCCCACTATCTTCACCAGTGCGCCCGCTAAGGAAGCGAGGCCGTCCGCCTAAGCCTTCAACTGCTGTAGACACCGCCCCGGCTCTGCCTACTCGTGGACGCGGGCGACCCAAGAAGACTACCACTGCGAGCCTTTCTCTGGACTGTCTGCTCGTCGGGACGCCTTCACATCCAGAGGGGGAGCCTGTAGCATAACAAACAATGCGCAACCGGCCTGCGCATTGTTTGTTCAGCAAAACTGATGACAACGCGCGTCGTCAGCGCGCCCCGCCGCCCGGCCCGGCCCTATAAAAGCCGCAACACGGCTGTACTCGCCAGTTCTTACCCGATGAACAGTTCGGCTTTCGAGCTCATCACTCTTGTCCCCAACAGGTGCTCCGCATAACGGAGCACATTCTGTCCATGTGGCATCACACTTGGCCAGCCAGTACGGGAGCTGTCTTCCTCGACGTAGCGAAAGCCTTCGACAAAGTCTGGCACAATGGCTTGATTTACAAGCTCTCCACTCTTGGTGTGCCAGACAGACTCGTACTCATCTTACGAGACTACTTGTCGAATCGTAGCTTTCGCTACCGCGTGGAGGGCACTCTCTCCGACCCCCGACCCATCCGAGCCGGAGTCCCCCAGGGATCCGTACTTGCCCCGCTCCTCTTTACGCTGTATACCAGCGACATACCCCGTCACCCGCAAGTCGAACTTGCCCTCTTCGCGGACGACACGGCTCTGTACACATCCAATTTGAATGCAAATCGGGTGAGTTCAAAGCTGCAAGCCGCACTAGACACTTTAGGTGTCTGGTTTAGACAGTGGCGCATAGAAGTGAATCCGACGAAGAGTGCAGCAGTGTACTTTTCGCGGAATTACTCTAAGCCCAAAACCCTCTCCCTCTTTGGCAAACCCATTCCCTGGGTTAAGTCAGCCAAATACTTAGGGGTGATACTAGATCGCCGCCTTAGTTTCAACACCCATATTCGCACTGTAGCCAACCGTGCCAAGTTCATACTTAGCCGGTTGAACAGTCTCCTTAGAGCGAAGAGTAAAATGTCCCTTAGAAATAAGGTAACTTTACAAATCGGTCATACGTCCTGTCATGACGTACTCCTCTGTGGTATTTGGCCACTCGGCCAATGTTCGCCACCTCCAGGTTGTCCAAAACCGATTTCTGCGCAAAGTCACGGGCTGTCCGTTCTACATGCGCAATAAAGATCTCCATCGCGATCTTAATCTCGAGTCCGTTGCCCACTTCATAAAGGCTGCCTCACAGCGTCATTATGAAAAGGCCTCGGAACATTTCAATCCCCTTATATCCACCATGCCCGATTATCCCATTGACGACCCTCCCACGAGTTCTCTCCTCCGTAGACCGAGACACGTTCTCGGTGACCCCGTTGACCCAATCACCGCCGCTAACCCGGAGGTGACGGCAACCAATTCGCTTCCGCACACTACACAACCGACCAAAAACCGACCCCGCCGGATGCGGGGTCGAAGAATTCCCCGCTTCCGCCCTTAGGTGCATTCGTGCACCTAGGCGAAACCTCCATTACCCTCTTGTGTAGCATCTGGCGACAGCCCAAGCCGAGGCTCGCACCTAAGTGGTGGCCCTTGTGCGTGTCGCCCCAACCTAATTTTACCGGCGAGGCACCCTCTGCGCCCGCCAAAAGTCCGGTAACGCTGTCATGGCCATCTGCGGTCAACAGCATTATAATCCATTCGAAAAAAAAAAAAAACTCGCCAATCAGTCGGCTCACTTCATCCGCAATGGGAAGGTGCTCCGACTAGACGCTCTCACACCGCTACTAGTGTTTGTCGCATCCGGACGCTCGCCTGGAATGGCTCTCGCTAGTAGTTGGTGGCCTACTTAACTCTGTTAAATTGATTGTTTTTACAGAATATAAAATTGTTGTACCAACTTCTGTTTCCCTTTCGCCAACCACCGGGAAGATAGGAAGACAGATCACGCTACAGTACTTTATTTAATAAACATGCACACATTTAAAAACATATACAAAAGGTGGGCATAATGCCAATGGCATTTTCTACCTACCAACCACACATGGTAGAAAACAAAACAAAAAGGCGTGCTATAAATAAATCTAAGATAGGTAATAATAAGTATAATTAATTACATTAGAAAAAACTACAGCAACATAGTAATAAACTTAAACTTTATTTAAAACTTTCACTAACTTTTATTTCGTTAAAATTTTAAAAGATCGTATATTTTGCGTACGATTTCGACTCCATGATCGTACATCGTATGAGGGTCCAAAAAGGTCGTATAAATACTATTTAAATCGTACGTTTGGTAACGCTGAATAGTTTCGTTTCTATGAATGAATTTGAATCCTTAGCGACTTTCGAAGCACCACAGAGGAAGTGGAATATAGTGAGTTATGTTATTTCGGTAGTGTTCTAAATAGTACATTATTGCAAAGGCCGTAATAACAGGTAATAACAGGTCGATTCGACGAAGGCCGAGCCGTAGGCGAGGATTTCACTAATACCTACGAGACAGGCAATTGCCATTTCCGTCGAGGCATATAGACCTATTTCAAAACTATGTGTACTTGCTAAAATCCTTGAGAAAGTTGTCCATGAACAGTTATACTCAGCCCTAAAGTCATCTTTCATCAAACAGCAACATGGTTTTCTAAGAGGTAGGTCAACTACTACTAATCTCATAGGTTTTATAGATTTTGTCAGTAATCGAATGTAGTTGGGGAGCCAGGTCGACATAATTTATACTGACTATAGCAAAGCTTTCGACCGTATTGACCACTCCATTCTACTAAACAAACTGTGCGCTGCTGGTATAAAAGGCAATCTTCTAAGGTGGTTCGCCTCTTACGTCTATGTCTATGGTCGTTGCCAAACCGTAGTCCTTAAAGGATATACATCTGGATTATCGCCTATTCCTTCTGGCGTGCCCGAAGGCTCGATTCTTGGTACCCTGCTTTTTATTATCTTTGTCAACGACATCTGGTTATGTTTCAACTACTCTGATTTTCTTCTATTCGCCGATGATAAAAAAAATTTAATTTTCCAAATGCTCCCAAAGAACCAATGAGCCGCAGTTAGCTTTTTCATAAGGTAAATAGAAAATGGTTTACAATTTGCGCCAAATTACTTTTCCGCTCTTTTATTCCTTATATACCTTACAAAAGTCATGTAGGTTTATGTCTCTTAGTCCGAAATCATGCATCTGATAATTATTATGTAAATAGATAGTTAGGTAGGTAACTACTTTGTTGACAAAGAAAATTACAATCAAATAATAGAAACAAATTAGAACTAGTATTCTTTTAGAAATTAGGTACCTACTTATCTATCTAATATCTATCTACTTAGCCACCGAACCTACCATACCTATTAGGTACTCTCAGTACATAACTAGATACCGCCTGGGTTAGTTCTCTCTGGAAAACTCTGAAAACACTGTTTCCCAGAGACGAGGCGACCTATTTAGCTAAATTTATTTTTTGGTCCTGAAAATCTTAC
Source organism: Eupithecia insigniata (assembly GCA_947859395.1). NCBI lineage: Eukaryota > Metazoa > Arthropoda > Insecta > Lepidoptera > Geometridae > Eupithecia > Eupithecia insigniata. The sequence goes on from OX402005.1 coordinate 15,374,185, forward strand.
TAGGTAAGTAATTATAGCAATTTTAATTAAAATTGTTTTGTACCTACAGCAAATTTCAGAGTTCACAATTTGATTGACATTCGTATCAAACAAATATGAGGTACCGGTATTTAACTGTATTTAATAGTCTATGACAAAGTATAACATTTACCTACATACAGTAAGTAAATAATTTAGGTACTGTACTTAAAAAAGTAAAGTACCTACCTAGATAAATATCAATTTTAAATAAAAACTATGTAAGCACCTACATAGGTTAGTTGGGTATCTGCATCAAACTTATGTAAATTGGATGAGTGAGCACAATCTCATTTTATATTATTACTTATGAAAAGATAATACCTACTTTGTAAATAAGTACGTCATAACTACCTAGAGTGCTTAGAGTGAAAAGTAAGTCCCGTACTAATAAAAACTAATACATCACATCGTAGGTATTCTACCTATTACAATAAATAAAATCATGTAATACCTACGTCCCGTCTCGTCTGCTACTATTTTTATGCAGACGTTAGGGTTAGGTTAGGTTAGGACCTTTATTCTCACACAGACTGTGATCAATTTCCCATGCACGTATTTTACTTTTAAAGTGCGTGGCGCACTGAGACGCGCCACGAGTCGCACCCGCCCGCGCTATCCGTACCTCGAGTATTTTTGATACCACATGCTAAAAACTAGAGATGAGTCCGGTGTTCAATAACTAACTCAGTACCTGTTAGCATGGTCCTAAAATATCTAACGCTATTGTAAAATCCGCATACCGCTAGGGAATAACTGTGCAAAGCGAGCATCGCGCCTATCCGACCGTGAGCCATAACTACCCAACGCTTCAATACCTATACTTACCTAACTATCATCTACGCATAGGTACTAGCGGACCGTCACCCGTAAAGTTATGTAGCTGCAACAAGTATTTGGTATTTCTAACCAAATCGGTTAGATGGTATTTCTAACCAAATCGGTTAGATGGTATTTCTAACCAAATCGGTTAGATGGTATTTCTAACCAAATCGGTTAGATGTATTTCTAACCAAATCGGTTAGAAATATATTGGGTAGAAATCAGAACAGGTATAGAGTATTGTAACGTTATTGGGTACCAGTTGGTACTAGCGGTATTGAAACAAAATACCCAACTAATAACCGGTAGCCAAAATGTCCAATAACTCCCATCCTTACTAAAAACTACTTGGAAGTATTTTAGCCCTGGTTTTTGGCGCTGGTTTTTATACGAGGACGTACTTGGAAGACTTGGTACTCGATTTTACAAGTACCTCTCATCGCTAGTTGTATTCCCTGTTAATAGCTGTTTCACTTAAACGTTAAAAATGCCTCGCATGCGGTTTAACGTACTACGTCATCAAACATGGAAAATGTTGTTCATGTCATGAGTTTCATGACAAAAGAAGACAATGAAGGTCTTAATTTAACCTCAAAATGGTACTTCAGCGGACTGCAGCTGCAACAGGTGTGTCTATTAGCACCATAAAAAGAACTTCTAGCCGAAGCCCGGGTGGGTCGCTAGTTGATAAATATCACTTTTCTATTTGATTCTACTTGCGCAGTTTTGCTTCCGTGCCTTTGCGATCACTCTACCAATATTTACTTGTCTTTGTTGTTTAGCCCACCTCACCAAACTCCAGCCCAGTCGAATTAGCTCTAAAAGGGGAAAACTCGTTTTTTTTTTATTTCCGAGTTTCGCCCACGAATTCAAATGTAAAATTGATCAACTTTTTCTGGATCAAATCCTAATTTCACTGGAGCCAAATATTACTGCGGTTCGCCCTATTCTTGTTATGAGATGGGTGTAGAAATACACCGCCACTGACTGAAATATCAAATGATTTCTGGAATTCGTAGGTAAATACGATTTTTTCAAGTTTGTAATCCCCTCAAAGATAAATCTGGCAACCCTGAAACTATTTCTAGTTCCCCAAATACAACATAGTTCTTATGTAAACATGTCCGACCGTACCGATCATGACAAGGATCACAAGGATCTACGCACGGCTACGCTCTATCTAGTTCCGCGGACATGTTCGGTATGCTCAGGTTTCTGAATTATTATTCCCTAAAAATAACCTTAAAGTGCAAAAAACGCAATTAAGTCTATATTTGAGGTCACGCAGCATGGAGAAAATTTTTAAGTATCTGAAAGTATGGGTCTCAGTCTTTCAAATTCTGTTGAGTTTGCCCAAATAATTTTTTTGTCACCGAGATGGGCTATTTACGAATTTCAAATTGCATGATTTTTTTAAAAACCCCGTACCTTACTGCATGCAAAGATTTATATCGTTAGATAGGCCCTTACCGTAGTGAGACGCCCCGCGCCCGTGTTGATGCGTTATGAAATGAGATAGCTTGCTCATTTGGAATCAGTGTACATCTAAACACAGTGTCAGCCGGACGTGCTGTTATATTGGCATTTTTTGTTGAAAAGTGTCACAAAATGCCATCGTGCGCATTTCGCAAATGCAAAAATAATTCTAAACATACAAATAAAGACAAAAGCGTTACATTTGACTCTTAAGTATTGCGATATAATTAAATAACTATTTTTCTTTCCGTTTTATAAAACTGTGTTTCCGCTGTTGCGTTCTGACCGCAATACAAAGTACCTAACATTACCAGCTAATCTGTGGTACTACCCAGATTGCACACTTTTTAGACTTTTCGATTTCAGGGCATGATGAGACCTTTATTTTTTCACAAAAGTGTGTGCAGTATGATTGCACACAATATGTTTATAATAACAGTTAGGTACGTAGTAAAGTATAATGGCAAAAACACAATTTTTAATTACTTGTGTGCGTGCGTCGGCATTTTGTAACGCACACATTCAAATACAACGGGACCACGGTTTTTGGTGCTAGGGCGTATCTAACGATATAAATCTTTGACTGCATGACCAGCAAATATAGGCTAAAATTCGCGTTTTTTGCGCTTGCCATATTTCGGAAACCTAAGCCAAACAAGCATTTCTGAGGTCAAATTAGAATTTAGCGAGTCAGAAACCTTCGGATATACCGATTTCTGGTAAATTATTCTGTTCGCCTGTGTTATGTATGATTGTATTTTATTGTACTCCACCGAACTTTATACCGAATATGTGCAATTTATGAATTCTTTATTGACAAAGAAAATAACAATCAAATAATATAAATATAATTATTAATAATATAATTAATAATATATAAATTAATAATATAATTGCGTGGACAAAATAAAATTCAGTTGTAGATCACAAAGGCACTTTTATTTCGTACAGTTCCAGTTCGTACAATAACAATAGGTTAGCCACGTGGTGGGAACAGACAAGTTTCTTCGTTCTGGAGTTACTTCGACGATCTCTCGAGCAAAAGTCCACGCTAATCCCATTCCAAATCTCCAGTACAAAGTAACCCCAACGAAGATCCATGTCCAAGCATGGTCAACCGCCGCGCTTGCGTTTCCACCAATCAAATCAAACAAGTTACAGTTTACCAACTTATTAAGGCAAATGTCTACAGTCTAATTGGATACTTTAATCACAATCAGTCTAGGTAACATTACAAAACAATTATTACACAGGCTGCAAACTTATCAGAACTTATCTTTACAATCTGATTGGATAACCTTGACTTGAGCAGTCTAGCCAATTTTACAAAACAAAATAAAAGGAGGTAAGATTATTGCCAGCTTAAAATAATATCATCAGATAAACTTGAATGAGAATGAGGAATAACCTTATTGCGGTATTTGCGGTAAGCGCCATCTGTTAAATACGTTAGCAAATTTTAATGAAAGAGAAAGGTTATAAACAAAGAATGAAGTTCTCGTTCATAAATTCGCTTGATGACTGATTTAAATCGTAAGTCTTCTAAAATAATCGTTGTCGACTGGTGGAGTCTGACGTCTCGATTCGACATATATATAATAAACGACGATCGTAAGAAGGATTAATAACGAAAAACTGAAGCAACCGTACGCGAGTAACATTCAAATGACTCTGAGGCTAATCATGTGGAGCGGACGAACTAACGCACCGACACTGCGTGTGGTGTTTAAGTGCAGGTTTGTACAAGTTGTGTCTTATTTCGTAAGGCACTACGCGTGAGGTCAAAATAAGACAAAGTAAAAATAATATTCATGTAATATATAAAAATATCAAAATTTAGGGGTGAGGCTAGTCAAGTGACTCGGACTGTATTTCTGGCTTCGGTATTATTTCCAAACAGTGAGAAGCCGTGACAAATCAGTATTTTGTGAAATGGTCTCTCATCACTAAAATATTACCTAGTTAGCCACCAAGGTGCACAGCAATAAATTCATAATTTTATAATTACGAACCCTTGGTTTACAGAAATGTTTTATTTACAGCCTAGTCAAAATAAGGATAATAATTGTATAATGCCCACAATCCACATACCAAACCAACAGGTACCTACTGCTACTTGAAAATATTGACAACTTAGTACACAGAAAGAATGAATTTAAAAAAAATCATTTAATTTTGCTATTGTTTTGAAACTTTCATAAATCTCCATGAACACACTTGAACTTGTAGAAATAAAAATGATACTTCAAGTTTATTTCTAATAGTTATTGTTGATTTTTTGCACGGACGAGTCTTGTGCCCCTCCCAGAAAGAAATTCTGGATCCGCCCTTGAAGGCTTGAAGGGGTTAGTTATTCTTTCGGACGTACCTACAGAATACAGAATCCTAAAATAATAACTATTGAATCATTGTTAAATTTTACTGAGTATAAAGACAGAGTGCTAGATGGGCATTTAATGAATGCGGAGATTGACATTCCGTCCGTGGTCGCGGCGCGGGCGCAGGCGCGGCGCACGCATTGTCTTTGGCACACGAACCGCTGCGCTGCACTGCTCACCTCACTCTATTTATACTAACTAGGTATCTGCCTACCTACCACTAGTCTCATTGCCTTAAATGGAGGGCTGAATCAAACGCTCTGCACAATTAGGTAACAAATATAATAAGAATAATTAACAAAGTAAACTTACAGAAAACTTATAACATAATCGAGAGGGCGTGCAGTCTCCAATGTGAGCGAGTACATATGTATGGAAGTAATAGGTGATTAGAAATGCGAGTTAGAAGCACTTGCGGTGCACGATGCCAGGGCCCGACTCGTCGTACTCTGCCTTCGAGATCCACATCGCCTGGAAGGTGGACAGCGACGCAAGGATGGAGCCACCGATCCATACCGAGTACTTCCTCTCGGGGGGAGCGATGATCTTGATCTTGATGGTGGAGGGAGCCAGCGCCGTGATCTCCTTCTGCATTCGGTCAGCTATACCCGGATACATAGTGGTGCCGCCCGACAGCACGGAGTTGGCGTACAAGTCCTTGCGGATGTCGACGTCACACTTCATGATGGAGCTGTATACGGTCTCGTGGATACCGCAGGACTCCATTCCCAGGAACGAAGGCTGGAACATAGCCTCGGGGCAGCGGAACCTCTCGTTGCCGATGGTGATGACCTGACCATCTGGAAGCTCGTAGGATTTCTCGAGCGAGGTGGAGGAGGCAGCGGTGGCCATCTCCTGCTCGAAGTCGAGCGCCACGTAGCAGAGCTTCTCCTTGATGTCGCGCACGATCTCGCGCTCCGCCGTCGTTGTGAACGAATAGCCGCGCTCCGTCAGGATCTTCATGAGGTAGTCGGTGAGATCACGACCCGCCAGGTCGAGACGCAGGATGGCGTGTGGCAGCGCGTAGCCTTCGTAGATAGGCACGGTATGGGAGACGCCATCGCCCGAGTCCAGCACGATGCCCGTGGTGCGGCCGGACGCATACAGGGACAGCACGGCCTGGATGGCCACGTACATGGCGGGGCAGTTGAACGTCTCGAACATGATCTGCGTCATCTTCTCGCGGTTGGCCTTCGGGTTCAGGGGGGCCTCCGTCAGCAGGATGGGGTGCTCCTCTGGGGCCACGCGGAGTTCGTTGTAGAACGTGTGGTGCCAGATCTTTTCCATGTCGTCCCAGTTGGTGATGATGCCGTGCTCGATGGGGTACTTGAGCGTGAGGATACCGCGCTTGCTCTGCGCCTCGTCGCCCACGTACGAGTCCTTCTGGCCCATGCCCACCATGACGCCCTGGTGGCGCGGTCGGCCCACGATGGAGGGGAACACGGCGCGCGGCGCGTCGTCGCCCGCGAAGCCCGCCTTGCACATACCGGACCCATTGTCCACGACCAGCGCGCCCGCATCGTCGTCGCACATTTTGCTGAAACCCGCGCCTGCTTGCTTCTCTTACTGATAGACTGACTTGTCTATTCGCACTCTATTCCTGCAATAAGCACAAAGCGAAGCTGTTAACTCTGCACGCTTTCAACACCAACTCGCTATTGATTATTATTTGGAGAACTGTGATCGGCTGATAATAATTGCTGAAGAGTAAGTGAAAGCTGACAGTAATGAATCGTAGCGAGATTCCAAGATAGGTACCGATCCGAGAGAGTATGGGTAGAAGCGAGATATAAAATAACAAGAACAACTCACGGCGCGAACAAAGCGACGCGACGGCAGCGACGGAAGTGAGCCGGGGCGGGCGCGGTGGCGCTATATACCGGCGAAGCGCGCTCGCGAGCGCCCTACAAGGCGCGGGCCCTACTGCCATTTAAGCGCATCACCAATTATATCGACCGGTGACGAAAAATAGATTCGCGCATCGAGCCACAGAGCACAACATAGTCGCGCCCGCGCCGGCTGACGGGCTTGCCCTGCGATCTGCGATCGAGCCAGATTTATTGCATCGTGAGTGATCTACATATTTGAGAGCACATAAATAAGTTCATAGGCTGACGGACGAGTCGGTACACGCTAGATTGTTCCGTTCATTATTATTAGCACTAGTGATTGTCGAGCGTGGTTTACTGAAGAAAATGAACGAATGCCCATGTTTGGTGAGGTCAGTCACGACGACGACGCGACGTGCGAGTCAGTCGATCGTGTCGTGGCACTCGCTATTTGATATATTATGTAAACGTACTGTTGATAAGCAGCTGATGTGAAATGTGAAAACTATAATAAACCTAATTTTTTTATGTTATGTTTAATTCGACCCTCGTTTTTTCACTTTTTTTTTCGCGAAATGAGAGTCTGCCTTAATTTTTTTTTGTTTTTTTTTTTTCATCTGTGATAAGTCTTCTGACTATGAGAAAATTTGATGTTGATGAGAGTCCTCTCAAGGAATTGGTCCAGCGATCATTTCCCCCCTTTGTTTCCTTTTATCATGCGTCAAGCTCTATGATGTGTTGTCTTCGCAGTCTCTTAGGGTAGCTTATAGTTGTCAGCTGTGATGCCAGTTGATAAGGGTGTTGGTTTAGGCGTTGTTTCTATTTAACTGAGAATCGCTTTATTTCGTCGTTGACGGTGTTTATGTCCAGTTCGTTGTGTAGCTCAGCGATCATTAGGAACCACGAGGCATTGGATAGGTTTCTTAAGATTCCATCTAGGGCTCTTTGTATAATTGATACATTTGATTAACAAGCTGATCCCCACAGCTATATCCCAAACGTCCATATCGATTTTAGCACCATCTTGCATACCACGAGGTTGTTATCCAGGCTGAGGACTAGGATAATTTGCTACGAAACAATTCTGTCACTAATCACACAGATTAATATGAAATCGCTTTACAGCCTTATGAGTTCTGATTGGCCGAAAAAATATCACGCAATAAAAAAGGGATGGGGTAAAACGGATTGCTAGTGTTATCGATGTTCTAGCTAGTCAGAATTTAATAATGATATTAAGTTCATTTTATTTACATATATTAAACTTATAATTATTATTATTGTTTATAATATGTTTAACAGAGAAATCGATAAACATACATTAAAAAACTTTGGAATTGGTCACATGGAAACAACTAAAAGTGGACTTGGTGACTTTACATCTCAGACATCCAATTTACCAGCTATAATCGTTCAAAAATCACAAGCAATAAATATTACGTGTAAATATTGTGTGAAATGAAGCTGATAGAAAAAGAGCTGTCAAATGAAACGTCATAAATGCTGACCGAGGTTGGCCATTTTATCTTGACCTCTAGGTTTTGTAATGTTTATCTAGAAACTTTGTACTTTTCTTTATTTTTTTATGTAAATACTGACTTAGAATCGAAGATATGAGTCTGTTTATCTAGAAATTCTGTACTTTTCTTACTTTTTCATGTAAATATTGATTTGAAATCGAAGATAGTCTTCTCATACTAATGTCGACCTTTGATTTGTGTACTTTTCGTTAGATATACATGTAAATTCTTACTTGGAAACGAAGATATGAGTCCCTCCATTCTCTTACATATCTTATTTATACATGTTTCTCGTGATTTCGATAGAAAATACAACTTTTTCTTATTTTTTTCTGTAAAATGATTCATACACCCATCGATTGCGCGTAATTTTCTTATTGTAAAGCAAAAACACCGAAATTTATATTTTGATTCTAAAGCTATGTTTTTTATAGAAAAACATTGATAATTTCTCTTACTGTCATTTTAATGTCTGTCAAAACTCTATATTTATCGTCTAAAATGTGATAGGTTCCATATAATTGACATGAAAACTCTATGCTAATAGGGTCATGTAAAAGTTTTTATATGGAATCTAACTAAAACCTTTGTAAAAAAAACGCAGGCTGGTAATGTATTCAAACCATTCAATTGGAATTTCGGAGTTTAAAAACAAATAAAACTTTTATTGACAAAGAAAATAACAATCGAATAATATAAAGAAATTAAACTAGTATTTACAATTGAAACAATTGAGCTAACTGCAGACTGTTGCAAACAATCTACAGATAGCTCAACTGGTCCATATCAATACCAGTCGGAAGCGTCCCCAAGACGCTGGCTGCATTGCCCCGCTGTATGGCAATGCTAATGCGCTGCGCCAGATACTCACCAGCTCTCGGGTCACGCGTCGCTTCGACCAGGCGCTCAGATAATTTTTTGAAAACCCGGAGAGCCTCGGTACCCCACAGACCTAGGGTCTCGACTCCAAGGGGAGCAAATGCGTAAGCTCTGTCGAGACCTGCATATTTGCGCCTCTTGAGATCCTCGGCCAAATCTGCCGCCGAACCAGCCCTCACGGATGTCCTTGAAAGATGGGAAGGCGCAAGTGTGTCGACACATGTAGCGTCCCACACAATAGGTCTGCCCAGCTCCCAAGGGACTAAAGTCATGCCGTCGGGCCTCTTACCATCGTCACGCAACAGACCATTCGGTTCGAGAATAGCTGGTACGTTAGCGGTGACAAAGGCCCGCCGGATGATGTCGTTAAGGCTGGCATGGCGAGATATCCGACCGGCAGCCCTAGTACACGATAATCCGTGAAGACCAAGCTGTTCGACAACAGTACAGCACTGGCATTGATGAGGCGCACAACACCTTGCAGCCAACCGAAGACATGTTGCTATACGGAAAGTTACGGGATCCAATAGAGTGCCAGTATTATATGAAGGAAGTGCTTGCAACCAATGTCCTGACTCCCATTTAGAAACGGCCAGGAGACGGGCACGATCTGCAGAGCTGGAGCACGTTTGTAACAAACAATTCCGTGTCAACTCACACAGAGGCCCGTCCCATTGCCGTTGGGACAAAAAAGATTTTGGGGGAGCAGCATCAGGGCAAGCACTATGCCAAGCCATTCGAGCCTCGTCTAAGAATGAAATTTCGAATGAATTTCCAGGTGAGACCAAAGACGGATGAAAATTTTTTCCACTAAAGAACTAGTGCTGTAGACGGAAGACAAGAACGCTGGCATGGCTACACTTGAAATTTTGCGGATACCTAAGCCTCCCAATTTGACAGGCAGGGAGGCCTGCGACCATGCCTTGTCATCGAAACAGATATTCAAAACCGATGATAAAGTATTCTTTATTATGTTGTCTAAGCCTTCCAAGAGCTCGCTGTGTTTCCACAGTTGACAACATCTCAAAGAATACGTAAATTTAGGTACAAACAAGCAAAACCGAATAATTGTAAAAGCCATATGGCTATTAATTTTGAGAAGTCTGTTCGAGGTTTTGTTGAAATTTTGAATTTTCTCATCTACAAATGACTGAAAAGACTCATCAAAAATTGGTGAACCAAGGAGGCGAAGTGAACATTTATCTACAACTGTAATGTTGGGAGCCAAACTATTGAATTTTATTATGATATTGTTTTTGTCTACACAAGAGTCCGAAATAAAAAGCTCGCACTTTGAAAAATTTAGTTCTAAACCTATTTGCCGAAATTCATCTGTGATGATTTTTAGGTCATTAAAAACTGTGTCCACGTCTCCCCAAAACAAATTGATATAAATAGAGCACATTCGCAAGAATGGATCAGTTCACTCTTGGATCTTGAAAAGACAGTTACTACCTTGAAGAAGTACCTCACCTCCAATACCTACTGAAGAAAAGTCTACCCTGGCCTCTGAAGAAGACCTCCTCCTATCCTGAAAAAGAGCCGGCCCGGAGGAACCCTTGACTCCTTAATCTTCTAAACCCATCTCTCCTACCTCCCAGGTCCACAGCTCACAGCATCCGCTGGCTTACTGACTTCGAGCTTCGAACAGCAGACCTGGCTCCAGTTTCCAGGCCCCAACAATCACTGACCTTCGAACAGCAGTCCCAGCTCCAGAGCCTACCCTGGTTTCTTCTACTCTGGTCTCTGAAGAAGACGAGCCTACCCTGGTTTCGTCTACTGGCCTCTGAAGAAGACGTCCTCCTATCCTGAAGAAGAGCCGGCCCTGAGGAACCCTTGACTCCTTAATCTTCTAAACCCATCTCTCCTACCTCCCAGGTCCGGAGCTTACAGTATCCGCTGGCTTATTGACTCCGAGCTTCGATCAGTAGTCCTGGCTCCAGCTTCCAACAACCACTGACTCCGAGCTTCGAGTAGCAGACCAAGCACCAGCTCCGGACTTCTCAATAGACGCATCTTTCAAATCTTACACCTAAGGTTACTGTATAAGTTAGGGATCATTAGGTATCATTAATAAAAATTCTAAATTTGTCCTCTTTTCTTTTCCAACCATTAGGATCTTGAAGTCTCTTTACTTAAAACTTAAAATAACTTGTTCGTAGGAGACCTTCAGTCTCCTACGTTACAGTTTCTAGTAAAATAATTTAATATAAACTTACCTATGAAATGTTCTTCGATCTGTTTTACACTTGGAAAATCGAGTATTTTTACCACACCATTTGATTGAGCAAGTAGGACATGGTTTAATCTTGATTTGCAGTATTTTATTCACCGAGCTACGGGACAAAACGGTTCTAACTTTTGGTCGGCACTGAAGTGACCATCTAAGTAAGTGCTAAAACACTGACGTGCGGCAGAGAAGCGCGTTTTTGTATGTCCCGTCTAAGGCATACTCGATGATTTGAGTTCATGCAGCATGGAGAAAACTTCAAAGTATCTGAAAGTATGGGTCGCAGTCTATCAAATTCTGTTGAATTTGCTCAAATAATTTAGCAATTTTTTTTTTAAAACCCTTAAATTGCGCGTTTTTTGCGCTATAAGGTTATAATATTTTGGACACCTAAGCCAAACAAGCATTTCTGAGGTCAAATTAGAATTTAGCGAGTCAAAAACCTTCGGATATTTCGATTTCTGGTAAAATTTTCTGTTCGCCTGTGTATACGGACCAGATAGTCACCGCGCCTAGCCTCTCCTCCTTTAAGCGGAGACTTAAATCGTGGCTGGTCGAGAAGGCGTTCTATAATGTTGAAGAATTTGTGCCGAAAATACAATGATATTTTAATTATTAATTATTTTGTACAATATGATAATATTATTCATTCTAATTATTTTCATTTTATGTTATTTAAAGATACGTAATACAATTTTATTATTATGTTATAATTTGTAAATTGACCGATCTGTAATAACTATTTACCAATAAATTGATTATTCTGATTATGATTGTATTTTATTGTACTCCACGGAACTTTATACCGAATATGTGCAATTTATGAAGAAAATGTGCAATTTCGAACGAATACCTATGTGGATTTCCTTATTAGATATCGGAATTTGGATATTGAGATCTTAAAAAATTATTGTCAGCCTGTGTTTTTGTTTTGTTTGGGACAAAAAAAGAGTCGTTTTATTTACGAAGTACCTTTTTTAATAAATAAAAAATTAGAAATGTTTATTATTAGTTAGGTACTGTTACTAATTAAACTAACTTGGAATCAACATTCATAAAACTTTTTATAATTTAAATGTGCAAAATCAACCATTAAGAACAAGAATTTTTAGAAGCGAAGGCTAGATAAGTATATTTATTTTTATTTTAATACTCTGGTTTCTTGATTTCTGGTTCTTTTACGCTTTTTTATTCTTATAAAAAAGCGTCAAGCATATTTCAGGATAGAGTACTTCGTATTTTTTTGCACAAATATCCTGCCGACGAAAAAACACCGGTAGGTAAAATTTAATTAAGTTAGGTACTTGTATGCCTGTGTCTTTGTGGCGTCGTACGGGGGAGGCCTATGTCCAGCAGTGGACGTGTATGGGCTGATGATGATGATGATGATGATGCCTGTGTCAGATAAACTTCTCTTTCACCTAAATGGTCGTACATTGTTTTTCAGTCATTACAAATCCCAAAAGATCAAATTCGTCAGACGGAAACAAATTCCTCTTCTATTTATTGCATTTTCCAAAAATTGTCTAATATTAATGATACGATACTGGATCACTGCATATAGGAATTGTAGTATCGGAACTAGCATTCCAAGATTCCGATATTGCGATATTCCAAGATTCATGCCCTAGCTAGTGCGACATTTCAGTGAATGAATATTTTTTTTCATTTATTTTATTATACAAATGGACTTACAGTAAAAACCAAAACGCCCAAGAGTAAGGTTACACAATCTTATACGATACATAGCAATGAATAAAAATAATTATCATGTCAATCTCGAGTCAATACTATAATAAATACTAAAATTAAATACAATGATGTAGTAGATAGGGTAGTAAGGGAGCTATTACAGAACAAGATCCAATTTGGCGCCAGTGCGAGCTCAGCTCGCAAAGGGCCCTAAATTGGATTGAGTGCACCCGAGATATTTGGACGCCCGAGCGAAGCGAGGGCGAATATAGTTCGAGGGAGCACTCAATCCAATTTCGCGCCCTTGCGAGCGCTTGCAAAGGGCGCTAATGGATCGAGTGCATCCGAGAACATAGTTTGAGGGTGTAATAGCTACTTGCAACCGAGGTAAGCATTCTACTTTACATCATAATGGCGAGGCAAATAAAACATTTATATACTTAGGTATGACAAAATGTAATTTTTATTAGAAAAATTAATTATTTATTAAAAGATTTTGTACAACATCTTCTGCTTCGAGATGACAGAAATCAGGCGTGCGGACCAGTTCTTTATCTGATGAAGTACTTGACATATTGAACTACCACTTTAAACTTGTTTATTACAGTTTTAACTTTAGTTTATTACAGTCGCACAAATGAAATGAAATGCCGTAATTTCCACAGTTTTTTTTTTCCAGTAAAAATGTTCTTATTATTTTATAAGAAAAGAGATTGTTTCACCAAGGAGTTTTGCATAGCTTGAACTGTAAAGTCTTTACAATTCAAACAAAGTGTGACGTAATGAGATTTGAAAATGGAATTCCTATAAAAATGTACTGTGTTGCGATTACCATCTTACACAGCCCCTGCTTAATTTGTAAAACCTTCTTGCCGAGCATTATGATATAAATCTATAAACAGTTTAAGATCAAAGAGGGTAGGAACAATAACTACGTGTGTAAGATGTTGTCACATCTTACACAGTAGTAGAGTATTGAAGGTATTTGTTAACTTGTCGGCGTCCAGGTGACTATGTAGTTTGTAGACTCGCCAATTTTGGACCAAAAATCAAAAGTGCCGGCCAACGAATAATTTTGGTGTATTCCGGTTAAGCATAATATTAGAACCATTTTTTGTTATGAAGGCTAAGTTGTAGGTGCAGCATATGAATTGTTATTTCAAGTTAAAAATCGATATTTTCGTGTGGTTAATGGTCGCTTCAATAGAGACTTTCGCTTGCTGCGAATCGCATATGCAAACCGAGCTTTACCATCAATGTTCGAGTATTTTAAAATAGCTGCTGCATTAATAAATGCTTACCACATTTTAATCGTGGATAACATCCACGCTTCCACTTTCTTAGATATTATACAAGAGAGGTTCAGGTATACACAATACGTTGGCAGACCTAGTCAATAGGTACAATTACAATAGGCGACGAGCACAGTTTCGCCCAATGACTGCAGACATGCCAGAGTTCAATGATTTCCCAAGACTGACAGAAGAAGATTTGATACTGTTCAGCCTCGGAATATATCAGATAAAACAAGCAAGAAGTTATTACGGCGAGCACGTGCTGCCAGACAGAAGATTCACCATTGAATTGGGTGGTGAAATACCACCAGAACACATCGGAAGTCTCGAAGGTGCATCTTTGCCTTATCCGAGGACGTATACAAACCCGTCACTTAAGAGCGAGAACTTATTATGTTTATATCGCTATAGATAGAGCACAAAACGGTCGGCGATCAATAATGCATTATTATTGCACATGCAATGTTGGAAAAAGAACGGTAGGGTGCTGTTCACATACTATGTGCATAACATGGTACATGTCCTTTGAAAGACACCAAGAAGAGTAAATTAGGCCTCCGGCGGAAGGTCTCGAAGACCTTATTGTAAGAATATAATGAATTGTAGGTAGATAAGGAGGATAAGATTGTGATAAGATAGATTGTGTATAAGGTCCGTGAAAGTAGGTACCTAGAAATAAATGAATTATGCACTTAAAAGGGGACATTTTATTTACTCATAAGTCATAGATATCCTTATAAAAAATTACTCATATGGTTAGTTAGTGAAATATCGATTTTTCAGTAGATATCCAAAATTATGAATTTTTGACCTAATTTAACCACTTAAATAATAATAGCACAACATAGCCGTCATAGCAAAATATATCGAGACGTTATGTTCTACCGAAACGTGTAATATTTTTTGTTGGCCGGCACTTTTACCTTTTGGTCCAATAATGTATGAAACGTGATTGTTCTCCTTTCCCTAAAAATTGCGACATACATAATGTAAATACTAGAAATAAGAACAAACTGGCTTTGCCCAAAACTAGGCTGCACAAGATTAGTGTATCTTTTAAATGAAGCAATGTATACGCTTCTACAACAAAACTCCGAGTGAGTTGCAAAAATTATCAATAAATAAATTCAAACAAACTATCAAACATATCCTTTGTAAAAAGGCTTATCACAAAATATCAGATTATCTAGCTAGATGATAAAAAAGCATGGGACGACTTTTGCTCCAACTCGAAAACTAACAACCTAACAAGAAAAAGGTTTCTTGTTCGCTTAAAGATTGAAGTGAACATTATAAAAGCTTTTAAAAGAGATGGATGCAGTCCATTTTATTTTTAATGCCAAATAGACACGTGAATTAGAGTCTATTGCCTAGAGTAGGGAACATTTCGTATTGATTTAATTTTTCAAAAATTAAAGGCGGATTTTGTTTAATTTTTTTTCTGTATTCAACCGAACCTGTGTCGAACCTGCACCGCATCTGAAAGTTTGGTTCTTCATTTTTGTTACACCCTGTATAGTTTTATATTTTTATAGTAGAGTCAACTCGCACCCGAAGGGTTCAATTCAATTCTTTTATTCCGTTTTGATACATGTTGTTGTACTCTAGGAAAAGTCATAGAGGTACACATAATTAACAATTAACAGAATTAATAATATTTTTGTTTCTTATATATTGGTTTTTGAGATAGATTTTTTTTCTGTGTTTAAATATATTATTATAATGTCAGGTATCCGCACATCTCGTTTGATCAAGATTCGACAATACACATTGTATACATGAGCTAGTTAATTAACTCTACCTATCGTGCGGTACTCCAGCTCCGTACAGCTCTGCATTACATTTACTTTGCATGAAGCACGTTCATCAACAGTACGTGTACATTATATCTAAACGGCGAGTGCCACGACACGATCGACTGACTCGCACGTCGCGTCGTCGTCGTGACTGACCTCACCAAACATGGGCATTCGTTCATTTTCTTCAGTAAACCACGCTCGACAATCACTAGTGCTAATAATAATGAACGGAACAATCTAGCGCGTACCGACTCGTCCGTCAGCCTATGAACTTATTTATGTGCTCTCAAATAGATCACTCACGATGCAATAAATCTGGCTCGATCGCAGATCGCAGGGCAAGCCCGTCAGCCGGCGCGGGCGCGACTATGTTGTGCTCTGTGGCTCGATGCGCGAATCTATTTTTCGTCACCGGTCGATATAATTGGTGATGCGCTTAAATGGCAGTAGGGCCCGCGCCTTGTAGGGCGCTCGCGCGCGCGCCTCGCCGGTATATAGCGCCACCGCGCCCGCCCCGGCTCACTTCCGTCGCTGCCGTCGCGTCGCTTTGTTCGCGCCGTGAGTTGTTCTTGTTATTTTATATCTCGCTTCTACCCATACTCTCTCGGATCGGTACCTATCTTGGAATCTCGCTACGATTCATTACTGTCAGCTTTCACTTACTCTTCAGCAATTATTATCAGCCGATCACAGTTCTCCAAATAATAATCAATAGCGAGTTGGTGTTGAAAGCGTGCAGAGTTAACAGCTTCGCTTTGTGCTTATTGCAGGAATAGAGTGCGAATAGACAAGTCAGTCTATCAGTAAGAGAAGCAAGCAGGCGCGGGTTTCAGCAAAATGTGCGACGACGATGCGGGCGCGCTGGTCGTGGACAATGGGTCCGGTATGTGCAAGGCGGGCTTCGCGGGCGACGACGCGCCGCGCGCCGTGTTCCCCTCCATCGTGGGCCGACCGCGCCACCAGGGCGTCATGGTGGGCATGGGCCAGAAGGACTCGTACGTGGGCGACGAGGCGCAGAGCAAGCGCGGTATCCTCACGCTCAAGTACCCCATCGAGCACGGCATCATCACCAACTGGGACGACATGGAAAAGATCTGGCACCACACGTTCTACAACGAACTCCGCGTGGCCCCAGAGGAGCACCCCATCCTGCTGACGGAGGCCCCCCTGAACCCGAAGGCCAACCGCGAGAAGATGACGCAGATCATGTTCGAGACGTTCAACTGCCCCGCCATGTACGTGGCCATCCAGGCCGTGCTGTCCCTGTATGCGTCCGGCCGCACCACGGGCATCGTGCTGGACTCGGGCGACGGCGTCTCCCACACCGTGCCTATCTACGAAGGCTACGCGCTGCCACACGCCATCCTGCGTCTCGACCTGGCGGGCCGCGATCTCACCGACTACCTCATGAAGATCCTGACGGAGCGCGGCTATTCGTTCACAACGACGGCGGAGCGCGAGATCGTGCGCGACATCAAGGAGAAGCTCTGCTACGTGGCGCTCGACTTCGAGCAGGAAATGGCCACCGCGGCCTCCTCCACCTCACTCGAGAAGTCCTACGAGCTGCCTGATGGTCAGGTCATCACCATCGGCAACGAGAGGTTCCGCTGCCCCGAGGCACTGTTCCAGCCTTCCTTCCTGGGAATGGAGTCCTGCGGTATCCACGAGACCGTATACAGCTCCATCATGAAGTGCGACGTCGACATCCGCAAGGACCTGTACGCCAACTCCGTGCTGTCGGGCGGCACCACTATGTATCCGGGTATTGCTGACCGAATGCAGAAGGAGATCACGGCGCTGGCTCCCTCCACCATCAAGATCAAGATCATCGCTCCCCCCGAGAGGAAGTACTCGGTATGGATCGGTGGCTCCATCCTTGCGTCGCTGTCCACCTTCCAGGCGATGTGGATCTCGAAGCAGGAGTATGACGAGTCGGGCCCCGGCATCGTGCACCGCAAGTGCTTCTAACTCGCATTTTTAGCTTACCTATACCTAAGTACGACATACATTATTGTGTGCTCGCTCACTGTTGTTGCATTCGAGCTTTACTTAAGTTTATTTTGTTAATTGTTCTTATTATAATTTTTGTTACCTAACTGTGCAGAGCGTTTCGTTCAGCCTTCCTTAATAGCCAATGCGAGTAGTGATAGGCCCTCCCTCGTTGGTAGGCAGATGTTTGTAGGTACATAAATAGAGTGAGATGAGCGTGCCAAGACAATGCGAGTGCGCCGCGCCGCCGCGCCGTGCCGCGCCGCACCGCCGCCGTCGCACAGTTCCTGGTCTAAAGAATGCAGCTAAAATGTGGCGCATCGATCTCCGCAGTCATTGTGTTTATGGCAATGAGCAACTTTAAAAACAACTTTGAAGATTATGTGACAAAACACTTTCATGGAATTTTTCACTTTAATACGATCAGGGAATAGAACATCCGATGAAAAATGCGTATGAAGCACTCAAACTAGCAACCTGTTATAAACAATGTTCAACAATTCAGCACAACATTATGGGGCTAGCCCCAAGCAAAGCAGAGCTTGTGGTGTGGGTAAGGGTGTGGATAATTTTATTTATTCATTACGTACTTCGTTTTAACATTATTTTGTACCTACCTTAGTTATTCTGATAAGTATGTAAGTCTTTATAGTAATGTTTTCTCACTAACAATAACCGAACTGAAATACCTTCATAGAAGTATATTTAGTATCAAAGAAAATTACAATGAAATAATACAAAAACAAATTAGAGCTAGAATTTACAATTGAAACAATCAGAATCAGAATCAATAACTTTATTTCTTTAGGCTTACAAAATAAGCACTTAGACAAGTCAAATTTTATACTATAATATAGTTATTATTATCAAATAAGAAATAAGGTCTTATTGATATTCTCTTCACTTCAATTTTTTTTTCCACTAGTGGAAGAAGTGAAAATGAAACCACTAGCACATTTATAATATCACTTATGTGTCTAATACATAGTTATTTTGCCTATCTAAATCTAAATTTAATGCGATTTAGATACATGTCAATATTTCTATAAAGCTAAACAGAACATTGAATTTCTTACATACTACTGACAGTGCGGAACGGAGCGACATCTGGCGAAGCATTAACATCATTGATGTAATCATCTATGGAGTAAAATGCCTTCCTAATAAGATTTTATTTAATGTACTGTTTAAATTTACGAATAGGGAGTTCAGTTGCTTTAGATGGAAGCTTATTAAAGAAGCGCACGCAATTGCCCATAAATGATTTCCCTACTTTTCGTAATCTATATGCAGGGATGTGTAATTTGTTCTTGTTTCTTGTATTTCTATTGTTTCTATTAATCGAACTTACTATAGGCTGTTACAAACAATTTACAGGTAGCTCGATTGGTCCATAATTATATTAATACCTACCAGTCGAAAGCGTACGCTGGCTGCATTGCCCCGCCGGCTGTATGGCAATACTAATGCGCTGCGCCAGATACTCACCAGCTCTCGGGTCACGCGTCGCTTCGACCAGACACTCAGACAGATAAAAGCAGCAAATGCGTAGGCTCCGTGAAGATTTGCGTATTTCCAAGGGACTAGTCTAGTGTCATCCGTCTGGCCTCTGACTATCATCATGCAACAGACCATTCGGTTCGAGAATAGTTGGTTGGGTAAAAAGCCCGCCGGATGATGTCGTTAAGGCTGGCATGGCGAGATATCCGACCGGCAGCCCTAGTGCACGACATAATATGACGATAATAAAATAACGTGTATCTAACGATAACGTGATGACCAAGCTGTTCGAGAGCAGTACCTACCGCACTGGCATTGATGAGGCGCGCAACACCTTGCACGCAATCGAAGACATTTTTTTTTTTTATTTGGGTAGTAGACAGTTCATAAAGCTTAAATTTACAAAACTTAAAATAAACATAAACCAAAATAATTTCCTCCATTATGTAACACATGTAGAGCTAAATGAACAGAGCAATATTAAAAAAAAAACTATGAACATAATAAAAACATACCTACTGCATAAATTTATACAATCACAATAGAGAGAAATATATGTATGTAGGTATACACCATGACAACTTACTTACTATTATAATATTTTGGCAATGGCAAGTTAAATATATCTATACTTGACAACTTTTTATTATATGTTTCACGAACTCGATTAAGGTACATATTTTTTCTGTATTTTGTGTTTACATTAGGCAAGCAAAAAGTCTTTTTATTACGTGCAGTCGGGGGCCGGGGGCAATGAAAATGAACGTTTTCAAGCAAAAAAGGTGAATCAATTTCTCCACTTCTCTTATATAGATTTATATATTATAATCTTATATAGAAATAAAAACTTGGTCTCTAACAATTCTGCGGTCCTGCAGGCTAGTTGTGCTATCATATCATAACAAATGTGATAAGGGTCTGTCCAGTTACTTACTGTATAGTTTATTTATACCGAGTTTTGAGTAAATCGAATCAAAGAATAATAACTTTCCACACAAACTTTACCAGCATTATAAACCATCCGAGGTTAATTTTTCAAAATTAATTAGCCTATGTGTCATAGGCTAATCTAATTAGGCTAATTTAATAGTTTAGGTTAGGTTTTTTTTTCGGTTTAGGTTTTTAAAAAAAAAAGCCCGCGAAAGTCTATCCGTTTTCAACCTCTGATTTCCATTCAGAGACGTTTTCATGCAGGAGGTTTAAATGAGGTTCAACATACATTATTTTCCCATTCTATGTTACAAATACAAACTTATAATTTTAGTTAACGCTATAATTTACTTATATATATATATACACTTTTATATTCTTTCTTATTATTGAATGTTTTATGTTTATATATTACATAGATTGAGGGTAAGGTTGGAACGGCCTTCTCCCTGTGGAAAACTGACGCCGAGGCCAAAATCCTCAAGCTGAAGCTATCAACGTACTGCACGGTCTACCAGGCGGAACTTTTGGCGAAGCTTTAGTAGCTTCGCCAAAAGTTCCGCCTGGTAGACCGTGCAGTAGGAGATCCTGAAGCGCAAAGAGGCAAGTTATGGTATCTACAGCGACGAACAAACCTCAACACGACGCACCCACTGGCTGTTCAAACTAGGGCCAACCTTAAAACTGGTCAAAACCCAGAACAAGGAAATATCCTTGTTCTGGATAAAAGCACAAGCTGGCCTAGAAGGCAACGAACGTGCTGACCAACTCGCCAAAGACGCTGCCCTTAAAAGCAAAACAAAGTCGAACTACGATCATTGCTCCCTTTTTTTATTATTAGCCTGAGGGAAATGCTCACGCATATTGTACTGCCACGGGGAGACAGTACGATTATGTGGGACTTTAACTCACTAAATCCCTCAGGGTGTTCCGCTTGTGGTTGGAACACGGGAACGTTTTCTCTTCCGCGAACCCACCGCGGCTGCCCGATATCGGGCCCATCACTGGGGGGTGTGAAGCACCCCCCTTCGCGACGCACTAGAAACACATGATGCGCCGCGACCACCTCGGGGACCTTTCCCTGCCAAATGGGCGCCAGACGACCGCGTGTCCAAACGTCCCTAGGTCCCCTTGCGACGGGTCAGTCAAGTGGCGCCGCCACCTGCCACACGGTCACAGAGGATAGGGAGAGCGGCCTTCGCAATACCGACACTCCTCCTCCCCTATCCCCCACCACATCCGCCATCAAACGGTGGTGACCCCGTCAAGGCCGCGGAAGGTAAGGAGAGCGGCGGGCGCACCTCTATACCGGCACTCCTCTCCCGCCGCGGCCTCCACCTTTCTGCGGCCATGCTGCCCATACGGCACAGCCGCCCGCCTCAGTTGGGGTGCCTCCCATACGACACCGCAACCTACTACCGCTCCAACTAGGCTTAGAGGGCAAAACCCAGAGGAGCGGTCCGTCTCGGGGCCGGCCGTGTCGCCATCTGCGTTGGCTCGGCCCGATGGGTTCCTCTTAGCTTCATCACGGGTGACCAGGCCGCGATTACTAAGCCCCCCCGCCACGGCAAGGCGGGAACCCTTAGAGGGACGATCATTCAACATCATCATCATCATCAGCCTATACACGACCACTGCTGGACATAAGCCTCCCCCGTACGATGCCACAAATAGCGGTCCTGAGCCGCCTTCATCCATCGACTCCCTGCGACCGCTACGATGTCGTCGGTCCATCGAGTGGATGGTCTCCCATGTATGTCTTCCGTGTATGTCTTCCATGATTTGCCATAATCACCACGCTTGGCAGGCGGATTGGTGATCGTAGTGTTGGTGTTGAAAAATACTCAGAAGGAAGCTGCTGCCCTTCCTCTGGTAGGTTCCCTCAGTCGGCTCTTACGACATCCACGGGTCTCAACCCGTGGATGTCCAACTCATTGGAGGCGTCGATATTCTATGCCGCGGCCCCACGGCCACTCGGACGATCATTGTCCTGTCTCATTTATAAAAAAGGAAATTCCTAAAAAATCCCTATATAAATGGAACCAAAGGTATATAACAGGTAGTACGGCTAAAATCTCCAAAATGTTTTTCCCTGACGCAATCTCCGCCTTTCCTGTAATAGACAAAATTGGACTGTACATTTAAAAAAATATATAAATTGTAAATTAGATACAAATAATATTGTACAGATGTTAGAGAATAAGACCCGTGCCCACTTCGTTGGGCGGTAAACATTTTTAGTAGCTATAAAACTCGCAAATAACGTGGTTTTCAATAGGTAAAAGAATTTTCAAAATTGGCTCAGTAGATTCAGTGATTACCCCCTACAACCACACAAACCTTACTTATTTTTATTAATGTAGTATAGTATAGATTTATATATACCTAGATTTTATTGACTGGACGTCACACAGCTCCACATTTACCTAGGTATTATGCGCATCTCGCAGATCAACATAATTCTCAGCGCGCAGTCTTCTCTCATTTGTTCTTGTACAAAGTACAAAGTTATTCAGGAAGTATGTGTACCTAATACCTATCTATTTCACCTACATTCCTACGTTAGCTTAGGAATGTCTACGTACGTTTAATACGTGATGATCTTCCGTATTAACCTTTCATTTTAACATATAAGTTTAATATAATACCTATACAGTTGCAATCAAACAGCGTTATCATTTCTCTTTCTCGGTAGCTCTGACAGTTCTATTCTGATGTATACCAAAAGCTCCGTTTTAATTTTGGCGTAAGTGTCCACCAGAAAACTGTTAAACAAACCTCGAAACCTTTGCAGGTGAGCAATGCGACCTTCTCTTATTGGTAAAATGTATCTAGGCGTAGAATTGCATTGCAGAAACTTTTTTAGAGTCCAGTCTCGTCAGTTTTCGGATTCACATGTCGAAGATCAAAGTTGTCCGCCACGACAGTGACAAATAAGCGAGTAGAGACTGAAAAGCATAAAATGCCTGGTGCGTTTCGCTAATGCATTGCAAGTGGTCATCCCGGGTACGCAGCACAATATCCCGCCCGTCACAGTGCTGATCTACCAGGACGACAGCAACATCATTGGTAGCGAGAGCTTTGTACCAACCGGATTCTGTCCAGTAGGTCGTTTATCGGCAATAATAACAATTTTGTAATTATTTTGTTGGCTTTGGGGTATGGACTCGTATTTTATGTCCGTCCTCGTAGTATGAACTCAAATCATGCTAAGTATCATTCGAATCCATTCAGTAGTTTTTGCGCTATTTTAGGCCGAGAAATGTCAATTCCATCCCCACTTCCAAGGGAACCCTAACGAATTCCAGGATAAAAAGTATTACATTCCTCGTAGTATGAATATGAACTTAAATCATGTCAAGTCTCATTTGACTACATTTAGTAGTTTCAGCGCTATGCACAGCCAAGAAATTTTACCCTACTGCGGGGGGCTACTGGGGGTCCCACTGCGGGGCAATGTGGGGGGCCCACTGCGGGGGCAAACTGCCGGGGGCCCCCACTGCCGGTGCCCTCCACTGTGGGGGCTACTGGGGGTCACACTGCGAGGAAATGTGGGGGCCCACTGCCGAGAGCCCCACTGCCGGTGCCCCACTGCCAGTGCCCCCACTCAGGGGGGCTAATGAGTGGGTACCACTGCGGGTCAATGTGGGGGGCCCACTTTGGGGGGCATTGGCCGGCGGTCCCCACTTCTGGGTCCCACTACCAGTGCCCCCTCTGTGGGGGCTACTGAGGTCCCACTGCGGGGTAATGTGGGGGCCCCACTGCGGGGTGCTACTGGGAGGGTCCGGTTGCGTGAGGGGCCCCACTGCCAGTGCCCCCCATAGTGGGGGGCTATCGCTCTCTACCGCCCTTGCCCCGCGCGCCATCCTGCAACGCGCAAAATTTCACTTCCATCCTCTCTTCCCAAGGGAACCCTTCAGAATTCCGGGATAAAAAGTATTTTATGCCCTTTCTTGTAATATGAACTTAAATCTAAAACCTAAAAAATTTCATTTGAATACGTTCAGTAGTTTCGGCGCTATGCGCAGCCAAGAAATTTTACCTTCATCCCCTCTCCCAAGGGAATCCTATTAAAATCCGGGATAAAAAGTATCCTATGTCCTTCCTCGTAGTATGAACTCAAATCCTGCCAATTTTAATTTCAATACGTTCAGTAGTTTCGGAGCTATGCGCGGCCAAGATACAGACAGACAGACAGACATGATGGAAAAAAAATTTCATATTTGGCATCAGTATCGTTACTAGAATGCCCTCCAAAAAAATACTTAAAAATATCTTGAATGTACAGAATTGGACCTGTTACAGTTTTATTATAAGTAGTACAGATTGTGCTAAAATAGCTAATAAATGTATGAATAAAAATAAAGGTAGACAAGAAGAATAAACAAAAGTGTATATATATATATAAGTAAAATATAGCGTTAACTAAAATTATAAGTTTGTATTTGTAACATAGAATGGGAAAATAAAGTATGTTGAACCTCATTTAAACCTCCTGTATGAAAACGTCTCTGAATGGAAATCAGAGGTTGAAAACGGATAGACTTTCGCGGGCTACCTCACCGCGGCCCACTAGGAAAAAAAACCTAACCTAACCTATTAAATTAGCCTATGATTACCACATAGGCTAATTAATTTTGAAAAATTAACCTCGGGTGGTTTAAATGGTGGTAAAGTTTGTGTGGAAAATTATTATTCCTTGGTACGATTTACTCAAAACTCGGTATAAATAAATTACAAAGTAACTGGACAGACCCTTATCACATTTGTTTCCTATTGAATTTACTGTTGTTAAGGTTAGGTTAGGTTAGTGAAAAGGGTTGTGCTTGTGGGTTGTGGTAGATGGTACTGGTTGGTCCCCAAACAGTCCTTTGAGAATGGTTATTTGGTGTAGGTGCCAATGAAAGTGACTGGTATGGTATGAAATATTATATTCACGAGACACTACTGTAATTATTGGTTAACTTATGGTAAGAATGGTAAATGGTTAAAATGGTGGTTTGAACTCGCGACGATGGCGGTCGATCCTGAACTGAGTAAGTTTAGGTAAACGAGGGCAATTCAAATGCAAGCGCATCTAAATGCATATCTGTTGCGTTGGTCGGTTTACCCGAACATACTCCCGACGACAAGATGAGGATGCTGGTTTGGCGAATGATGGTGAAACATAACATCCGACATCTTAAAAATGTCATTTAATACAATAAACATTGATAAATTCAGAAGCAAAATATAAAAGCACATATTGATGTAATAAGAACTAGTAAATGGTAATAAACAAACAAATGGTATAAACTTTAAATAAAACTTATTAAATACTAAAATATTATCTCTTCCTCAGAACCGCTATTATCAAGCCCCCTGTTCGTTCTACCCCCTGCCTAGCCGCTCTGTCCGGCCAACGATTAGTCTAAGTATTGAGCTGAAAACCGATTTCACTTCTTTTATTTAGCCGATTAGCACTGAGCACTTCTAGGCCCTCTGGGCGCCCATTTAATTCACTCGCACTAATCACTTCGACTGGTGGTACACTGGTGGGCCTCGGCGGAGCGAAAGTTTCAGCCCACTCTGGTTGACGGTGACTTCTGGAGGGCGGCGGGGTCGCCGCCTCACCGTCCTGCGGGCAGCGACCTTCGGCGCGGCGCCCCGTAGCAGAAGATCCCCGCCGGCGGCAACGTCCACTCCTCCACATCCATACTATTATAGCGCTCACTACACCTGCTACGCGCGCGCCACAGCGAGGGACTCACCCGCACGGCCACGTTGTTGAGGCCCGCGTTCCTTCCCTTGATGCGCCTCACCACTTGGACGCTGCGCTCGCTCTCCGGCACGGCGGCAAGCAGCGCCTCGTTCTGGCGGAGCAGCGCCTCCTCGAGCTCCGCGACGACGCCGACGAGCCGCAGCTGCGCCGCCGCCGCGACACTTGCGCACGCCGTTTACCCCGACGCCCAGCCCGATAACTTCCACATTCCTCTTGATGTGTTGCAGGATGTCGTCACCGGTGTGCGTCGGGTTCCTGGATTTAACCATCAGTGGGTGTGAAGCGACGCGCGCATACGAGGCGCGGTCCGGCGGCGACGCGCACTCGCCTGCCGGCGCACGCGGCGCGTCGCGCTCTTTGGGGACGTGCGCGGGCGGCATCGGCGAGCCGGAACACTCCTCGCGGATAGCTTGCGCCTCCTCGAGTAGCTGGCCCACCAGCCGCAGACTGGCCGCCTCCTCGGGCAGCGCCGGCAGACGCGCGTCCAGCTTGTCGCAAGCCCGCTCCGCAGCGTGGCGCGCGGCTTCGGCCTCCTGCGCCGCCTTGCCGGTCGTACCACCGCAGCTCGTCCAGACTGCTCTGCAGACACTCTGTGATCGGCTGCAGCATGTTCGCGTGCACCTTCTGCAGCAGGGCGTGCTGCCCTTCGGCGAACCTACGCACGTGCTCCTTCTCGAGGAGGTGTCGCGCGCACGAGTCCGCGAGACGCAACACCATGCCGTGCAGCCCTCGCAGGCGAAACTGTAGACAGCGCTACGCGGCTGAGAAAAAAATGTCGGCAGAGCCGAGTGAGTCACAGCCTGCGGCACCAGTCCGATGGACGAACCGGCCGCCAGCGACGATGACAGCGAAGCTGGTTTCGGCGAAGCGAACCTACCCGACTTGGGCTGCCCGCCAGGCTTACCCTTAAGTCTTAAGTCTTTAGTCTTATAAGACATTTTAAGTTACCGGATGCCTACAAGTTGTTTGGTTTAATAAATAAATTAAATGATGCCGTTAAATAAAATAAAATCAATTACCTGCTTCCTTGTTGTACTATATGACTATGAGAACCCTACCACCCTACAACATATACATCAACACAATATAAGTATTTTCTCATAAAAATTGTTTTTTTTTTATTCTATTTTTTTTTAGCCTCTCAATTACTCATTGTCTTAACAATGAGTGCCATAACCTCCTCCAGTACAAACTGCAACACCATACGAACTTTACCTTCTAAGCTTTCTTTTGAACTGAAAATGTTTTTAGCTTTACTTAATATTCTACTGATATAACCTTGATCACGATTTTCCTCTTCTATTACTTTCTCGTTTTTCTGCAAATCTTTAGGTTAGGTTAGGTTAGGTTAGGTTAGGTTAGGTTAGGTTAGGTTAGGTTAGGTTAGGTTAGGTTAGGTTAGGTTAGGTTAGGTTAGGTTAGGTTAGGTTAGGTTAGGTTAGGTTAGGTTAGGTTAGGTTAGGTTAGGTTAGGTTTTTTTTTTTTTTTTTTTTTTTTTTTTTTTTTTTTTTTATTCCTGTCCGGGAGCGATGTCCCGGCCCGCGAGCTATCCTACTTTACGTCCCTCTGACTTTATCAGAGACCTTTTTAATCTGACCTTATTTTTTATTGTTTTTTATGATGATAATGAAGAGACAGGGTTTCCTTTATTTTACCAATCAGTTTTACATTAGTGTCATCTTAATCTAAGTTCTTATATATATTTCAACAATTTTTAAACTTATTCTATTGTATACATTTATTACTTGTTTTATTTATTTAATTGCTGAATCCTTTATATTCAATAATATAAGTGTTCAGCAAAGGTTATACATCTTTATTTCTTCTTATTACTATGTTAGCTATTTCTATACAGTATTCTATAAAATCTTTTCTGATATATTTACTACTTATATAATCTTTAACATTTTCAACTTTTAGGTCTATATCTAATTTTTGCTCAGTCTCATATCTCCGTTTGCCAAATACTGGGCATTCAAACAGGATGTGTTCTACTGTTTCCATTTTGCTGCTTTCACAGATGCATGATGGACTCTCCTTACACCTGAACCGATTTAGGTACTCGGAGAATCCACCGTGCCCTGTCATTATTTGCGTGAGTACACCAGAGGGTTTTATCCCTTTTATAATTTTGTGGGCTTTGATTATGTCGGGAAAGAAGATTTTTGTCACGGCTGCATTTTGACTTGTGACGTATCTCCTGTTCCATTCGTCAAGAGTTCCTTTACGGATCTGTCGCTTGATGAATGAAACCGGGCACGCGTCATATAGTGGTTTTGTTTTTATTTTCAGGGCAGCATCCTTTGCCAGTGCATCGGCCCGCTCATTGCCTTCAAGTCCCGCGTGTGCTTTGATCCAATACAAATCAACGCATTTGTTCTGTGCCCTGGATGCTTTTAAGTTCTTACGAACTTTTATAGCAAGAGGGTGAGTGGAGCTGTTGTTTGTAATTGTTTGGAGCGAAGACTGTGAGTCGCTGTATATACCGAAGCGAGTTTCTGACATCTTCAGTATCTCCTCAGTAGCTTTGTATATGGCCAGTAATTCTGCCTGGTAGACTGTGCAGTGTGACGAAAGCTTCAGTTTGATGGATTTGGTCTCAGTCTGATTTTTCCATATGGATAATGCAGCTCCGACTTTCTCCTCAATCCTACTACCGTCTGTGAACATCCGCACTGCGTAATCGCTGTGGATGTTCACCTGCTGCTGGTCTTCCAGGCGTACGAATTCCAGGCTCATATACTCTGCTGGGTGAGGTTTCACTGAGAATGCCGACATCTTCTCCACTTCTCTATCTCCTAGCGCGGGCTGGACTACCCCCCTCCTTGCCTCGTACAGAGCGGCTGCTTCTTGTACTCTGAGGTCGAGTGGTAGTATTCCAGCCAGCGCCAGTGCTGAGTTTAGAGAAGTAGTTCTATATGCTCGGCATAATTTTTGAGCAAACCCGCGCTGGACCGAATTGAGCATCTTCTGGATGCCTAGTTTCTTGGTTGCTGGGGCCCAGACGCTTGCTGCATACACAACAGTTGGCTCAACAACTGCAGTGTATATGGTCCTAACAACTTCTGGGTGCAGGCCCCAACTTATCTTAGCTGCTCTGGATAGTTGTTTGAAGATATTGACGGCTTTCCTACAGACAATTGATGCGTGTTGATTAAAAGTCAACTTGTCGTCAATCGTAAGCCCCAATATCTTCATTTCCTTTGACATGGCAATGTCAATCCCGCCCATCCTCAGAAGTGGAACATCATATTTAAGTTTTCTGGTCACTACCATCGCACTTGTTTTCTGCGGTGCAAACTTTAACTTATTCTTGATGCCCCACTCCTGAACATAGGCGAGAGCGGCATTTGCCTGTCGTTGGATATCCAGTGCGGTGTTCCCGTCAAAGACCATCACCACATCATCCGCGAATGCTTGGCTATAGTCGCCTCTTTTCTCCAGACCCTTGAGCAACGGGTCGATGAGCAGGTTCCAGAAGATAGGTCCGCCGATTGAGCCCTGAACACATCCTTTGGAGGTTGGTCTGGTAATCTGCTCTCCGGCGTATCTGACGTTCACTGTCCTTCCATCCAGGTAGCTGTCGATGATTTTTCTTATATTTATTGGGCACCCTTCCTCAGCCAGTCGGACTCTGAGTGCTGGCCACCAGGCACTATCGAAAGCGCCCTCTATGTCCAGTGATACCACTGTAATAAGTTTTTTAAGTTCTAGTTTTTGGTGAATGTGTTTTATCAGGGCATAGAGGGCGTCCTCGGTGCTCTTCTGGGGTACGAACCCAAACTGACGGGTACTGAGCTTTGGGAGAATATGGTACTTGACTCTGCCCATGATCATCTTTTCGAAGACCTTACCCATGACCGGAAGCAGTCCTATTGGCCTGTACGATTTGGGGTCCTGGTAATTTTTCTTCCCCGGCTTCCTCAGTATGACTACCGTCGCTTCTTTCCATGCCTTGGGGAAGTGACCATATTCAAGACATTTATTTGCTAACGCCAAGTACAAATCGGGGTCTTGCGAGAACGTGTGTTTGCAGATATCCGCAGTGAATCCATCCGATCCCGGCGCTTTTTTAGGGTTGAAACTATTTACTGCGGTTGTAACTTCTTCCATGGTAAACGGAGGGTCATGATTTACAGCATGCTCCTCTTCGTTCACCTGATCAGCAAGTTTCCTAATTTTTTGGTGATCCGCGTTATCATGTTCCTCCTTATCTTCAGGGTAGAACGTCTCGGAGAGCAGTTCAGCCGACTCTTTGGGACTTAGGGATTTGCCTTCCTTTTTTAGGGGCAGGTCGTCTTGCCTCTTGGTTGTTTTTCCTATCACCCTGTAAATTCCTTCCCAAAGTCCTTCCTTGTCTTGCTTCCCACAGAACTCTTTCCAACTGTCTATTTGTGCCTGTTTTGCTTGTTGTTCATACTTTTCTTTTATTTGCAGGTACTCATCGATGACCTTCATTCTACGGACTGGTGCTGCACAGCGGATTCTCCTCTTCCTGGTTCTTACATCGTTCTTCAGCTGCGTGAGTGCATCCGACCACCATGGTAAGTTACTTTTTGTTTTTGTTTTTATTTTAGGAATACTATTATTGCATGCTTTTGTTATTATTTTAATATATGCTTCTATTTTGATTTCTATTTCCGCTTTGTTTTCTATTTTGCTTATTTCCTCCTTGTTAAGATGATCTTCTTCTAGCAATTGGGCTAGTTTCTCATGAAACTGGCTCCAATTAGCTTTTTTGCTGTTAAAAATGCGTGTGGTTCTTTGAGTGCTTATACCTTTTGCTCGCTTCAATCTAATTTTAAAGGTTAACACATTGTGATCGGACGAAATCAGCCCTTCGTTTACCTCCCAGTCTTCTACCAGGTCTAGAAGATCCGCTGTACAGGCAGTAATGTCTACGAAGCTCGTATAGATCTTACCTCCTCTTACGGTATCAAATGTTGGGGTATCTCCAACGTTGAGTATCTGCAAATCCATATCTTCCATTGTTCCAGCTAGCTCCTCCCCCTTCTCGTCTATTTTCAAGCTTCCCCACCATGTATGTTTGGCATTTGCATCTCCACCTATAATTAACTTTTTAATTCCCACTTCTCTTTCAATCTTTCGCAGGTGTGTAAGAAAAGGCTCTATTGTGGTATGGTTTGGCTCGAAGTAATATGAGACCACCACGATCTCCCAGGCGCTAGTCCGGAGCTTCACCACAACGATGTTGTTTGTGGTGAGGTCCGGGTAGAGAATGGCATCCATGTCTTTATCAAACACAGCTATAGCTGCTTTGATAGTGCCATCTCCTTTGTTTGCGTTCTGGAAGATCCTGGAAGTCCCATAATCCTTCATGCGGCCAATCGTCCCAACGTAAGGCTCTTGAAGCAACGCAAAGGCTATTTTTCTGTTGTTTGCCTCAAGTATTAGTTCCTGTGTAGCTATTGCTTTTCTTTGTAAGTTAGCTTGGGCTACTAAGTATGGTCCTGCGTCGCTTGGATGAGCTGATTTGCCCGGGACCACTTTAGCAATATGCTACCGAGGCTCGAGCCAGTGCATCCCATCTTCTCCTTATCGGACACTCACCACTGAAAGCATTATGGTCGGATCTCTCTACCTTGGCATGCACACAGTTTGTGCACGTTGGAATGGCACCAGCCATCCAATCTGCACAGTCTGCTCTGAGATGGGGTCCACCGCAATGGCTACATTTTTCAATTGTCTCCTTGCAAAATCTTCTGCCATGGCCGTAGCCCAGGCAGAGGGAGCATTGAACCAGTGGCGATTGGTCCGCCACTCGAACTTTTTGCAAGTCGATCAGGACTGTTCCAGCATCTACCAGCCGTCTCCATATTGCGGGGGACACCCTCAGGACGATGTGGTGTGTATGCGGGTTTCGCGTTTGTTTCTTATAGGCTATTTCAATGGTGTCTTTGTTGTTTGTAGCTGGTAGGAGGTTTTTATTTTGAATCTTCAGGGCGCTGAGGATGTCTTCATCCTGGTTGTATTTCAGCACATCCTTTAAAATGACCAGCGGGTTCTTGTTTTGAACATTCTCTACGTTTAGTTCCTTAGCTTCTTTGAGTTTGTTTCTGAATCTGTCTCGTTCTTCTTCTGTTCTGCATCCCACTATCACCTTCTTATCCTTTGCTTTCCTTATTTTCTCTACTGCTATCCCACTCTCTCTTGCATTAACTGTCTTTCTGATTCTATCTAGGACTTCTTCACCCGTCTCTGTTTCATCCTTGGCGCTGACCACAATTGAGTGTAGCGTTGTTTGTCTGTAGGGCTGTCTCTCAGTGGTAGTTGCTGCTACACTCGCGTAGGTTTGCCTTTCTACTGTTTCCTTATGTTTTTGTATTGTCTCTGCTAGTTTTTCCATGTTCATGTTATTTTCCTGAATCAGTTTTTCTTGTTCTTCTTTGTATTTCCTCATAGTGTCCTTAAGTTGTTCCATCTGTGTATTACTCTCTTGTATAATTTTTTCTAGCTTTTCTCCTTCTTTCTCGTTGTATTGGTTTTGGTTTTCTTCTGGTTCTTGTTCTTCATCTTTCTTGGGTTCTTCTGCTTTCTTCTTTCCTTTGACTCTTTCACATTCCTTTACCATGAGGAAAAGCCTTTCTGCTGCGCTAATTATATTTCCTGCTAATGTTTTCTTGAAGTTTTTTGATAGGCCAAGATTAGTTTTTATAGTGATAAGGCATCCTCTAGCCTCGCTCACTCGCTCTGTGCTCTTCAAGCTTGACTTGATATTGCTAGGCGAGTTGGTTGTCGTTTGTGTTCGAACCCTGCTATCTACTTGAGAGAAGGTGGTCTTCGTTGTCGAGCATGAGGGTGGTCTCTGTGAGGGCCTCCTGGGAGAAGGTGTGCTTCCTAGGCTTGGACCCGCTTTTGCGGGTTTCCATTCCCCGGAATCACTCCTCACCCATGAAGTCCGACCAGAATGGGCACTTGAGGTATTTTCGTCTCTTTTCTGCGCTAGGCTTTTCGCTGTGCTAATTTCTGTTTGTTCGTCTTCTTTATGCGTCTGCACTGATTCTTCCTTTCCCTGTTCTTTTGTAAATGTTCTTTCACGTCTAGGATGGGGGCTTACGCCTCTGTCCATTTGCTTATCATCTGTAGTCTCGTTTTCTTGGTCTTTTTTGTCTTCCTTCTGCGTCAACATTATTTCTTCTTTTTCACTCTTCTTTTTAAATGTCAATTCAAGAGGTTCCAGCAATCGCGTCTCTATTTGTCCTTGGTGCACTAATGCTTCGACGGTCAGGTCAATCAGGTTGTTAGGTTTATCTTCCAGGTGGGAGGATCCCACCTGCTCTACCCTTTTGTCCTTCTTTGGAATGGGTGTACGCATTCCAAACATTTCAGATAGCCCGTAATCGTCAATAGAGGTAATTAATGTAAGTTTGTAAAAGTTGTAAAGATATGTAAATAATATTGCTATTCCTAAAAATTTTAAGATCTAAAAAATAAAAATGTAGGAGTGTAAGTTTGCTCTATATAGAGTAGGTCTTTATGGTAATTTGCCTTAAAACAAGCACTACCAGTCGTGATCAAAAGTCCTAAATATAAATGGGTAAAATAGTAAAATTTTATGAATAAAATTATTTACGACTCTACCATAGAGTCAACTCAATTAATAAAAAGATAGTCCCTCAAGTGTACTGCATTCAGCAGAAAACCACGTCAAATTTGAGCCTCTGGTACTGGAGATATGAGCTAAGGAATATAATAATAACTGTTTAAGGGGTAGGGGGGGAAAAAATGTGAATTTTTACAAGTATTGCAATTAAAATTTTCAAATTAAATGTACTAACAATTTATTTCAATATAATAGTCTGAAAATCAGTAAATATAAAATTTTACTTGAAAAATGGGGGGTGAGGTTAAGGGGGGGGGGAAAAACGATCTTAAATATTAAAGTAGTTCTGTATATATTATATATATAATATATACAATTATCAGTTAAAAATATCCTATCTCCAGCCGTTTCCGAGAAACAAGCATAAAAGTCTATTTGCGGTTGGTAATTTAACTCTAAGTATTCGCGCTCGGAAGGCGTTAGTCCTAAAAATCTAATTTTTTTACAAAAATGTTTGGAAACATAGGTACAGCAAAAACACAAAAAATAAGACTATGTTGTCGCTGAAAATTTAAAATAAAATCACTTACAATAAACACCAGAACTGCACTAAAATTTTCAAGTCTCTATCTCCTACAAAAATGGTCCAATTTCAGATCTGAAGGTGCCTCCCAGCTGCTATCCACTGTGTCCTTGGGGTTTTGTCCTTGGAAATGGTCTGGCGGCACGGGGTCACTGACCTCGCCACCACGTGGTTTTTGTTTTTCTGTAGATTTCTCCGTGCTCCTGCACGGGAAAAATCTACAAGTTGGCAAAATTGCAGAAAACCAAAATGCCTTTTGTTCCACAATTGAAAAGATATAGGTTGTCGCTCAAAATCGTGAGATAAATCACATTTAGTTTTAAAAAATAACCAAAAAAGCACTTTTTTGCCAATAACTTTGTGGCCACAAAACTTAAAGCAACACGGTTTTCAATCTCGTGTGCGGCTTCACTTTTCGCTTCTTTTCGTGTATCTCAAGACAATATCGGAGCACTTTTCGGTATTTTCACGAATATTTAAACGCGGAATGACCTTTTTTCGTGGCGCTCTCGAGTGCGGTTCGAGCGCGAATGGTTAGGTTAGGTTAGGTTAGGTTAGGTTAGGTTAGGTTAGGTTAGGTTAGGTTAGGTTAGGTTAGGTTAGGTTAGGTTAGGTTAGGTTAGGTTAGGTTAGGTTAGGTTAGGTTAGGTTAGGTTAGGTTAGGTTAGGTTAGGTTAGGTTAGGTTAGGTTAGGTTAGGTTAGGTTAGGTTAGGTTAGGTTAGGTTAGGTTAGGTTAGGTTAGGTTAGGTTAGGTTAGGTTAGGTTAGGTTAGGTTAGGTTAGGTTAGGTTAGGTTAGGTTAGGTTAGGTTAGGTTAGGTTAGGTTAGGTTAGGTTAGGTTAGGTTAGGTTAGGTTAGGTTAGGTTAGGTTAGGTTAGGTTAGGTTAGGTTAGGTTAGGTTAGGTTAGGTTAGGTTAGGTTAGGTTAGGTTAGGTTAGGTTAGGTTAGGTTAGGTTAGGTTAGGTTAGGTTTTTTTTTTTTTTTTTTTTTAACCTGTCCGGGCGCTGAGGCCCGGCCCGCGAGCTATCCTACCCCTAGCTTAACCAGGGACCTGGTTTACACAATCCAGTCATACCAGTTCACTAATATGCTTCTCGCACTTTCATTCTTCATACTGTATCTTTCTTTTTTCCGTCTTTCTTCATTCTTTATAGTCTCTTTACTGTTTTTCCTGCTTTCTTTATTTTCCTATAGGGGTATTTATAGACAGTTACACTAATTTTTATTTTCTCAAATGATTACATTTTTCTTATTCTACCTTAATTTTTATACAGGGCACAAAGTAATATAATTTAAATTATATAATTGTGACACCTTATTTCTACTTATTTCTATTTATTGCTATTTTAACAATTTTTTCACAATATTCTATAAATTTACATCTTATTCTCTTATCTTCTAATATGATATACAAATTTTCCTTTTTTATGTCATAATTTATTTGTTGTTTAGTCTCATATCTTTCTCTTCCAAACCTGGGGCAATTTGTTATTAGGTGTATTACGCTCTCTTCAACATCCGGGTCGCAAGGACACGATGGACTCTCCTTGCACTTGAACCGGTGCAAGTACGAGGAAAATCCACCGTGTCCTGTGAAGAGCTGGACCATAATTGGACTCAGGGACAAAGTTTTGACGAGTCGGTAAGCTTTTATTGCGTTCGGGAAGAACACTTTAGTGGTAGCGCCTTGTTCGGCGGTTTCGTAGCGTTGGTTCCATTCGCAAAGCGAGTCTCGTCGGATTTCACGCTTTGCGAATGATACCGGGCAGCTGTTGTAATTCGGCTTGGTTTTAAGCTGCAGTGCTGCGCTCTTTGCTAGCTCATCGGCTCTTTCGTTCCCTTCCAACCCCGCGTGAGCTTTAATCCAAAATAGGCTCAGTATTTTGTTGTTTTCACTTAGCTCACGTATGTTTGCTCTAATTTGGACTGCGAGGGGATGGGGGGAACCAGAATTTGCAACCGTCTCAAGAGCAGAACGAGAATCGCTAAACACACTGCAGCTCGGCTTCCGCCTTTTTAATGCCTCTTTTATAGCCTCAGACAGAGCCAGTAATTCTGCCTGGTAGACGGTGCAGCATTCATCCAGCCTCAACTTGCGGGTACTTATTTCGGTGGCACCTTCCCTGATAGTTAATGCGGCACCCACTTTTCCCTCGATTTTGCTGCCGTCTGTGAAGATGTTTAGGCAACTGTTGAGGTTCTGGTCCAATGCTGCATCGTCCTCCAGGCAGGTGAATACCAGCTCTGTCTGCAGCGCCGGATGTGGCATGGCTGTGTACGGCACCGGTTTCTCAATATCTCGGTCTCCTATTACTAGCTGGGTGTGGCCTTTCTTTGTCTCATAAAGCAAGGCTGCTTCCCGGATTCTGATATCCAATGGAAGCAACCCAGCCAGTAATAACGCCGAGGTTAGAGAGACAGTTCTGTAGCCTTTTATAATTTTCTGCGCGAAGCCACGCTGCACTGTGTCAAGCTCTTTTTTCACGCAGATCTTTTTTGTTGCAGGCGCCCATGCACTTGCAGCATACAAGATTGTAGGCTCTACCACTGCCGTGTAAATCACCCTTATTACTTCCGACTGCAGCCCCCAAGTAACTTTTGCTGCTCTCGAGAGCTGTTTGTAGAAGTTTAGCGCTTTTCGGCAGACGTTCGCGGCATGCGAGTTGAATGTAAGCTTGTCGTCGATAGTGAGTCCTAGCAGCTTGATTTCCCTGGACATGCCGATGTCGCACCCGCCCATGCTCAGACGTGGGGTATCATGCTTAAGTTTTCGCGTGATGACCATGGCCATCGTTTTGTGTGGCGCGAACCTAAGTTTGTTCCGGATACCCCACGCCCGAACATGCTCGAGTGCGGCGTCGGCCTGCCTCTCAATCTCTTGCGCGGTCTCCCCATCGAAAACAAGCACCACGTCGTCCGCGAACGCCTGCACGTAGTCGCCCTTACCATGCAGCTCTCTTAGAAGCGGGTCCAGGAGCAGGTTCCACAGAATAGGGCCACCAATTGACCCCTGCACACAACCTTTTCCCGTAGGCTTTTCGTACTCCTCCCCTGAGTAGCGAACCTTTACTCTTCGATTTCGAAGGTAACTGTCGATCACCCTTCTCAGGTTTACCGGACACTTTTCCTCAGCAAGTCGGACTCGGATTGATGGCCACCATGCGCTGTCGAAGGCCCCCTCTATATCTAGCGACACGAGCGTTAACATTTTCTTTTGCTCCAATTTGGTGTTGATGTATCGCATTAGGGTATAAAGGGAGTCCTCGGTGCTCTTCTGGGGCATGAATCCGAACTGGCGAGTACTCATTCCTGGCAGAAGATGGAACTTGATCCGGGTGACCAGCATCTTCTCGAAGATTTTACCTAGCACTGGGAGGAGCCCGATTGGCCTGTAGGATTTCGGGGTATCATACCTATCCTTACCAGGTTTCCGCAGCACTATCACGGTGGCCTCTTTCCACGGA
The DNA here is from genome assembly GCA_947859395.1 of Eupithecia insigniata. Lineage (NCBI taxonomy): Eukaryota > Metazoa > Arthropoda > Insecta > Lepidoptera > Geometridae > Eupithecia > Eupithecia insigniata. Next base: position 15,411,914 of record OX402005.1, read on the forward strand.
TCCGGGAAGTGGGCCAGTTCTAGGCACCTGTTTACTATGCTTAGAAACATGTTCAGGTCGTTCTTAATGGCCTCTACGCATATATCCACCGTGAATCCATCTGCTCCGGGAGCCTTCTTTGGGTTGAATGCTCTCATCGCAGTTTTTAGCTCAGTAATCGTGAATAGCGGGTCATAAGAATCATCTTGCTCCCCACTATTTACCCTCTCTGCTTCAGCTCTAATTCTGCGATGATCTGCATTGTCGCTATCTGTGTGGTCCTCCGGGTAAAACGTTTCGGCCAGGGCCTTCACGGAGCCTCTAGCATCCAGTACTTTGCCGTCAATCTGAAGTGGCTCATCCTCCTCCCTTTTCCTAGTCCTGCCTATAACCCTATAGATCCCCTCCCATACCCCCTCCCTATCCTGTTTACAGCAGAAGTCCTTCCAACTTTCTACCTTTGCCTTGTTTGCTTCCATCTCATATTCTCTCTTCTTTTCCAGGTACTCTTCAATGACTCCAGACCTCCGGACTGGTGCAGCGCATCGGACTCTTCTCTTCCTGTTGGCGACTTCCCGTTTCAGCTGTGCTAGTTTCTCAGACCACCACGGTATGGTAAGTACTTGTGTGTGTTTCTTGGCAGGTATAGTGTGTGTGCATGCGTGTGTTATTGCTTGTGTGTATGTGTGTATAATTTCCTCTATTTGTGCGATGTTGTGTGTGTTCTCTACTTTTGTGTGTGTGAGGCTGTGATCTAATTTAAATTGGGTCAATTTCTCATGAAATTGGACCCAATTTGCCTTTTTTGTGTTGTAGAGCCTTGTTGTGCGTGTTATTTGTGTTCCGTGTGCTTTGTGTAGTTGAATGTTGAATGTTATACCGTTGTGGTCCGAGCTCGTCATGTTCTCTACAACGGTCCATCCTTCCACGAGAGTGAGCATGTCCTCAGAGCAGACTGTGATGTCAACATGGCTGACATACCTTATGTCTCCTCTTACGGTGTCAAATGTAGGTTTGGAGTCAATGTTAAGCACCTGGAGCCCCTTGTCATCTAGAAACTTCATGAGTTCCTCCCCCCTGGGGTTTGTCCTGACGCTTCCCCACCAGGTGTTCCAGGCATTTGTGTCTCCTCCTACAATGAGCCTCGTGGAACCTAGTTCGTCGATCACCCTACAGAGGTGGTCCATGTATGGTTCCAGGGGCTCTGTTCCTTCCAAGTAGATGGAGACCAGGTTTACCTCCCAGGCACTCGTTCGGATCCCCACTACGGTGATGTTATTGGTGGTGAGCTGTGGGTATTGGATGACATCCAGGGTAGGGTCCAATATTGCGATTGCCGCCTTTACCATCCCTTCCCCGTGTTCCGTGCTCTGATAGATCCGAGTGCCTGGGTATGCCTTCAGTTTCTTGGGAGCACCAACGTAGGGTTCTTGCAAGAGGAGTGCTGCAGCTTTGCATTTTGTAGCTTCAAGGAAGACCTCATCAGTTGCTAGCTGCTTCTTTTTGAGGTTTGCTTGTATGATCTTATAGTGGACGCCCTTAGCAATATGCCACGGTGGATCTCGCAAATGCATCCCACTTGCGCCTCACCAGGCATTCGTTGCTAAAGGCGCCATGATCGGTTTTTGCAGCCTTTGCTTTGTTGCAGTTTACGCAGCAGGGGGAAGTTCCGCTCAGCCAGTCGGGACATTCCGTTCTGAGATGTGCCCCACCGCAGTGGCTGCACACATCAACCGCTTCGGAGCAGAACCGCTTCCCATGTCCGTACCCTAAACAGCGTGAGCACTGTATAAGGGGGGACTGGTCGGCGACAAGCAATTTAAGACTTTTAAGGAGTAAAAGCTATTTAAGTAATTTTCGTATTTAAGTATGTTTTTTTTTTAATAATTTCAATATTCATAAAATTCAGTCAATTATTTTTATTTCTTATACTTATGGTTTACTTTCCAGATGGCGTCTCCGGATTCAGGCAGTCTACGTGCGTGAGGGATTGGCCGGTAAGTACAATTTGGGGTAGGACTCGTCAAAATTGAAGTTAGACGTGTAAAGAGCGTCAACTTCAAAGAAAAATAGGATAAGTATAAAATAAACGAAAAAATAATTTTTGGTAGAGTCACTTGAAATTGCCCAAGGGTTTGGTAGAGTCAGATAGTTAGGTATGTCATGAAAAATACAATATTAAATAAAATTGCAGAAAAATCAAAAAGTAGAGTCGACTCTATCAATGTCACTGTTTTTGAGATGCTCTATATCAACTTAAACCTATGATTGTGCAAAAAAAAAAAAAAAAAAATTTTTTTTTTTTTTTTTTTTTTTTTTTTGTCTCTATGTAGAGTCTGCAATCTCCACCAAAAAATTTTTTCAATCCAAGCCCTACAGTTTACAAAAAACCGCACTGCTGTAGGACCTTTAGTTTCGGAGATATAAAATTTACAAACAGAGCCTAAAAGCTAGATTTAAAGGGTTGCGACCCCTAATAAATGTTCCTAACACAAATTTTCATGTGGAAGTTGCCTATTTATGTTATAATGAGTTAGATAAATGTAAAAAAATTGAAAAATAAAACTTTTAATTTGAGAAACTGCTAAAATTTTTCTAAGTCCAAAGTCGTTTTTGGGGGTAGGGGGTTGAAAATTTGCCCAAATGATCAGGGAGGGTCCGAAGGGTATACGGCTTCTGGATACCGTGGGGGGGGTTGTTAGGGGGGGGGACCCGGAAAAAATGGTCAGATTTGGTCTAGCGCCCCTAGTTTCGCCCCAAAATGCAAAACAAGTTTATTTGCGGTTGGTCGACTGGTTAGGTACTTTTTGAAAATTCTATATTAAATAATTTATAAGTTTTAAAAATCTGAAAAAATTACTTTAGGTTAAAAATGAAATTTACAGGCTAAAAAAGAAATTTAGAAATTTTTATGACCTTAAAATTTTTTAAGGGGAGTACTCTGAAGTTAAGGGTTGTATTACCAACAACCGCAAAAAAACACGAAAAAATTTATCCTGCTCACCCTAGACTCCTAACAATTCTAGGAAAAATAGGGATGATAGCAGACAATATACGCAACAAAATAGCGTTTAGGTTATAACGGTCACTACCCTAGAACTTGTTTAAAAAATTCCCAAAGCTACCCCTTAATTCTCGAAACTTTGTGACCGTCTAGTTTTGTTAACCCCTGTGCGATATATACCAAGTTTGGGCTCAAATGACTCGTCTTGGGTCAAGGAACTTAATTCTACTGTCAAAATATTTAAATATAGTATATATATACATTTAGGACCTGTAAACAATATATACGGGTCGTCCGTACAAGTATATCTTAAAATACTAAAAATAATTAATTTAAAATCTAAAAATAATTTACTAGTCTCACTAAAAGTATTCTTCCTGTTTGAACTTCCAAAAAAACTACAAAATTTAGTCCTTATTGTACCTTATTAAAACCACGTGTCGTCACACTTGTTCTATGAGGATCTTCCAATGTTCATAACTCAAAAACTGCTAAACGGAAAATTCTGAATTTTTGCACGGTGGTTGTCGAGTAATAATAGTATTTTTTACTGTTCAAAAATTATAAGGTTGTAGATCTTTTTTCAGCAAAAGAAAAGGTCAAAGTTCATAAAATACTAAAAACCTTATATCTTCCCGGGGCGTGGTCCAATCATGATGTTCGAGGTGTCTGCAAGCAGGTCTCGGCGTCTTCCACAAAATGGTGTTCTTCAATTTTGTCCCAGAAGTCTGGAACCTGGACCACGTGCCACGTGGTTTTTAGGTTTTTCGTATGTAACTCAGAGAGTTTTGCCAGGAAAAATCCAAGACTCAGCACAAAGGTAGTTCCACTCAAGGCGCATAAACGTGCAGTAGAAAAATTAGTGGTCGTCGCTGGAAATCGAGCAGCGTTTCAGTCCAAAGATCCAGATGTTGGTGCAATTTCGGTTTTTTCGCTGTGGTGTGTCCAAATATGGTCCGATTTGAAAAATTTCTTCAACACTGTAATCCTTGTAGTAGCGCACATTCAATGACGTATCACAAAGCACAAATTGGTGAAAACAGCCGATAAAATTGATTTTTCGAACGCGGAGCGACTCAGTTTCGTGGCGCTCGGGCTTGCGGCTCGAGTGGAACTGGGTTAGGTTAGGTTAGGTTAGGTTAGGTTAGGTTAGGTTAGGTTAGGTTAGGTTAGGTTAGGTTAGGTTAGGTTAGGTTAGGTTAGGTTAGGTTAGGTTAGGTTAGGTTAGGTTAGGTTAGGTTAGGTTAGGTTAGGTTAGGTTAGGTTAGGTTAGGTTAGGTTAGGTTAGGTTAGGTTAGGTTAGGTTAGGTTAGGTTAGGTTAGGTTAGGTTAGGTTAGGTTAGGTTAGGTTAGGTTAGGTTAGGTTAGGTTAGGTTAGGTTAGGTTAGGTTAGGTTAGGTTAGGTTAGGTTAGGTTAGGTTAGGTTAGGTTAGGTTAGGTTAGGTTAGGTTAGGTTAGGTTAGGTTAGGTTAGGTTAGGTTAGGTTAGGTTAGGTTAGGTTAGGTTAGGTTAGGTTAGGTTAGGTTAGGTTAGGTTAGGTTAGGTTAGGTTAGGTTAGGTTAGGTTAGGTTAGGTTAGGTTAGGTTAGGTTAGGTTAGGTTAGGTTAGGTTAGGTTAGGTTAGGTTAGGTTAGGTTAGGTTAGGTTAGGTTAGGTTAGGTTAGGTTAGGTTAGGTTAGGTTAGGTTAGGTTAGGTTAGGTTAGGTTAGGTTAGGTTAGGTTAGGTTAGGTTAGGTTAGGTTAGGTTAGGTTAGGTTAGGTTAGGTTAGGTTAGGTTAGGTTAGGTTAGGTTAGGTTAGGTTAGGTTAGGTTAGGTTAGGTTAGGTTAGGTTAGGTTAGGTTAGGTTAGGTTAGGTTAGGTTAGGTTAGGTTAGGTTAGGTTAGGTTAGGTTAGGTTAGGTTAGGTTAGGTTAGGTTAGGTTAGGTTAGGTTAGGTTAGGTTAGGTTAGGTTAGGTTAGGTTAGGTTAGGTTAGGTTAGGTTAGGTTAGGTTAGGTTAGGTTAGGTTAGGTTAGGTTAGGTTAGGTTAGGTTAGGTTAGGTTAGGTTAGGTTAGGTTAGGTTAGGTTAGGTTAGGTTAGGTTAGGTTAGGTTAGGTTAGGTTAGGTTAGGTTAGGTTAGGTTAGGTTAGGTTAGGTTAGGTTAGGTTAGGTTAGGTTAGGTTAGGTTAGGTTAGGTTAGGTTAGGTTAGGTTAGGTTAGGTTAGGTTAGGTTAGGTTAGGTTAGGTTAGGTTAGGTTAGGTTAGGTTAGGTTAGGTTAGGTTAGGTTAGGTTAGGTTAGGTTAGGTTAGGTTAGGTTAGGTTAGGTTAGGTTAGGTTAGGTTAGGTTAGGTTAGGTTAGGTTAGGTTAGGTTAGGTTAGGTTAGGTTAGGTTAGGTTAGGTTAGGTTAGGTTAGGTTAGGTTAGGTTAGGTTAGGTTAGGTTAGGTTAGGTTAGGTTAGGTTAGGTTAGGTTAGGTTAGGTTAGGTTAGGTTAGGTTAGGTTAGGTTAGGTTAGGTTAGGTTAGGTTAGGTTAGGTTAGGTTAGGTTAGGTTAGGTTAGGTTAGGTTAGGTTAGGTTAGGTTAGGTTAGGTTAGGTTAGGTTAGGTTAGGTTAGGTTAGGTTAGGTTAGGTTAGGTTAGGTTAGGTTAGGTTAGGTTAGGTTAGGTTAGGTTAGGTTAGGTTAGGTTAGGTTAGGTTAGGTTAGGTTAGGTTAGGTTAGGTTAGGTTAGGTTAGGTTAGGTTAGGTTAGGTTAGGTTAGGTTAGGTTAGGTTAGGTTAGGTTAGGTTAGGTTAGGTTAGGTTAGGTTAGGTTAGGTTAGGTTAGGTTAGGTTAGGTTAGGTTAGGTTAGGTTAGGTTAGGTTAGGTTAGGTTAGGTTAGGTTAGGTTAGGTTAGGTTAGGTTAGGTTAGGTTAGGTTAGGTTAGGTTAGGTTAGGTTAGGTTAGGTTAGGTTAGGTTAGGTTAGGTTAGGTTAGGTTAGGTTAGGTTAGGTTAGGTTAGGTTAGGTTAGGTTAGGTTAGGTTAGGTTAGGTTAGGTTAGGTTAGGTTAGGTTAGGTTAGGTTAGGTTAGGTTAGGTTAGGTTAGGTTAGGTTAGGTTAGGTTAGGTTAGGTTAGGTTAGGTTAGGTTAGGTTAGGTTAGGTTAGGTTAGGTTAGGTTAGGTTAGGTTAGGTTAGGTTAGGTTAGGTTAGGTTAGG
>OX402005.1:15420570-15437592 GCA_947859395.1 Eupithecia insigniata
AGACTGTGCAGTAGGATGGTAGTTTAAGTTTGACGGCTTTGGTTTCGGCTGCGCTATTCCAGAAGGATAGCGCTGCCCCAACCTCACCGTCAATCTTGCTACCATCGGTGAAAATTCTCACTGCTTGATTGTTGTGATCATCAACTTGTTGTTGGTCTAAAAGGCTTACAAACTCCAGGCTCATATGTTCTGCAGGGTGTTCCGTCTTGGCATAAGGCACCGGTTGCTCTACTTCCCTGTCTCCCAGCCCTATCCGGGGCACCCCCCTCCTGGCCTCGTAAAGAGCTGCTGCCTCTCTTATCCTAATGTCAAGTGGTAGCACCCCAGCCAGCACCAGTGCCGAGTTCAGTGAGACGGTGCGGTATGCTTTGCACAATTTCTGAGCGAAACCCCTCTGCACTGCATTGAGTTTCCTCTGCACCCCCAGTTTATCCGTTGCTTGCACCCAGGCACTAGCCGCGTACATAACCACTGGCTCCACCGCTGCCGTATAAATTATCCTTACAATTTCTGGGTGGAGCCCCCAGCTAACCTTTGCCGCTCTGGAAAGTTGTTTGTATATATTTAGGGCTTTCCTGCAGACCTCTGCGACGTGGTTATTGAAGGTAAGCTTATGATCTATTGTGAGGCCCAGAATTTTAATTTCAGGAGACATGCCTATGTCGACCCCGCCCATTCTCAGTAGTGGTGTGTCATATTTTAGCTTCCTTGTTATAAGCATAGCTTTAGTTTTATGTGGAGCGAATTTTAGCTTGTTCTTGACACCCCACTCCTGAACATAGGCGAGGGCGGCATTTGCTTGTCTCTGAACCTCCAGTGCCGTGTCTCCGTCGAAGATCAGTACCACGTCATCAGCAAAGGCCTGGCAGTAATCACCCCGCGTTTGTAGCTCCTTCAGTAAAGGGTCCAGAAGAAGGTTCCACAGAATAGGACCACCAATTGAACCCTGCACACATCCTTTGTTGGTACTCTTCGTGTGCTCCTCTCCCGCGTACCTCACTTTCACCTTTCTGCTCTCTAGGTAGCTGTCAATCATTCTCCGTATATTAACAGGGCATTCCTCCTCAGCCAACCGTGCTTTGATAGCGGGCCACCATGCGCTATCGAAGGCTCCCTCTATGTCTAGTGATATCATTGTGATAAGTTTTTTACGTTCCAGCTTTTCGCGTATGTATTTCATCATGTCATAAAGGGAGTCTTCGGTGCTCCTTTGGGGCATAAAGCCGTATTGGCGAGGACTCATCCTAGGGAGCAGGTGCCACTTTAGCCTTCTCACAACTACCTTCTCCAGTATCTTGCCCATCACTGGAAGCAGGCCAATGGGTCTGTAGGACTTGGGGTTGGTGTAAGTATCCTTTCCCGGCTTCCTCAGAACTACCACTGTAGCCTCCTTCCAGATGTCGGGGAAGTGATGTTGTTCAAGACATTTGTTCATCATTGCAAGGTTCAAGTCAAGGTCACAGAGTACAACGCGTCTACATATGTCAGCGGTGAATCCATCGGCTCCCGGGGCTTTCTTCGGATTAAAACTTTCCGTAGCAGAACGTAGTTCTTCTTTTGTAAACGGTGGGTCATGTTTTTCACCATCGATCCAGACGTTTACCTGTTTTGCTACTTCTCTAGTCTGCCTGTGGATTGCATTTTCTCCGTTTTCGGTGTCCTCAGGATAGAAGGTCTCGGCCAGTACTCTGACGGACTCTCCAGGGTTTAGTGTTCTACCATCTTTTTCCAGGGGCAGGTCTTCTTGTCTTTTTGTCGTTCTTCCTATTACCCTATATATTCCTTCCCAAAGTCCCTCCCTATCCTGCTTCTCACAAAATCCCTTCCAACTCTCTATTTGGGCCTTTTTGGCTTTGCTCTCATATTTTTCTTTTTCTTGCAGGTACTCCTGGATGACCTTCGTTTTCCGGACCGGCGCTGCACATCGGATTCTACGTCTCATAGTGGTGACCATCTTTTTCATGTCGGCGAGTTCTTTTGACCACCACGGCAAGGTAAGTTTTTCGTTCTTTTTCTTTCTGGGTATCGCTTCTTTGCATGCTTGCTTAACTATATTCATATATTTATTTACTACTTCTTCTAAATCCTCCTTGCTATTGATTATTTCTATCGCTGTTTTATTTATGTTATTTTCAATTTTTAATTGGTCCAGTTTCTCATGAAACACGTTCCAATTAGCTTTTTTGGTGTTATATATTCTAGTTGTTCTCTCTACATTTGTGCCTACTGATTTTACAAGTTTAATTTTGAAGGTGATGCCGTTGTGGTCCGAACTTACTAGGTCTTCTTCAACTCTCCAGTCTTCCACCATGCCGAGCAGATCTTCAGTGCAGGCCGTCACGTCAACGTGGCTAGTGTAAGTCCGATTCCCTCTGATGGTGTCAAATGTAGGTGTGTCGCCCTCATTGAGGACCTGCAAGCTCATGTCTTCCAACGCCCCAGCCATTTCTTCCCCCCTATGATCCAGTACTTTACTGCCCCACCATGGGCTCTTTGCGTTGGTATCGCCCCCCATTATGATCTTAGTCGGCCCAAGCTCCTCTTCAATCTTTTTGAGCTGCTCCAGGTAAGGCTCTATAGGCTGGTCTGGCTCAAAATAGTAAGAAACTACTGCTATTTCCCAGACACTGGTGCGGATCCTCACCACCGCGATGTTCTTTGTGGTGAGTTCTGGGCATTGTAGAACGTCGAGTTCGTGATTGAAGACAGCTATTGCTGCTTTAACGTTCCCTTCTGCTTGGTCAGTGTTCTGGTAGATTCTGCAGCCTCTGTAGCTCTTCATACTTTTTGCCCCACCCACATACGGTTCCTGGAGCAGCGCAAAAGCCATCTTTCTTTCGCTTGCCTTTATCATCATCTCATTTGTTGCTAGCTCTTTTCGTTGGAGATTTGCCTGGGCGACTAGATAGGGTTCTCTGATGGTGGAGGTGCTGCATATTTTTGCCGTATAGACGCCCTCAGCAATAGGCCACAGCGGCTCGAGCCAAGGCATCCCACTTCCGCCTCACTGCACACTCCTGGCTAAAGGCGTTGTGCTCCGTTGCGTCCAGTTTGGCATGCCTACAGTTGCAGCAGGAAGGAGCTATTCCGGCGAGCCAGTCCGCGCATTCAGCCTTCATGTGTGGGCCCCCGCAGTGGCTGCACTTTGTGATCGTCTCCCTGCAGTAGCGCCTGCCATGACCGTACCCCAGGCATAGCGAGCACTGCACAAGGGGAGACTGGTCAGCTACTCTAATTCTCTGGAGGTCAATATGGACCTCCCCCGCGTCAATCAACAAGTTCCATGCCTTTGGAGATACACGAAGCACGATATGGCATGCGTGGGGATTCCTTGCTTTCTTTCGGAATCGGACTTCAATTCGGTCATCCTCCGTGCTGAGGTTTCCAAGGATGTTGCTATTCTGGTTCCTCAAGGCGTTCAAGACGTCTTCGTCTTTGTTGTACTGTAGGACATCCTTGAGGATCAGAAGTGGATCCTTGTTTTTGACTTCCTCGACATGGAGGTGGGACTCTACTTTCTTTAGCCTTTCTTTCACTTTCTGTCTTTCTTCTTCAGTTTTACATCCAACTATGATTTTCCTATCCTTTGCCTTCCTAACTCTATCCACCTTGATCCATCCATCCTTTGCATTTACTGCTTCTCTTACCCTATTCAGTACCTCTTCCCCAGTCTCCGTCTCGTCTTTCGAGGATATGACCACGGAATGCAGCGCAGTCTGACTCACGGGCTGACTCCTCATTGGACCAGTCGCCACATTCGCGTACGTCATCTCTTCTAAGGCTTTTTGTTGCTTGCTCATCGCCTCCTTTAGTCCTTCCATCCTCTCGTTACTGTCCTTTATGAGCTTGCTCTGCTCATCCAGTCTCCTTATCAAGTCCGATTCGGGTTCCGTTCTGGATGCAGAAGGGAGGAGTGGAGGAGAGACCTGTGGTTGGCCGTCTCCCCACTTCCCTCTGTTTTGGCTTTCTCCATCTTTCCCTTTCCCTTTCCCTCCGTCCGCCTCTTTCACCAGTTGATAAAGTCGTTCCACTGCCAAGGTGACCTCAGTTTTTATGTCGGTTTTCAGATTGCGCGCACTGCCCAGCTGTTCTTTTGCTTTCTTCAAGCAGGCTTGAGCTTCCGCCATTCTGTTTGCGTATTTAAGTTTCTCCGGCCTCGGCGGGCTTCTCACCGCATCTGCAGATGTTCTTCGTGTCGATCGACTCTCCTGGAAGAGCGTCGTCTTTGTTTTTGGTTTGCAAAGTCCTGCCAGGGCCGGCGACGCCCTTTTCGGGGAGCGCTTTGGTTGGGTGTCTGTTTTTCCCGACTCCCACTCTCCAATACTGCGTCTCACGTTGGCAGTCTCGGTCGATACGCATGAAGGTCCTGCCTTCTCTGTCAAGTCAGGGGATTTATGGGTTTCAGGATCCATAGTCTTTTGTGACTTTTGGGTAGGTGTACGGATTCCAAACATATTCGTCAAACACAATACAATAATAACAAACGAGATTTAAAAGTTAGATTCTAAAATAAAAGTTTGTAAAAGTTATATATATATATTAAAAATGTTTTCTTTTTCAGAATCCCGGGACTTCGGCCAACCAGCGTCGGTACACAGGTAAGTACACAGGTAAGTAAGTACTATTTCCGATTTCCCAGTAAAAATAGAGTTGACTCTACCTAGAGTCAGAATAGGTACTAAAAGTAAGTCCAAAATAAACTTATTCTAACAAATTTAGATTGGTAGAGATAGTACGCCTAAGTTAAGTTTGTAAAAGTGATATAATATTTTAAATCTATTCTCTTTTTCAGGTTCCCAGGACTTCAGAAAACCAGCGTCAGTACACAGGCAAGTGCACAGGTATATATTCTTTCTGTTTGTCAAGTGTACAAAATTTACTCTACCTAGAGTCGATTTACGTATTCTAAAGAGTAGGTCCAAAACAGGCTAGCTGTTTGTAGAAAACCGCGTTACGATCCAAGCAATGGTTCTCGAGATATATGGTTTCGAAAATATCCAATATGGCCGCCAAGATGGCCGCCAAAACTTCAAAACACTGTAACTACCTCAAAAATTGACTTAGAACTAAGATGTTTAGGGTCCCTGTGATGGCCTTGGCCCGGCCTTTCACCCCCGCGTGTCAAAAGATGCTCTTGATTTTTGACTCTACGTAGAGTCTTTTTCGATGCAGTCAGGTGGTGGCTGTCAGGACATTGCCAACACAGAAAACCCCGTCCAAATCTAACAAAAAACAAAGAAGGTATGCCACTTTACAAATTTCCAATATGGCGGACAAAATGGCCGCTCTGAGCCAAATTCGTCAGTTGCCAAGCTAAGTACCCTGTGTTTGGGCTTGTTAGAAAGGTCTTTGCAAACCCTGTCTAATACACAATCTCACATGACGATACGTGGCCCCCCTTGTTAAATATTAACAAAAAACAAAATAAAATACCAAAAAATTTACAATACTCTGTGAATTTGGTCAAAATTTTGGATATAAAAACGTTTTATTATTAAAGTACTACAGTTACATACAATGATAAAAGAAAATTTGTTCAAACTAATCTATTAAGGGTACCACGTGTTGACCTTCAAATTTCTAAAATCTATATCTCTAAAACTAACCAATGAAATTTTAATATTTAAACTTTGTATTAAAGAAGGCCCAATTTTCTACAATACAGACACATAAAAACAATACGTCATCGATCGTTTGAGCAAGCTATGGAAGTTTGAAATAACAAGAAAATTAAAAAGTCTGTAGTTAAGCCAAAACTTAACTTTTTTTCAAATCCTGAAGTGCCTCCCGGATGTCCAAAGTGATAACCTCGTAACCTTGTCCTCAGCTATTCTCCTGGAGCTCTGGATCACTGACCACGTGGCCACGTGGTTTTTGTTTTTTTGCCGATTACTCCGCGAGCCTTCGCGGGAAAAATCGGCAAAAGATGTTGTAAGATGCAGCTGAAGAAGGCCTTTCAAGAGGCACCTTGAAAACAGTGGGTCGTCGCTGAAGAATCAGAATAAAATCACTTTGAACTTTCAAACTTTCACAAAAAAGCACTTTTTCACTACGAACTCCGTGGAAATTTAATTGCGGACTGCGCAAATCTCACTAAACTGTACGCCGTATAAAGCCGCTTCTTTTGACGTATCGCACGGGTTTTTTGGGCGTAATTTTGCAATTTTTCGGAATTTTTTGCTGCGGAACGACTTGTTTTCGTGGCGCTCTCGAGTGCGGTTCGAGCGCGAGTGGTTAGGTTAGGTTAGGTTAGGTTAGGTTAGGTTAGGTTAGGTTAGGTTAGGTTAGGTTAGGTTAGGTTAGGTTAGGTTAGGTTAGGTTAGGTTAGGTTAGGTTAGGTTAGGTTAGGTTAGGTTAGGTTAGGTTAGGTTAGGTTAGGTTAGGTTAGGTTAGGTTAGGTTAGGTTAGGTTAGGTTAGGTTAGGTTAGGTTAGGTTAGGTTAGGTTAGGTTAGGTTAGGTTAGGTTAGGTTAGGTTAGGTTAGGTTAGGTTAGGTTAGGTTAGGTTAGGTTAGGTTAGGTTAGGTTAGGTTAGGTTAGGTTAGGTTAGGTTAGGTTAGGTTAGGTTAGGTTAGGTTAGGTTAGGTTAGGTTAGGTTAGGTTAGGTTAGGTTAGGTTAGGTTAGGTTAGGTTAGGTTAGGTTAGGTTAGGTTAGGTTAGGTTAGGTTAGGTTAGGTTAGGTTAGGTTAGGTTAGGTTAGGTTAGGTTAGGTTAGGTTAGGTTAGGTTAGGTTAGGTTAGGTTAGGTTAGGTTAGGTTAGGTTAGGTTAGGTTAGGTTAGGTTAGGTTAGGTTAGGTTAGGTTAGGTTAGGTTAGGTTAGGTTAGGTTAGGTTAGGTTAGGTTAGGTTAGGTTAGGTTAGGTTAGGTTAGGTTAGGTTAGGTTAGGTTAGGTTAGGTTAGGTTAGGTTAGGTTAGGTTAGGTTAGGTTAGGTTAGGTTAGGTTAGGTTAGGTTAGGTTAGGTTAGGTTAGGTTAGGTTAGGTTAGGTTAGGTTAGGTTAGGTTAGGTTAGGTTAGGTTAGGTTAGGTTAGGTTAGGTTAGGTTAGGTTAGGTTAGGTTAGGTTAGGTTAGGTTAGGTTAGGTTAGGTTAGGTTAGGTTAGGTTAGGTTAGGTTAGGTTAGGTTAGGTTAGGTTAGGTTAGGTTAGGTTAGGTTAGGTTAGGTTAGGTTAGGTTAGGTTAGGTTAGGTTAGGTTAGGTTAGGTTAGGTTAGGTTAGGTTAGGTTAGGTTAGGTTAGGTTAGGTTAGGTTAGGTTAGGTTAGGTTAGGTTAGGTTAGGTTAGGTTAGGTTAGGTTAGGTTAGGTTAGGTTAGGTTAGGTTAGGTTAGGTTAGGTTAGGTTAGGTTAGGTTAGGTTAGGTTAGGTTAGGTTAGGTTAGGTTAGGTTAGGTTAGGTTAGGTTAGGTTAGGTTAGGTTAGGTTAGGTTAGGTTAGGTTAGGTTAGGTTAGGTTAGGTTAGGTTAGGTTAGGTTAGGTTAGGTTAGGTTAGGTTAGGTTAGGTTAGGTTAGGTTAGGTTAGGTTAGGTTAGGTTAGGTTAGGTTAGGTTAGGTTAGGTTAGGTTAGGTTAGGTTAGGTTAGGTTAGGTTAGGTTAGGTTAGGTTAGGTTAGGTTAGGTTAGGTTAGGTTAGGTTAGGTTAGGTTAGGTTAGGTTAGGTTAGGTTAGGTTAGGTTAGGTTAGGTTAGGTTAGGTTAGGTTAGGTTAGGTTAGGTTAGGTTAGGTTAGGTTAGGTTAGGTTAGGTTAGGTTAGGTTAGGTTAGGTTAGGTTAGGTTAGGTTAGGTTAGGTTAGGTTAGGTTAGGTTAGGTTAGGTTAGGTTAGGTTAGGTTAGGTTAGGTTAGGTTAGGTTAGGTTAGGTTAGGTTAGGTTAGGTTAGGTTAGGTTAGGTTAGGTTAGGTTAGGTTAGGTTAGGTTAGGTTAGGTTAGGTTAGGTTAGGTTAGGTTAGGTTAGGTTAGGTTAGGTTAGGTTAGGTTAGGTTAGGTTAGGTTAGGTTAGGTTAGGTTAGGTTAGGTTAGGTTAGGTTAGGTTAGGTTAGGTTAGGTTAGGTTAGGTTAGGTTAGGTTAGGTTAGGTTAGGTTAGGTTAGGTTAGGTTAGGTTAGGTTAGGTTAGGTTAGGTTAGGTTAGGTTAGGTTAGGTTAGGTTAGGTTAGGTTAGGTTAGGTTAGGTTAGGTTAGGTTAGGTTAGGTTAGGTTAGGTTAGGTTAGGTTAGGTTAGGTTAGGTTAGGTTAGGTTAGGTTAGGTTAGGTTAGGTTAGGTTAGGTTAGGTTAGGTTAGGTTAGGTTAGGTTAGGTTAGGTTAGGTTAGGTTAGGTTAGGTTAGGTTAGGTTAGGTTAGGTTAGGTTAGGTTAGGTTAGGTTAGGTTAGGTTAGGTTAGGTTAGGTTAGGTTAGGTTAGGTTAGGTTAGGTTAGGTTAGGTTAGGTTAGGTTAGGTTAGGTTAGGTTAGGTTAGGTTAGGTTAGGTTAGGTTAGGTTAGGTTAGGTTAGGTTAGGTTAGGTTAGGTTAGGTTAGGTTAGGTTAGGTTAGGTTAGGTTAGGTTAGGTTAGGTTAGGTTAGGTTAGGTTAGGTTAGGTTAGGTTAGGTTAGGTTAGGTTAGGTTAGGTTAGGTTAGGTTAGGTTAGGTTAGGTTAGGTTAGGTTAGGTTAGGTTAGGTTAGGTTAGGTTAGGTTAGGTTAGGTTAGGTTAGGTTAGGTTAGGTTAGGTTAGGTTAGGTTAGGTTAGGTTAGGTTAGGTTAGGTTAGGTTAGGTTAGGTTAGGTTAGGTTAGGTTAGGTTAGGTTAGGTTAGGTTAGGTTAGGTTAGGTTAGGTTAGGTTAGGTTAGGTTAGGTTAGGTTAGGTTAGGTTAGGTTAGGTTAGGTTAGGTTAGGTTAGGTTAGGTTAGGTTAGGTTAGGTTAGGTTAGGTTAGGTTAGGTTAGGTTAGGTTAGGTTAGGTTAGGTTAGGTTAGGTTAGGTTAGGTTAGGTTAGGTTAGGTTAGGTTAGGTTAGGTTAGGTTAGGTTAGGTTAGGTTAGGTTAGGTTAGGTTAGGTTAGGTTAGGTTAGGTTAGGTTAGGTTAGGTTAGGTTAGGTTAGGTTAGGTTAGGTTAGGTTAGGTTAGGTTAGGTTAGGTTAGGTTAGGTTAGGTTAGGTTAGGTTAGGTTAGGTTAGGTTAGGTTAGGTTAGGTTAGGTTAGGTTAGGTTAGGTTAGGTTAGGTTAGGTTAGGTTAGGTTAGGTTAGGTTAGGTTAGGTTAGGTTAGGTTAGGTTAGGTTAGGTTAGGTTAGGTTAGGTTAGGTTAGGTTAGGTTAGGTTAGGTTAGGTTAGGTTAGGTTAGGTTAGGTTAGGTTAGGTTAGGTTAGGTTAGGTTAGGTTAGGTTAGGTTAGGTTAGGTTAGGTTAGGTTAGGTTAGGTTAGGTTAGGTTAGGTTAGGTTAGGTTAGGTTAGGTTAGGTTAGGTTAGGTTAGGTTAGGTTAGGTTAGGTTAGGTTAGGTTAGGTTAGGTTAGGTTAGGTTAGGTTAGGTTAGGTTAGGTTAGGTTAGGTTAGGTTAGGTTAGGTTAGGTTAGGTTAGGTTAGGTTAGGTTAGGTTAGGTTAGGTTAGGTTAGGTTAGGTTAGGTTAGGTTAGGTTAGGTTAGGTTAGGTTAGGTTAGGTTAGGTTAGGTTAGGTTAGGTTAGGTTAGGTTAGGTTAGGTTAGGTTAGGTTAGGTTAGGTTAGGTTAGGTTAGGTTAGGTTAGGTTAGGTTAGGTTAGGTTAGGTTAGGTTAGGTTAGGTTAGGTTAGGTTAGGTTAGGTTAGGTTAGGTTAGGTTAGGTTAGGTTAGGTTAGGTTAGGTTAGGTTAGGTTAGGTTAGGTTAGGTTAGGTTAGGTTAGGTTAGGTTAGGTTAGGTTAGGTTAGGTTAGGTTAGGTTAGGTTAGGTTAGGTTAGGTTAGGTTAGGTTAGGTTAGGTTAGGTTAGGTTAGGTTAGGTTAGGTTAGGTTAGGTTAGGTTAGGTTAGGTTAGGTTAGGTTAGGTTAGGTTAGGTTAGGTTAGGTTAGGTTAGGTTAGGTTAGGTTAGGTTAGGTTAGGTTAGGTTAGGTTAGGTTAGGTTAGGTTAGGTTAGGTTAGGTTAGGTTAGGTTAGGTTAGGTTAGGTTAGGTTAGGTTAGGTTAGGTTAGGTTAGGTTAGGTTAGGTTAGGTTAGGTTAGGTTAGGTTAGGTTAGGTTAGGTTAGGTTAGGTTAGGTTAGGTTAGGTTAGGTTAGGTTAGGTTAGGTTAGGTTAGGTTAGGTTAGGTTAGGTTAGGTTAGGTTAGGTTAGGTTAGGTTAGGTTAGGTTAGGTTAGGTTAGGTTAGGTTAGGTTAGGTTAGGTTAGGTTAGGTTAGGTTAGGTTAGGTTAGGTTAGGTTAGGTTAGGTTAGGTTAGGTTAGGTTAGGTTAGGTTAGGTTAGGTTAGGTTAGGTTAGGTTAGGTTAGGTTAGGTTAGGTTAGGTTAGGTTAGGTTAGGTTAGGTTAGGTTAGGTTAGGTTAGGTTAGGTTAGGTTAGGTTAGGTTAGGTTAGGTTAGGTTAGGTTAGGTTAGGTTAGGTTAGGTTAGGTTAGGTTAGGTTAGGTTAGGTTAGGTTAGGTTAGGTTAGGTTAGGTTAGGTTAGGTTAGGTTAGGTTAGGTTAGGTTAGGTTAGGTTAGGTTAGGTTAGGTTAGGTTAGGTTAGGTTAGGTTAGGTTAGGTTAGGTTAGGTTAGGTTAGGTTAGGTTAGGTTAGGTTAGGTTAGGTTAGGTTAGGTTAGGTTAGGTTAGGTTAGGTTAGGTTAGGTTAGGTTAGGTTAGGTTAGGTTAGGTTAGGTTAGGTTAGGTTAGGTTAGGTTAGGTTAGGTTAGGTTAGGTTAGGTTAGGTTAGGTTAGGTTAGGTTAGGTTAGGTTAGGTTAGGTTAGGTTAGGTTAGGTTAGGTTAGGTTAGGTTAGGTTAGGTTAGGTTAGGTTAGGTTAGGTTAGGTTAGGTTAGGTTAGGTTAGGTTAGGTTAGGTTAGGTTAGGTTAGGTTAGGTTAGGTTAGGTTAGGTTAGGTTAGGTTAGGTTAGGTTAGGTTAGGTTAGGTTAGGTTAGGTTAGGTTAGGTTAGGTTAGGTTAGGTTAGGTTAGGTTAGGTTAGGTTAGGTTAGGTTAGGTTAGGTTAGGTTAGGTTAGGTTAGGTTAGGTTAGGTTAGGTTAGGTTAGGTTAGGTTAGGTTAGGTTAGGTTAGGTTAGGTTAGGTTAGGTTAGGTTAGGTTAGGTTAGGTTAGGTTAGGTTAGGTTAGGTTAGGTTAGGTTAGGTTAGGTTAGGTTAGGTTAGGTTAGGTTAGGTTAGGTTAGGTTAGGTTAGGTTAGGTTAGGTTAGGTTAGGTTAGGTTAGGTTAGGTTAGGTTAGGTTAGGTTAGGTTAGGTTAGGTTAGGTTAGGTTAGGTTAGGTTAGGTTAGGTTAGGTTAGGTTAGGTTAGGTTAGGTTAGGTTAGGTTAGGTTAGGTTAGGTTAGGTTAGGTTAGGTTAGGTTAGGTTAGGTTAGGTTAGGTTAGGTTAGGTTAGGTTAGGTTAGGTTAGGTTAGGTTAGGTTAGGTTAGGTTAGGTTAGGTTAGGTTAGGTTAGGTTAGGTTAGGTTAGGTTAGGTTAGGTTAGGTTAGGTTAGGTTAGGTTAGGTTAGGTTAGGTTAGGTTAGGTTAGGTTAGGTTAGGTTAGGTTAGGTTAGGTTAGGTTAGGTTAGGTTAGGTTAGGTTAGGTTAGGTTAGGTTAGGTTAGGTTAGGTTAGGTTAGGTTAGGTTAGGTTAGGTTAGGTTAGGTTAGGTTAGGTTAGGTTAGGTTAGGTTAGGTTAGGTTAGGTTAGGTTAGGTTAGGTTAGGTTAGGTTAGGTTAGGTTAGGTTAGGTTAGGTTAGGTTAGGTTAGGTTAGGTTAGGTTAGGTTAGGTTAGGTTAGGTTAGGTTAGGTTAGGTTAGGTTAGGTTAGGTTAGGTTAGGTTAGGTTAGGTTAGGTTAGGTTAGGTTAGGTTAGGTTAGGTTAGGTTAGGTTAGGTTAGGTTAGGTTAGGTTAGGTTAGGTTAGGTTAGGTTAGGTTAGGTTAGGTTAGGTTAGGTTAGGTTAGGTTAGGTTAGGTTAGGTTAGGTTAGGTTAGGTTAGGTTAGGTTAGGTTAGGTTAGGTTAGGTTAGGTTAGGTTAGGTTAGGTTAGGTTAGGTTAGGTTAGGTTAGGTTAGGTTAGGTTAGGTTAGGTTAGGTTAGGTTAGGTTAGGTTAGGTTAGGTTAGGTTAGGTTAGGTTAGGTTAGGTTAGGTTAGGTTAGGTTAGGTTAGGTTAGGTTAGGTTAGGTTAGGTTAGGTTAGGTTAGGTTAGGTTAGGTTAGGTTAGGTTAGGTTAGGTTAGGTTAGGTTAGGTTAGGTTAGGTTAGGTTAGGTTAGGTTAGGTTAGGTTAGGTTAGGTTAGGTTAGGTTAGGTTAGGTTAGGTTAGGTTAGGTTAGGTTAGGTTAGGTTAGGTTAGGTTAGGTTAGGTTAGGTTAGGTTAGGTTAGGTTAGGTTAGGTTAGGTTAGGTTAGGTTAGGTTAGGTTAGGTTAGGTTAGGTTAGGTTAGGTTAGGTTAGGTTAGGTTAGGTTAGGTTAGGTTAGGTTAGGTTAGGTTAGGTTAGGTTAGGTTAGGTTAGGTTAGGTTAGGTTAGGTTAGGTTAGGTTAGGTTAGGTTAGGTTAGGTTAGGTTAGGTTAGGTTAGGTTAGGTTAGGTTAGGTTAGGTTAGGTTAGGTTAGGTTAGGTTAGGTTAGGTTAGGTTAGGTTAGGTTAGGTTAGGTTAGGTTAGGTTAGGTTAGGTTAGGTTAGGTTAGGTTAGGTTAGGTTAGGTTAGGTTAGGTTAGGTTAGGTTAGGTTAGGTTAGGTTAGGTTAGGTTAGGTTAGGTTAGGTTAGGTTAGGTTAGGTTAGGTTAGGTTAGGTTAGGTTAGGTTAGGTTAGGTTAGGTTAGGTTAGGTTAGGTTAGGTTAGGTTAGGTTAGGTTAGGTTAGGTTAGGTTAGGTTAGGTTAGGTTAGGTTAGGTTAGGTTAGGTTAGGTTAGGTTAGGTTAGGTTAGGTTAGGTTAGGTTAGGTTAGGTTAGGTTAGGTTAGGTTAGGTTAGGTTAGGTTAGGTTAGGTTAGGTTAGGTTAGGTTAGGTTAGGTTAGGTTAGGTTAGGTTAGGTTAGGTTAGGTTAGGTTAGGTTAGGTTAGGTTAGGTTAGGTTAGGTTAGGTTAGGTTAGGTTAGGTTAGGTTAGGTTAGGTTAGGTTAGGTTAGGTTAGGTTAGGTTAGGTTAGGTTAGGTTAGGTTAGGTTAGGTTAGGTTAGGTTAGGTTAGGTTAGGTTAGGTTAGGTTAGGTTAGGTTAGGTTAGGTTAGGTTAGGTTAGGTTAGGTTAGGTTAGGTTAGGTTAGGTTAGGTTAGGTTAGGTTAGGTTAGGTTAGGTTAGGTTAGGTTAGGTTAGGTTAGGTTAGGTTAGGTTAGGTTAGGTTAGGTTAGGTTAGGTTAGGTTAGGTTAGGTTAGGTTAGGTTAGGTTAGGTTAGGTTAGGTTAGGTTAGGTTAGGTTAGGTTAGGTTAGGTTAGGTTAGGTTAGGTTAGGTTAGGTTAGGTTAGGTTAGGTTAGGTTAGGTTAGGTTAGGTTAGGTTAGGTTAGGTTAGGTTAGGTTAGGTTAGGTTAGGTTAGGTTAGGTTAGGTTAGGTTAGGTTAGGTTAGGTTAGGTTAGGTTAGGTTAGGTTAGGTTAGGTTAGGTTAGGTTAGGTTAGGTTAGGTTAGGTTAGGTTAGGTTAGGTTAGGTTAGGTTAGGTTAGGTTAGGTTAGGTTAGGTTAGGTTAGGTTAGGTTAGGTTAGGTTAGGTTAGGTTAGGTTAGGTTAGGTTAGGTTAGGTTAGGTTAGGTTAGGTTAGGTTAGGTTAGGTTAGGTTAGGTTAGGTTAGGTTAGGTTAGGTTAGGTTAGGTTAGGTTAGGTTAGGTTAGGTTAGGTTAGGTTAGGTTAGGTTAGGTTAGGTTAGGTTAGGTTAGGTTAGGTTAGGTTAGGTTAGGTTAGGTTAGGTTAGGTTAGGTTAGGTTAGGTTAGGTTAGGTTAGGTTAGGTTAGGTTAGGTTAGGTTAGGTTAGGTTAGGTTAGGTTAGGTTAGGTTAGGTTAGGTTAGGTTAGGTTAGGTTAGGTTAGGTTAGGTTAGGTTAGGTTAGGTTAGGTTAGGTTAGGTTAGGTTAGGTTAGGTTAGGTTAGGTTAGGTTAGGTTAGGTTAGGTTAGGTTAGGTTAGGTTAGGTTAGGTTAGGTTAGGTTAGGTTAGGTTAGGTTAGGTTAGGTTAGGTTAGGTTAGGTTAGGTTAGGTTAGGTTAGGTTAGGTTAGGTTAGGTTAGGTTAGGTTAGGTTAGGTTAGGTTAGGTTAGGTTAGGTTAGGTTAGGTTAGGTTAGGTTAGGTTAGGTTAGGTTAGGTTAGGTTAGGTTAGGTTAGGTTAGGTTAGGTTAGGTTAGGTTAGGTTAGGTTAGGTTAGGTTAGGTTAGGTTAGGTTAGGTTAGGTTAGGTTAGGTTAGGTTAGGTTAGGTTAGGTTAGGTTAGGTTAGGTTAGGTTAGGTTAGGTTAGGTTAGGTTAGGTTAGGTTAGGTTAGGTTAGGTTAGGTTAGGTTAGGTTAGGTTAGGTTAGGTTAGGTTAGGTTAGGTTAGGTTAGGTTAGGTTAGGTTAGGTTAGGTTAGGTTAGGTTAGGTTAGGTTAGGTTAGGTTAGGTTAGGTTAGGTTAGGTTAGGTTAGGTTAGGTTAGGTTAGGTTAGGTTAGGTTAGGTTAGGTTAGGTTAGGTTAGGTTAGGTTAGGTTAGGTTAGGTTAGGTTAGGTTAGGTTAGGTTAGGTTAGGTTAGGTTAGGTTAGGTTAGGTTAGGTTAGGTTAGGTTAGGTTAGGTTAGGTTAGGTTAGGTTAGGTTAGGTTAGGTTAGGTTAGGTTAGGTTAGGTTAGGTTAGGTTAGGTTAGGTTAGGTTAGGTTAGGTTAGGTTAGGTTAGGTTAGGTTAGGTTAGGTTAGGTTAGGTTAGGTTAGGTTAGGTTAGGTTAGGTTAGGTTAGGTTAGGTTAGGTTAGGTTAGGTTAGGTTAGGTTAGGTTAGGTTAGGTTAGGTTAGGTTAGGTTAGGTTAGGTTAGGTTAGGTTAGGTTAGGTTAGGTTAGGTTAGGTTAGGTTAGGTTAGGTTAGGTTAGGTTAGGTTAGGTTAGGTTAGGTTAGGTTAGGTTAGGTTAGGTTAGGTTAGGTTAGGTTAGGTTAGGTTAGGTTAGGTTAGGTTAGGTTAGGTTAGGTTAGGTTAGGTTAGGTTAGGTTAGGTTAGGTTAGGTTAGGTTAGGTTAGGTTAGGTTAGGTTAGGTTAGGTTAGGTTAGGTTAGGTTAGGTTAGGTTAGGTTAGGTTAGGTTAGGTTAGGTTAGGTTAGGTTAGGTTAGGTTAGGTTAGGTTAGGTTAGGTTAGGTTAGGTTAGGTTAGGTTAGGTTAGGTTAGGTTAGGTTAGGTTAGGTTAGGTTAGGTTAGGTTAGGTTAGGTTAGGTTAGGTTAGGTTAGGTTAGGTTAGGTTAGGTTAGGTTAGGTTAGGTTAGGTTAGGTTAGGTTAGGTTAGGTTAGGTTAGGTTAGGTTAGGTTAGGTTAGGTTAGGTTAGGTTAGGTTAGGTTAGGTTAGGTTAGGTTAGGTTAGGTTAGGTTAGGTTAGGTTAGGTTAGGTTAGGTTAGGTTAGGTTAGGTTAGGTTAGGTTAGGTTAGGTTAGGTTAGGTTAGGTTAGGTTAGGTTAGGTTAGGTTAGGTTAGGTTAGGTTAGGTTAGGTTAGGTTAGGTTAGGTTAGGTTAGGTTAGGTTAGGTTAGGTTAGGTTAGGTTAGGTTAGGTTAGGTTAGGTTAGGTTAGGTTAGGTTAGGTTAGGTTAGGTTAGGTTAGGTTAGGTTAGGTTAGGTTAGGTTAGGTTAGGTTAGGTTAGGTTAGGTTAGGTTAGGTTAGGTTAGGTTAGGTTAGGTTAGGTTAGGTTAGGTTAGGTTAGGTTAGGTTAGGTTAGGTTAGGTTAGGTTAGGTTAGGTTAGGTTAGGTTAGGTTAGGTTAGGTTAGGTTAGGTTAGGTTAGGTTAGGTTAGGTTAGGTTAGGTTAGGTTAGGTTAGGTTAGGTTAGGTTAGGTTAGGTTAGGTTAGGTTAGGTTAGGTTAGGTTAGGTTAGGTTAGGTTAGGTTAGGTTAGGTTAGGTTAGGTTAGGTTAGGTTAGGTTAGGTTAGGTTAGGTTAGGTTAGGTTAGGTTAGGTTAGGTTAGGTTAGGTTAGGTTAGGTTAGGTTAGGTTAGGTTAGGTTAGGTTAGGTTAGGTTAGGTTAGGTTAGGTTAGGTTAGGTTAGGTTAGGTTAGGTTAGGTTAGGTTAGGTTAGGTTAGGTTAGGTTAGGTTAGGTTAGGTTAGGTTAGGTTAGGTTAGGTTAGGTTAGGTTAGGTTAGGTTAGGTTAGGTTAGGTTAGGTTAGGTTAGGTTAGGTTAGGTTAGGTTAGGTTAGGTTAGGTTAGGTTAGGTTAGGTTAGGTTAGGTTAGGTTAGGTTAGGTTAGGTTAGGTTAGGTTAGGTTAGGTTAGGTTAGGTTAGGTTAGGTTAGGTTAGGTTAGGTTAGGTTAGGTTAGGTTAGGTTAGGTTAGGTTAGGTTAGGTTAGGTTAGGTTAGGTTAGGTTAGGTTAGGTTAGGTTAGGTTAGGTTAGGTTAGGTTAGGTTAGGTTAGGTTAGGTTAGGTTAGGTTAGGTTAGGTTAGGTTAGGTTAGGTTAGGTTAGGTTAGGTTAGGTTAGGTTAGGTTAGGTTAGGTTAGGTTAGGTTAGGTTAGGTTAGGTTAGGTTAGGTTAGGTTAGGTTAGGTTAGGTTAGGTTAGGTTAGGTTAGGTTAGGTTAGGTTAGGTTAGGTTAGGTTAGAGGTTAGGTTAGGTTAGGTTAGGTTAGGTTAGGTTAGGTTAGGTTAGGTTAGGTTAGGTTAGGTTAGGTTAGGTTAGGTTAGGTTAGGTTAGGTTAGGTTAGGTTAGGTTAGGTTAGGTTAGGTTAGGTTAGGTTAGGTTAGGTTAGGTTAGGTTAGGTTAGGTTAGGTTAGGTTAGGTTAGGTTAGGTTAGGT